>JADWPU010000010.1:799366-1340373 GCA_016109575.1 Phialophora chinensis | reverse complement strand
AACGAAGGCAGCAAACGAAGGCAGCAAACGAAGGCAGCAAACGAAGGCAGCAAACGAAGGCAGCAAACGAAGGCAGCAAACGAAGGCAGCAGACAAACGGGCACAACGGGAATCGAGTAATGAGTCTACTCGGAAGGCAGGGCAGAGCATTCGAGGGGGATTTGGGAAGCGCAGGTTGTGTGTGTCGCACACCAACGAACAACATGGCAGGACAGCGCGCCAGTGTGAGGAGTGAGCAGAAGCGAGGAAGAAGGGAAGATCAATCTCTGACTTAAGAAGCTCCATGTGCATCATGACATGGGCAGCTGGTCGCCGGCCCATGGTCAGTGGTCGACCGTGTGGGTGGAGCGACAGGCGGAAAATATCTCCGGTCCCCGGCGGGATGGAACTACGGGCGCAGGAAAATATTTCCCAGGGCCTTCTGATTGGGCCCAACCCCCCGGGCAGCACATCGGCGCCGCCAGAGCTAAGGTTTGACTCGTAGGGGCGCCGACATGCCCGTCTGTGACTGCAGGCCGGGAGATGCCAGTGCACACTAACGGGCGTCATGCTTCTCGAACCATCCATCACGCACCGACAGGCACCGTCTTTTTACCACAGCTCCTCGAAAACAGACGTCTGAAGCCCGTCAGCTATTGGATGCTTCAGAGCCCCCCCCGCCAGGCTTGCATAAACCCCGCCATGACCGCGCCTATCGTACTCGCACTTTAATATGGAAAGCACCGATGGTCCTGCATGGTGGCGTTCGAGGAGAAATTACGAGTAATAAGTCGTGCTCGTAGAAATGGAGCTACATTGGCGGGATCCCGCGGGTCATCACGTGATCTCTATCGATAACGCTGTTTCACTTTCTTCGCCTGCGCTTGTCATACGAAGGCACGAACCTCCCCGACCAAACAGTACAGTAGATCACCGTTCGCCCTGATCCAGAAAAATGTCGTCTAACGTCGGCCTCTCCACGCCCCGCGGCTCTGGCACGTCAGGCTACGTCCAGCGCAATCTGTCCCTCCTGAAACCGCGCGCCGCGGGCGTCGGCGTTCCCTACAGCCTCGACTCGGTAAAGGCGCCCCCCAAAGTGCGGAAACCGGACCAAGAGATCTTGAACCACGACCGGCTGCGCGAGATCGAGGTCCAAGTTCTGGAGTTGAGGGAAAAACTCGAGGAGGCCGAGGAGATGGAGGAGGACAAGATCGACGAAGAGTGCGATCGGTTGAGGGAGAAATTGACGAAAGATCTGGAGAACGAGAAGAAGCAACGCACCGCAGGAGGCCCGCGGAGAGTCGACGGTAAAGGCCTGAAGAGTTATCAGGTGCACGAGCTGGCCGAGGCAAAGGAACGCGAGAGCGAGCGGTTACGCAAAGCCCTGGGCCTCAAGCCCGGCGAGATCCCGGTGGACGACGAGCATCCCATGGCGAGGCAGGAGAAAAGGCGGCGGGAGCGCGAGGGGGTGCCGGGGGGAGAAGATTGACACCGATGAGCATGCCTGAATTCTCCGAGTCACGGTCACGGTCACGGTCACGATCACGATCACGAAATGATAACAACAATCCTCGGGGTCGAGAATAGGCGGCGTGATCCGTCCAACGCTCTATTGCCCGCAACCTCATATGCCCCCAACATACGGAAAGGTGGGGGATACGGAAATGATTCAAGACAGACGAGAGCATCGAGCCGAAGCGTCCAGTCTTGCCGGAGCCAAGATTTGTCTACACGACATTTCTCTGTTCAGCAGCGTCGTTGACATGCTTAGAACGTGGCAGCGAATGTTTGCGCCTGAGCTCCCCAAGTTGACCCGAGGTCCTACTGCAGTCAGCCCGTCCGGCGCATGCTAGAGCGGAAGAGATACCAGCTATCACCAGATCGTTCGGCTTGGATTGCAAGGCATGGCAACGGAAAATCTCCAGAATGACATCCATCAATACGATCAATCTGTCATTGTCGAGACGCTGCAGACACACAGCAGGCGGCGTCGTGAACCCGGACGTCATGTGTCGAGACACTCTGTTGCGTACGCGGGCAAAATACATTAATACATAACTTCACAATCTGTTCTGTTTAGCCAGTACAAGTACAGTACAGTAGATTACATTACATACTCTTAGACGGTCGAACCCTCTACACATGTCTCACCCCACCACTTCCTTCACAGTATCCGGGAACTGGTCCTCGTAGTCCGTATCGCCGCGCAGGATTTTATCCATATTCATCCTGACGCTCCACCTGATATTCTGCGTGTAGCCTCTATCTCTGAACCCCTCGGCGGGCGTTCCCATATCGCTGTCCCCCGCGGTCGAACCCGCCGGACGATGCGACGCAAACACGGTGGGCAGCGTGCCCACGCACACGTGCGGATCATCTCCCTCGGCTCCCTCGCACCACTCCCGCAGCATGATGTCCACAGGGTTATTGAGGCGATGGAGCCCGAGGCTGTTCAACAGCTGCCGCGCCGCCCTCTGCGTCACGGCATAGCCGATCGAGCAGACGCAGTCGTCCGTGCGGAACACGATGCGCGAATGAGCCGGATACTCCTCGAGGGGCGACCTCTCCTCGGAATTCCAGGTATGCACGAACTGTGCCTCGGGGACGGTGTCTTCGTTCTCGATCACCACAACGTTCGAGCCCTGTTGGATCTGCATCCCGCAATGGCCCAGCCAGAGGAGGTCCCAGCCATCGCCGTATGGGGACACGGCGGGTACCTCGTGGGGGGGAAACGGGAGCTTGGACAGCTGGAGCGGCTGGTCGTGGACTCCTCGCAAGGAGAGCAGGGCCTCTGATCCCAGCGCCACGTTCGTCAACACGTCCCTCACCCGCACGTCCCAGTCGACGTCGGCTTCGAAGATGAGCGCCGTCGTCCAGTTGTGCTCGACAACGCTGATAGAGGGTTTTAGCACATGAAAGTTACCTTAAAAGGCATGGGTTCCGGGGGGGGAAAGAAACAGACCTCCTGAGAGCGTTGACGTGAGCGCGCCAGCTTCCCCGTAGTGCCGGCTCAGGATTCTCGCGGTGCTTGGGCGGGAGGACTTTGTCGAGGACCGTGTCTCCGTGCACGCCATCGATAAATTTGACTTGAATGTTCGAGACCGCGCCCGCGAGCGACAGTCCGTCCCTGTAGTCGGTCCGTTCGGGGAGATTGATGGCCAAGATCTTTTCAAACTGTGGATCGCCGCCGTACGTGGCACATCGTCAGTTACATAAAACTTGCCATGTAGAGGCGGTGCAACGAGAAATGAGCAATGAGCAACACGCCTACCCCTAGCGTTGTATTCTGAATCGCATCCAGGGACTTTTGCCGCGCAGGGCTGATTGTCCCTCGATTCGAGGTCGAAGAAGAAGAAGTCGACGACGACGCTCGATGCGACGGCGCATTGATATCCGTAGGCGAGTTGCGATAGCCGATCAATAGAAGGAGAGCGCCAATGAAGGACACGAAGGCGATGACGGAGACTCGAGAAGGTTGAGTGGAGAGGCCGTTGAATGGGCCGGTCAAGCTCTTCGCCAGGAATCCCTGGACCATTGCAGCGGTTGCAGGATCAAGTCAAGACGGGGGTACGGAGTACTCGCACAAGGTATCGAAGCATATCATTGTTTCTTTTCAGATTCAAACATCCTTTCATGGCGCCATCAGTAAAGAGAAGTGACGAAGGTTTGCGGAGCTCAGCCAGCCTCTGGATTCACTCAAGGTTGCTCTGTTAAGCAGTTAGGCACGCCCGGACCGATCTCGTGTCATGCTTACTGCCCCCGAACCCGATCCGCAAGCGAGCTGCAGCCCCGATCTTCATGCCGAGATACATACCCGACCAAGCCTGTTGCTTGCGCCTAGACTTCCAAGTCGGCCTCAGCTTACTGTGCAGTTCATAGACCTAGGAACTCCGTGCTGGTGGTACTTGTATTAACCCAAGGAAGAGCTCTCCAAGCATAGCTCCTATGTACATACCAAATATGAAAAGGATTACATCCTGACCGCCTCCTGAAAGCTGTCAGGCGGAAGCTTCTGGCCTTCGGCAACATGTTCGACAATGATGAGCAGCATATTTCCATGTACATCAGCTCTTGATTATGGTGGACTGATCTCCTTGCCTTGTGCGCTCCTCCTCTCCAAATAGGTTCAAGCCCAGCGATCAAGCATGAATATCTCACCTGACACGATGGTGCTCGACTTCCGACAGAGTCTAAAGACAAGGCTCTGTGGTCGGCGCTTTGAAAGTCGCGTCAATCGAGAGCCCGTTCAAGGTGCAACATTCGTAACAGCTGGAAGGTGTATCCTTCTTCTTCATCAGCCATATTCGTAGCTGACATAGCGCCAATACCAGCATTGAGAATATCGTTGTTCCGTAGAATTGCGCTGTGCCCAGGCATCTCCATCCCGACTTTGATCGAGCTGCGTGGTAATTCTGGTGATTCAAACAGCATGTTGCAGCCAAAGTGACAGGGGCAACAGCTGCTGCGCGTTGGGTGCACTCCTGTCTCGGGTGATGGCCATGGCGACCGCTCTGCCTGGGCCCTTCTGTTATCTGAGTTTGTGGTCGTCAACACGGTCGGTCGTGTAGTCCTTGACGCTGCGAACATCTTCTGGCTCGCTCTCTTCATGAAACGGGAGGTCCCCAGAGATTTTGTGCCTGGATACTCACGTCATTGGCCGGGGGCATACGAGTATTTGTCCTCTAAACAGAAAGAGCTCCAAATCCCCAAGGGGAAAGATGGTCTGCTCCCGACTCTCATCTCATGAAGCCCTGCTTGCCAGGGACGACTGCGGTTGATGGTCTCGGTTGGCGAGGAATACACGCTGATTGGGCGCTTACGGGGCGTCCCTGACCTCAAACGCCCAACACCTACAGGAGCCGCCAAGTGACTTCGCAGACCCAGCCTGGTGAGCCTGGTGCTCCTTGATAGGCCGGACGGCTTGTTTCATTGCGGCTGTGTCTGCATGCAGCTGCCCGTCTGATTCGATTTTCCTCACCACACTCGGTTTGAGTTCAAACACTGTCGTTGCCATTCATTATTCATGATATTCGTTTCTCAAAACCACAAGGGAATATGCTCCGTATCCTGTGCGCCGTTGTTTGGTGTTGCGTTTCATGCTGGAGAGGCCGGTTGCGCCATATTGCCAGGCTTCTGGAACCGTTGGAGGTCAAAGAGCCAGACCTCGAACAGTGCCATGCCCCTATCCGTCCAATCTCCACAGCCGCCGTGCATCAGCTTCATGGATCTGGTCCAACATCTGCAGCATTTGCAACAGTTGAAATCTCTCCTGCCGCAATTTTTCCTTCGCCTTGCCTCGTCATCGCGCTTGAGATGCTGCTCCATGAGTGTAAGTCTTGGGAGCCGCTGGCCGTCGCTCAATCACAGTGTGACGACATGGTCATTCCTCTCGGGTCGTGCCGTTCATATTGGTGCCACTTCGAGACCTGCACGACCCTTCACCTTGTCCCATACCGACCTGGTGGTCGTGCGCCGTAAAACTCTGCTCCCAGACATCCCTATGACAGCGGCTGATAATCTCCCAATCATCGGCGGCATCTGGCCTTGCCTCGTCATGGATGACACTCCAGACTTGCACTCCATTGTGTTCGCCTTCGCTCACATTGGCACACTCTCGACTTCCTCTCAATATCCACCTGTTTCGACCATGTGATGGGCATGTTCGAATGTGTATCGCGCGCTTGTCGGCCGACGTGACTCTTGCGACTGGAGGGTACCAGCCTGCGCTTTGTGTCTCAAAGTATATAGTTGCAGCATCGTCCTGTGGTCTCCGTTCATTCCTAGGCTGCGAACATTTCTCCACTCGGTCGAATCCACAACTTGAATCCGTCGGGTTCTCTGAATAACAGCCCATCGCCATCTCAGAACCGTCTCAACTCAAGTTTCTTCAAGCCAAACATCCGCACAGGCGTTTTGAAGTGTTGCACGATGAAGGTCATATCAGTGCTCATCGCCTTCATCGCTGCTGCGGCTCTAGCTGCGCCCATCGATCCGCCAGCAGGTTAGTCCTGAGTGTCCGGATGAGATCTTCACTTCATGCTGATTTTTCCCAGGTTTGCTTGAGCGTGGTGTCAGTGGAGGGAGCCGCAATCACGGCAATGGTGGCTTCAAGAGAGATGACCTCGCCGACCGTGGTGTGGGTGGTGGAAGCCGCAACCATGGTAATGGTGGATTCAAGAGAGACGATCTTGAAGTCGTCGAACGGGGAGTGAGCGGTGGAAGTCGAAACCATGGCAACGGAGGCTTCAAGAGAGACGAGCTCGAACTCATAGAACGAGATGTCAGCGGCGGAAGCCGGAACCATGGAAATGGAGGCTTCAAACGAGCCCTGATCAATCTCATCGAACGCGGAGTGAGCGGCGGAAGTCGAAACCATGGGAATGGCGACTTCTAAAGGGGCCTCCATGCCTCTCAGAATCCCATCCAGTACGGCGCAGCCGTCAAAGTCAGCCAGACGACTATCCTCAAGATCTTTGCATCATATTCATCATTTGACGATGTGATGATCAAACAGACGCGAAGCCCCACAATCTGCTCGCCCAGTTCATGGAAGCGATGAAGCAATGCCCGAGTCTCGTACTCTGTACCATATTTCCTACCAGCATGTCGCGGGAACTAGAACCGGTCGTTTCATATCCACGGTCGCAAATTTGGGTTCAGCGAACGATTGGATAGTGGGAAGGCAGGAGGATATGCAGTAGGTGGAGGAACGTTCAATGGCATTGGGGTTGGACGTTCTTCGTTTCTATTGAGGACGTGACCTGCTGTTTCCGGCGTTGACGCTTCAAAGTTGTTCAGACTGATAGCTATCCACGAGCCTCGCGGCGGTCTGGGGGGCGGTAGCATTGAAGTGCCGTTGCTAGTGTTGACGTCGTCCAACGGCCAGTTCAAACTGGACATTGAACGGTCTTCCACCGGCAGTGTGGGAGAGGAAGCTCTGCGAATGCTTGGGACCCGTGGTGTGTTGATCAATTCGAAAATTGTGGAAGGGCTGCTTTGTCTGGAATGGCGGCGATGGCGGTGTTGTCTTGGTAGAGTTGGAGGTCCCCATGGGCTTCGAAGCTCATACATGTCATCATCTTCCTGATTTTGCATAGCCCCTTGTTTTCTAGGATACTTGCTGATTAGGACAGTTAAGTTTTCCTTGTTCAGGCCAAAAATGATGATCAAGGTTCCAAAGACGACGATCAAGATTATCGCTACTAGATTGAAAGATTGGTAGATCGCCGACTGGAGGATCATGTTGTTGCAGAACCAGATATCAGGCTCCTCTTGAGGTGGCATTAGGTATTGGACGCGCTGTGGCGTGGGTGCTACTTGCCCTGTGGCCCATTCGAACGTAACCCTCTGTAGATGGGCCATTGCGATAGAGTGCCAGTATTCCAATTCAAGCCTCCACTGGTTCTCCGGCAACGGACCTGACAACACTGTGCCGCTACTGCCAGAAAGTGTAGCATTACTCGCCAGCAGCGGGTTAGTGGTCACTCCGAGGTTCATAGTAATTTGTTGAAGATTCGTCTGAGCCGTCGCACGTAACAATCGATCGAATGTTACCATCTGGTGAGGTGTGAGGGCTTCGTTGAAGGTAGCAACGTTTTGTACTTGATCATATCCACCAAGGCCAGTGCAGGTGCCGTTGCTGGTACAAAAGTCATGCTGCTCTGTGCAGCCTAAAGTGCTGATCGCCTTGTCCCGTGCAAAGCGGTTCTCAAGATAGGGATATGGACCTCCAAACCAGGCCCCATCGTGTGCTGCGAACCATGGATCAAGAACCTGTGTAGTATACATTCCCATATAACTAAGGAAGAGCAGCACCAGGTCGGCCTCCTGTGGTGCCAGATCCGGGATGGGTTCGAAATCACTCGAGCTATAGGGAGGATCGGCTGGGGCGTACGCCATTTGGGGGTCTAGCTGATATGGTAGTATGACTTCGCTGGTAAACTTGTCGAAGAAAGAGGCGAAATTTGAGTACGAGTAGGTCCAATTAGTCTGCTTGTAATTCGAAGGTCCAAAGTATGCATAAGCGGTATCCGGTGAGGGTCGAGGGCTCGAGGCGTTCACTATTATGCCGTTCCATCCAGTGATGTAGTTGGTATCATTTAGTACAGTGCAGGTCGTAATCCTTCGGTACCTTAGGCGGTCTTGGGGCTTTGCATTTATGCCCAAATCGTCATGGGAGTCGATATAGCCTGTGTCCAGGACGGCAGTTTCTGAGTTGTCGTGACATAGGTATGAAGGGAACGGGCATGTTCCGTTGCCGTAGCCAGCGCTCAAGCTAGAAGTCTTGAAAGTCTTGCAGGTCGACGACATATTAAGGGCGGAAGACCGGGCCAAGTAGCATTCTTGAGCATATTCGAGACTCAATTGGACATCTTGTCCCTTCTTCGAATTGAACTGTACCAGCATCTCAAAGTTGTCCTCGGTGGAAATATCTAGACTGGAGATTTGGTCCAAGTATGTCTGGTTCCATATGCCACAGCTCTTGCTCTTCGAAAGGACCTCCCAAGGGCCCGTCGTCGAACTGGTACTGATTGCTTTGTTGGAAAAGATCCCGGCAACCCAGAAAAGGACTGTGTAGATGACGGCGAAGATGCCGATGGTGTACGCCCGTACAGAGCGCTTGCCTGAACTTCGCCGTCGCTTCCACGCCAAACTCAGCATGCTCTGGGCAGTTGCCATGTCGCTGACCGCAACCTTCAATATGTTCTGCTGTTTCTGCAGATGCGGAGTCTCTGGCTGAGAAGAGATGCCATGCCGGTATAACATGTATCGTATGATGTTGAAGAGCTGGACTCCGCAAACAGTGACAAGAACTGCCAGCGCGTTGGTCATGATAACGGCATGTGTCGGGCACAGTGTCCATGTTAAGCCCCATACTTTGCCCCTGGAGTAGTTCGTCCACACGCCTTCATGTACATTGACGACTGGGTCCAAAGCGTCTGCCATGGAAGACAAAATTCCAGCCACAGCTCGGGAAAAGGTAAGAGGCTCGGGTCGGAGTTTTAGTCTATCGACGAAGATTTTTCAATTCGTTATGTCCCAGTATTGCATGATTTGGTTGGCGACCTGGAGAAAATTAAGACAAAGATGCTGCCCAGTGCTTGAGATGACGAGAAGAAGAGTAGCGACAAAACAAACTACCTGGCATGCAGAACACAATGCCACCTTTACATCTCACTGTCTAAAATTCTCAGCCTCAGCGTCCCAAGTATATGCATCGTGACCACTGGATCTCAGTTGCCGTTTCAAAGAATGGCCCCAGGATGTCATGAGGTCGACGCTGATCGATGCGGCCAACATAAGGTCCGGTCAAAAATGGTGGTTAGCTGCTAAAGCCGAAATACAGAGCGACGTTTACCTTGGCCAATAAAGGCTTCCAAAAATTAGGTCGGACGTCGATGTAACCAATGGTGCACTTGTCCCGTTCGTCGGGATACTAGGCTCTGCTCCAGACTGCAGCGTTTCGCAACAAGGTCGAGGCCATAGCAATGGATGAGATAGGCGCGATAAATCTGGGTCCAGTTTCATGTAGTTGATGCTGCTCATGGTTGGCGAGCATATGGGTCGTTGATGGCTGGCGCTTACCTAGCGCCAGAGAACTCTACAAAAAGCACAAGGCGCATGGAAGCGGCATGTTGTGACGAGTCCCATTACCACCTCGCTGGGATGGTAGCACATGGCGACACTAGCAGGAGTACCCAAATTAGTTCATATTCATGAATAGAAACGTTCGGAGATTTCAAAGCGGCTCAAGTTTCGATGCCATGAGGTTCCCCCGAGGGAGGGGAATACGAACTGAAACAGAGCAGAGCCCCAGCCGCCAAGGGATGCATGCAAGGCACGCCCGATGACTAAGAACGGTGCTTCCCATGCGGAGGAGTCGAGCTGTCCATCTCGACCAGTTTGTGATGCCTACGTGTGATTGGGCTGCCGATGGGCATCGATGGAGTTCGAGCGCTGTACTTTGTCTGGCCGAATGCGGCTTGGATTGAAATGCCAGGCGCCACAATCGCCATCCACGAGCATCGGCCCAGGCTCAAGCCTTGCTGCCCCACTAGGCGGAGAAAGAACTGATGTAGTACTTTTTGATATGTCAGCCTGGGGTATGGATGTGAGAAGCTTGAACATACCGTGAGACATGGATCACCTTCGTCGCCGTGTTCATCGGCTGGCAGGTAGACATACAATACCAGTGCACCCTCATTGATGAAACACGCAATAACCTTGGTACAAACTCGGCCAACGCTGAGCACCCTTGACCAGTCCTTCGCATCAATGCGGACTCTTGACCATCCAGCCTCGTTCTCGCCGTCTGGTGCACCAAGCTCCTTCATCTTGGTGGTGGGATGATCTGTCATGTCTGGGAAGAAAGCCGGGTCGAGTTCGGGATGTGCAAGCCCTGTCCACCTGCTCGAGATACTGAGGGCATCTGTTTTGACAGAGATTTTGAGCGAGCCGTACATGTTAGCGCTAAGTTCCAGGCGAGGGCTAACGCTGGATGAGGTCTTGGTAGTGGCAAGTGCTAATCTGGTGAAGCGTTCCGATATCGTCTTGACCTGGGCCAAGGGAGGGAGGCAGATGTTCACATCCGGCTCCGGGGTGCGCGGCTGGTGCAGTCTCTCAACAACTTCCATGGCCAGGACTTTCACGGGAATGTCCTGGGTGATGACGGTTTCCCGTTCCCTAGCTCCTCCGCCCTGGGTCTCACTGAAGGAGAGGTCATTGCCATCGAAATCGAGCTCTTCGTCACCGACTCGTTCACGAGTGGTGGTTGCAGCAGTGACAACATTGTTACCGCTGCTGAAGGTATTTGTGACGATCGTCAGCGATAGCATGGGAACATTGTCTTTCTTGGTTAGTCTGATCTGAGTCGAGGTTGATCCGAGCGCGGATTTGAGGGCGCGTGAAAGCGCCTGAATTGGAACTTCGAGGTTGATTGTGTTTTGAGGTGACGCGGATTGGAGGATGTAGGTGTCGAAGATCATCTCGGGTCTCAAGACAGACCACACCTGACTCCCCTTGTCAGGGATGATGGTGAATTGAACTTCTTCATCGTTGAGTCGACACCAGGCTATTTGCCCGAGAGAAGCCAACGAGGCACAGAATTCTAGCTGCTGTTAGCTGGGACGCGGTCTGCGGTGAGAGGCCGCAATGCGTACTGGCTAGCAAGTTCACATTTCTAATTTGGCTTTTGAAGCGCATGGCATGCTTCTCAGTGGACAGTCGATGTCCCAGCTGGGAGGCGAGTCTGAATTGCTTGGGGTGTACGAGTTGAAATAGTTAGCTTGAAGAACATCCAGGAACACAAGCCAATGTTCCGCGCGCCGCACCACTGGAGAAAAACGCGTCATGGGGGGCGGGTTACGCGACGGAAGCTCATTTCGGCTATCTAGCATATCCTGACAGGCCCCCGGTTAGTATGTAATTGGTTAAAGTCGGTGGACGAACGCCTCCGGAAGCGCGTACGAGGTACAGTCACAGGCGTTCCCAGTATTCGTAAGGAGCCAGTCCAGCCGAGCCCCAAGCCCCCGAGCCCAGAACGCAGGCGTGAAGTGAAAATGTTTCTGGGGAAGTTTATCGTAAGGTGCAGTCCAGTCTGCAGCCTGCAGCCTCGAAGCCTGAAGCCTGCGTTTTGTCCAACTTTCCCACTTGAGGCAGACAGAATCCCACCCCATCTTTCCATCTCTGGCGTCTCGTTGATGCCTCGCTGATGTCTGTATTCCCTTGACCCTTCGCTCTGGCGCTCCAACACCTACATTAGTCCCGCTCGATTCAAGGCTCTTCACACCCCTGTCGACTTGGACATCGCCTCAATGCCCTTGCATCACCGTCAATATTGACTGGTTTCGACTCTGTTCAGCATGCTGCCATTTTGTCCCATGGGAGGCTGGGAGTCTTCAACGATTGAGAGCTTTTGCTTGCTCGCAGGATAGAAGGAATCCTGCAGAATTCTGGACATGGCACCCACTACTCCTACTCTACAGAACTTCCCCCGCCTCGACCCGATTACTTCGAACCGTTCTCCCTCCCGATCTCCTCGACGCAAGGCGCAGTTCGCCTTCAGAGAGCTCGATCCGCTGCTGGGGAACTTGTCACCAGATTCAACCTTGAGGGCATTGCGGGCAACAGAAACAATATCGACCGGTGCCGCGCAGGAAGATGCTTTGACTTCCAGCATCGCAGATGCAACTCCAGCAGAGCGAGAAATTGGCATAAGAGCCGCTTTTGCCGCCCAAAAACTGCGCGAATGGAAGGACGAGATCGCCAAATGGAAGTGGCCAGGCAAACAAGAACGAGGATTTGGTCTGGGATTTATACCTCCACCAGGTGCACAACACAATGGCGAAGAGTACCGTGGCTGTCTGCCTGCGTCTCTGGTAGAAGAGTACGAGGCCAGACTAGAGGAAATTAGGGACGACCTTGATAGTTTGGGAATCAATGAGATCAAGGATCATGTGCTCGAAGCGCATCGTCCGTCGAGCAGCTCGGCCAAGTCCAGGCCTGTGGGTGCCCGTGCAAGTTATGGGAGAATGCGCGACTTCACGGCTCTGATCACCGCAACCGTTATCCAGGCCTTGCCAGATCTCGCCAAGTTAAACAAATCGCTGGACACATGGGACATTCGATTACGGGTCCTTAGGGAGCTGCCGAGGTTTCTCGAGGTAATGCAATCCACTCAGCCCGGCATCCAGCACGCGTTCCAGCAGATCAGAGATCCAAACTCGGCGCAACGTCTGACAGAAGCCGTGTTGGACAATCAAAAGATGGTGTTGGGTGGACAGGTGTCAGATATGGGCCGACGCATTGATCGACTCCTTGACATGCTCGAAGGCCAGGATGACACACTTCCACAGGCCTGGATTGACAGGCTCGAGAATATCGAGCTCGACTACGCGACCTGGGTGGTCGAAGCCCAGCACGTCCTTCTCAAGAACCAGCTGGTACCTAGACGAACGCCAGGCCCTGAGCAGGTAAAAGTGGTCGAGAGCAGTGCACACATTGAAGAGGACCAGGGGACTATGGCTCCTGCAACACTTCTTCAGCCAAATGATTCTCCAATATTGTCGCAGGATGATGCTCGAATATTGTCAACAGACGATGCTCAAATATTGTCGACAGATGGTAGAGCGACTGAAGACCTCGTATCAGAGCTGCCCACCACAAACATAGACGAACCGAAAGCGAAGCGCAAGCCTTCTTTGAAGCTTGACCTGTCTCAGCCCAAGAGTCACAGAAGAGAGGCGTCCAAAGTCTCGGTCGCTGAGTCGATGTACTCGACTTTCTCGGACATTTCCAATGCAGAAATCATAGACGCTAAATCCACCAGCGTTCTACCCAGTCCAAAGGTCAGCTTGGTCGACAATCCCTTCCGAGCCAGTCGTGATGAGATCACCTGGTTTGGGTCTTCACCGGC
Source organism: Phialophora chinensis (assembly GCA_016109575.1). Lineage (NCBI taxonomy): Eukaryota > Fungi > Ascomycota > Eurotiomycetes > Chaetothyriales > Herpotrichiellaceae > Phialophora > Phialophora chinensis. Next base: position 1,326,980 of record JADWPU010000010.1, on the reverse strand, counting down.
AGCTCAGCAACAGTTGGCTGTGAAGCCACCGATGTTACAACGGGCCTCGACAGCCTTGATCGAGGTCTTCCCCAAGGAGAAGCTAAAGGAAGTTGTCTTAAAACGTTCGGCAAGTTGCGATATGCTCTCGCAAAGCATTCAAACACCCGAGACACCTTCAAGAGCTCTGAAGAAGCTGACCGGGGGTGAGTCACCAAATAAATCAGATCAAGGAGTGGAAGGTTCCGCACTGTCGACGTCAGCGCCCTGGGTGGAAACGATACCTTCGGCAACGCCATCTCTGCAAATTGAACCTCTGTCCGCTTCTTCACGGCACGAAACCCTGCCGGAAGTGCCCAGGCGGTCGAGCAAGAGGAATACTTTGAGTGGATTGTCCCCGATCACACCGACCACGAGCGCTGCTGCTGAGGATCCTGTGCAGCAAGTAACTCCTGCGAGTACTACAAAGCAACCAGCAAGAAGACATAAGAAGTCAGAATCACTCGACGAGAAGATTCAGGATATTCTCACCACATTGCCGACCAAAATTCGTCTGGCGAAGGATGTAGATTTAGAAGGCTCTTCTGCCTCGACCACCCGTTCCTCAACGCCTACACCTGCATTGACTCTGTCACCGGCCCGGGCAGACCCATCCAGCCGCAAGGGTAATCTTGCAGATCCTGATATCAAGCTGTACCATCTGACACGGACCGGACAAGGTCGTGAGGCTCCGCCTATCAAACTCTTCGTGCGGACTGTCGGAGATGGCGATCGTGTCATGGTTCGCGTCGGCGGAGGCTGGGCTGATCTAGGGGAATACTTGAAGGAGTATAGTCTCCATCATGGCAGTCGTGCGACCATTGACGGGCGGCTCGAAGTTGCCAGCTTTCCTGGAAACGCACAGGCCACTGCTGCCAATGGGGGATCGGCTTCGCAGGGGCGACGAAAGTCGAGGTCACCAACCGCAGCCCAGACAGCTTTCGAAGCTACTGATCTTGTTGTTCCGAAAATCCGATCATCGACGCAACGCACGGGCTCTCCCGAAGGCCGGACGAGTAGAGGAGACATGACAGCACCGCCAGTACCTCCTATCCCGTCTTCTTATACCATCAGATCCGCTACAACGACGTCTGCTACGCGGCGCGAATCGGGGGCTACCTCGAACGTCTTCCGCACGGATGCGGGAGACCCAGAAACACCGTCGCAGACACGATATTCAGTTGTCAACAGTCAGAGCGGCGTTACAACCACGACCGTGGTCACCCCTCCCGTCGTCACCACGAATTATACTCCTCTGGGAGGAGCTGGACCCAAAATGAACGCTCGGAGGATACCAAACACGGCAGCCAGCCCCAACAACAACGACGCGTGGGTTCAAGGAATGGTCGGCAAAGCCAGAGCGGTCAGCGGTAGCGGTCCGACGATAATGCAGGGAGCGAATGGCACCTCTACGACAGTCACAACGACGACTACCGTTAGCTCCACTCCGCCGTCGAGTGGCCGTCGCGCATCGTCGTATTTCAGTGTCAGCCCTAATAATCCAAATTCGAGCCCGATCACAATCTCGACCAGTCCAAGTACGGGGTCGGTTGCCAGTGACGCGAAGAGTAGCCGGCGAGTAAGTTATGCCTCGGGAAGCAGGAAGAGCAGTCGAATGAGCTTAGGCGACATTGGTGGAATCAAGCGAGTGTTTTTGAGAAAAAAGTCCGAGGCTGTCGCCAAGTGACGACTGTTAGAATATTGTATGGCAACATAGGGTGTGTTTGGAGCAGGAGAATGTCTATTTTGAGGGCCGGTGGATTGCATGGGATGGGACGGCATTTCTTGGACCAGTGAAATAGGTGCACAGGACATGAACATACGGTAACTGGGGTGATTGGGAAGACTCGCGGTTCAGGACGTTCGTGAGGGATCGGGAATGGACTGGAATTCCTCATTGACGATGGGTAGGCATGACCCGGCTGCTCCGTACAGTACACTCTTGTAATCGCTTGATTTGAAACTTATTACAGTATCTCGACCACAGTACCACACAGTCGCGAAGACCAGCGCATGAGCCTCCAGTCATCTACACCCGTACTGTATACGAACGAGTACTCGGTCCTCACGCGGACTAATTACGTCCTCGGCCATTTCATTCCAGGAGTCACCATTGTACTGTACCACAGCAGGGAGCACCCAGCACCGGTACATACAGTGTACGTACCTCGACACGTCTGACGAGTCTTCCCGACCTTGACGCCCAAGTCGTTCGGTTCTCTTTCGCGATTCTTGCTCGCCCACCGTGACTGAGACACCTAATCACAGAGTTCACCGACTCCTTCCCGAACAAAGCACGGCATTGGACGCGCCAAGTAGATGCTACTACGCAAGGCCACGCTACCCGGGCCCTCCTCCAGCGGGACTCGCTACTACAGTACCTACTTACGGAGTCGGAGTAGTAGTAGTAGCAGCAGCAGCAGCAGCAGCAGAGTTCAAAAATGCAAGACACTCGCTTGATCGCGATGCGGTTGGGTCGCGTGGGCGGTCCTACAGCTGCTACTACGACTACTACATCGTACTGTGTTCTACCGTCGCCAGCTGGAGCCCTCGCTCGGTGACTCACTCGGTGACTCGCTCGGCGACGACAGTTGAGACCTCGACCTCGTCTTCTCTCGCCCCCTGCCAGGCGGTTTGACGAGGTGAGTGGGGTGGATACAGAGAGACATGGCGCCCGTCGGCGTTGCGGTGGGAAAAATCTCCGATTAGCTATTAGTGTACGAGTAACTCGTCACCGTTCGCTTGCTGGCAATACCGTGTCGCACACAGTACCCAGCACGAGTATGGTACAGCCATGTGTACATTAGCTGGTTGTGCCAGTGTTGGAACTACCGTACCATGTACTTACCTGTAGATGGCTACATTGCTAGCGCTGCAGTGGGTGAGACATGCGCAAGGCAAGACGCGCGTTCGAGTAGTTTACGTCGACCGAGACCGTGTTCGAGTGTTCTACAGCGTTCACAGCACTGGGCAAGGAGGTACTCGTACTCCATACTGTGCACACAGTGGTACCGTGTAGTAACTACTCGTACTTAGCTTCTTGCCAAGAAAACACTTCGGAGAAAAGATTTCGTCACTTAAGGAGGCGTTGGGCCCGTTGTTTCAGAGTGGACATGGATATCTAAACTTAGAACCTCGGTTCTGCATTCTCAACTCATGCGTATCTGTGGTGGTATCTTCAACAAAGTTACCCCCAGCACAGCAGAACGGGGGCGCGCGAGCTGGGTGACAAGGCAAAGGTCTGCCTTGAACTGTAGGTTGATGTTTCCTGGGCCGGGGCATGGCCTCTCCCGTATACGCCCGTCGAACGTACGTTCTGTGTAGTCGGTCACATCTCGGACTGGCCTTGGGACACGCATCCCGCTCGAGTTCCTCAGGCGCACGTATCGTTGAACAAGGCCTGACACCGCGCACTCTTCACGATGTTGAACGTCTTGCCCTTGATGAACTCGAATTGGGCCTCGTCCGCCGCTTCGCCCTCTCCGTCGCCGGAATCGACGGGACTCACGTACCCTAGGTCCTTCGAGGGCTCGTAGTGGTGCATGATCTGCGGATTGACAACCAGACACCGCAATCGATTCTCACGGCAATGGTGTGATAACGCGACGTCGAAGGCTTCGTCCGCGCCGCGGGCCAAGAGGGAGAGGATCTTCTGCGCGGACTTCTTCGTCACGCCGTATCCGAAGCTGCACACCGTCATGGTGGAGAGGTGAATTATCCGATGCCCTTCTGGTAGTTGGTCCCGGAGAAATCCCGTCGACCATGATGCGTAGAGATCTGTGGGAATGCGTGTCTTGTCGGCGTAGATTTCGCCAGGCGGAACCCAGTCGTCAATGGCACTGCCGCAATGACCCAGCCAGAGGACGTCCCAGTCCGTGCCATAGGGCGTGGGATCAGACTTGGGGACGAGAGTATGGTTTCGGACGTGGTCGGAGATCAGTTTGACTTGGTCTTTGATGCGGACATCCCAGTCGACATCGTCCTCGACGATAAACGCGGACTCGAAGCCAGACGCGATGACGAATTTGAGGAGGTCGATATGGGCGACCCAGGCCGAGGCGGAGCCATGCTTGGGTGTTGTGCCCTCACCGAGGCCGATGTCTTCGAATGCATGGACGAATTCTTCGGGGTTGTGCGGTTGTGGCGGGATGGTGAAGTCCAGGCCCGTGAGGTCGGCGGCAGCTAGGAGGCCACGGGTTCTCCAGCTGGGTTTGGACGAGAGTGCTAGTAGCTTCTGGAACTTCAACCGTCGTTAGCAGACGTATCTGGCTGGGTGTGTGATTGTATACCCCGAGTGTCGCATTGGCCGCAGCCTGTCTGGGTTGGTCGGCTGAAAGTGCAAACAGCTGCCCTAGTCGGACAGTGTTCGAATATCTGTTCGGCAAGAGGATAAAGACAAAAGTGAGTATGACGGCGGCTGCGATGTATAAGCGATATTGCGCATATACTCTGGACGTGCCCAGCTGTCGGAGCATGATATCAATGGACGAGAGAAAGAGGCGACGAGGACACGAGAACCGTGGACATATCGACTGATGGTTGTGGACAGGACACGATGAACACATGGCTCTTCCGTACACGCCATGCTAACGCAGACAAGGGGGACCGAAGACGCCAGTCCACTGGCATCTGGTAGTCGTCTGACATGTTCGTAGTTGATCTGGTTGGCCTCGGAATGCGGAACGATATAGAGCGGTTTCAGATCAAGGTCCATTATTTGGGTGCGCGTTGCACTTTAGCTCGGTACCGTAAGCCATCGATCGACTCACGGACGAGCGATGAGGCCTCTGGAGGGACGCCTTCCCGTTGAGTGTCTCTAATACATCAGTCAGACCAGGTAAGAAACTGTGCCAGAGTGGATCCGAGATTTGGAAACCCGGCTTTCGTTGTTACTTTGCTCAAGCCGTTCCTTACCCGCGCGATTATAGACAGACAGGCATGTCGGTTACCAGATGTTGTGAGAGTGGAGAAATTTGGCTTGCCGCAAAGCCGGGATTGGCATCACGAAGACGTGAGCTCTGTTTTCGCGCTGGTGCAGTTTTGGCCCGCTCAGTGCTGGGGCGATTGCCCCATTACCGCATTCAGCAGTTTCGGGCAGCATTCACTTCTGAATACAATGCGCTCCAAATTGATGTTTCTTCTCAAGGTGGGAACTTGATTACACATCTGGAAGGTGCCGAGGAACAATGTGACAGAAATTTAGTCTGGAAAGCAGCTTGGCAACAAATGATAGAAGGAAGAGCTGGAACTTGAAAGGCCACAATGGACCTTGAAAGACGAGCCGTGATGCCAAGGAGAACGAAAGATCCAAACTTCTTGTTGAGGGAGATCGTCGTGAAGACCTATTCATATACTGGCCAGCACCGCTGCCCTGACCGGAAGCCATTAACATGACGAACTTCGGGATAACCCTGATCGTTTCATATCGTTCATTTCTTCGGTTGGGTCTTGAGCATAGTCAGCAATCAGGAGGCGTCCCGAATGTTGTCAGCGAGAAATGTACATTCTGCCCTGGATTTGAGGCCTGGGTATTGCCAGGTTGAGTCGGCGCGGCAGGTTTGAACTTCTCGGCCCTACAAACCAGCCATAACGCGTATCATCAGCATCGTACTTCCTCGAGCAAGGCATTGTGGCCCAGTCCCAAGGACGGTAATAGGGGTTGGAATGCCTAAGGCAGGAATAGGGCACGACGTACTCCTTGCGGCGGATGTACTCGTTTTCGAGGGCTTTCTCGCGTTCGTTGAACTTTGGAACGTCCATTTTGGAGTTGTGGAGTGATGGAATTCCAAGCTAGGGTAGTCCCTCCTCTCTGAGTTGAAGTTCAGACGCAATGTAGAATACTGTGAGATGAAATGTCAGATGAACGTGCTGGCAGGCAATTCCATCTGACAGCTTCGTAGCAGGGAGTAGAAGACAGAGTGACGTCAGGTAAAGAGTGTTGGAGATTCCCAGAATACGAGTACCAAAAAGCGGAGTCCGTCCTCCCCCAAAACACAGCTCACAAGGATTTTTTAAAAGATTTATATTCTAAACCCCCCGAAAAGTGGGCACAAATCAGCTCCCAGCATTGGTAGTGTAATGGTTATCATCTTAGCCTTCCACCAGGAAGCCCAGCTAAGGATCCGGGTTGTAAGTTAACCTCAGCATACACGACGCCATTCAATATTAACTAAATCCAGCGATTCCCGGCCAATGCATATTTTGGAATTTTTTTGGTCCTTCGATCAAAGTGTTGATGGACTCGATATATTTATTCGTTGTGTGCTAAGTCTACACAGGGTTCTGACTATTTTTCTATACATGATTACGCTAACGGAAGATGAAGAATTAGGTAACATGGATGTGAATTGTGCGCGGTTAAGACTAATAGTACATAACGTTTCTATATAGGAGAAGCCTATATAGCATAAGTTTGTTTAGCCACCTAAGTCATTCGGCCCCTTCTTAAACCGAGTTCCCTAGACTTGACTCACGTATTAAGGAAGTGGCCTTAGCACGTGGCGGTTTGATTTACCGTCTGCGGGCCTTTGCTATCTCTCAAGAGTCATGGTCGACGAGAAACCCGAGCTAGTTGGACATGGAGATTCCTAGGGATGAACAAACACAGAAAGTGTTCGTGCGGAGGAAGGAAGAGCGACGAGGTCGGTGAAGTGTGAAGCGGCTATAGTGCACGCCATGATGGAGGACTTCGGTCACCCTCGACGAAGTAAAAGAGAAGCACGTGGAATGTACAATGGTCTCCGTACGTTTCTTGATTCCTGACACCCATCAGGTTCAGCCTCGTCCCTATATCTCGGTAGGTATGTATCTGTACCCACCGTGTGACGAGGGCCTGGCTTCCATCATCCCAAGTCTCTGCACATCATGTTCACAATCACTTTTGAAGAACGCCCCCACACCCATGCAAGTGCAATGAAATACATACAATCACATAGTCTTTCACGAAGGAGGCGGCCCTTTCCCTTGGCCCTGGTGCTGATCTAACAACAGATGCGGTTTGATAAAGTCCTCGTCCAGTTGACGGAACCAGGCCGTATGATCTCCGGTGGCGCCCCTGAGCAGGTTCCTGATCGAATTGGTAGCTCCGGCGAGTGGCGTCGATGTCCCTTCCGCCGGGGCTACGATGCCCATATCCCCATGATCCGCGCCGAGAGGGTCATCATCTCCATTGTTAAGAATGATATCTGGCGCCGAACGCGTCCGCGCATCGTGGCCTCCCGCCAAAGGAGATTGTTTCCTTCTGGGTGCCGCAGGCGGAAGATCGAGATCAGCAGCATCTTCGTCGTCATCCGAGGTCGATCCACTGATGCTGCCGTTGCCGTACAGCAGCTTCCCTTGCTGGGCCGCAATCTCGCGCTCGCGCTGGGAAATGGTCGAGTTCTTGCGCTGGTTCCCGCGCCGAACGGGTGGGGAGCGCCCGTTGCTGCTACTGTATCCTCTGTCAGGGCGAGGGCGAGATGCCGAGCCGTTCGCTCTTCCCTCTCGGCCGTTGCCCACGTAATCAAGGCCAATTGACGACGACCGTGGATTATGGCCGAACCCTGTGCCGGAGCGCTTGTAGTACGTACCGCCATTCGCGGTCTCAATGTCAAATTCATCGTCGGAATCAATCTCTTCCACAACTCCTGTTCGGATGTTGAGGATTTCAAGCATGCGTGCAGTAGTGCCGCCGAAAATGATGACTGTTAGTACGACCACAACCAGGACAGTCGCGCGCAGTGCAGGGCCTTCGTTGCCTTGCAGCCCAGCGGCCAAGGCGACCCCGACAGCACCTCGTAGACCAGCCCAGAACAACATGACCTGATAGTGCCAGGGAAGTTCTTCAGCGACGTCTCGCCCCCGCCGTTTCGCTCGGACTCGAATGATGTAGTTAATCGCCTTGGAGAGCGGAAACACTGCCAGCCACCGTGCGCCACAGATGCCGACCACGGTGACGAGAATGAAGAGAGGTTTGAAGACCAGGTCTGTCTCGGTAAATAGCGTGAGGCCAAGGTAGATGAAAATGAAGTTTTCTGAGAGCTGTGCAGTAATCTGAAAAACGAATTTAGTGGTGAGCTGGGTCCGCCTCGACATGTTGTAGTATGCATAGTGCTTGAGGGTGATTCCGCAGAACAAGAGCGATACGATGCCTGACGATGCTCGTTAGTACGCCGACCTGAAGAAAGGAAGGAAGGCGAAATGCATACCTGACATATGCACGCCGTTGGAAAAGAAATAGCTTGCATATGCGATCAGAACAATCAACGAGCTCTCAATCCGTGGGAACCTGCGCACAAAGGTATACTTTAGCGCAAGAGCAGTTCCAATCCCTACGACGACGCCAATGACCAAGCTGGTGAAGAACACGAGCAAGAAAATCCCAATAGCCTCAAACAGGCTGATGATATTCAGATTCCCCGCCGCCCCTTCCCTGTATCTCTGGGCGGTTTCGAACAGGACAATGGCGATGGCGTCGTTGAGAATGGACTCGCCGAAGATGACGGTGTAGAGTTTCGGCTCGACCTTGTAGAGATTGAAGATGGCGAGGATGGTGACTGGGTCTGTGGCAGAGAGCGTGGCACCGACCGAGATGGCTTCGACCCAGGTGATCGTCAGGCCGTCGAAGGGTATTCTGGTCCATAACCAGAGGATAAGACCTAACGAAACCGCAGAAATAAATGTTCCGGCAAATGCGAAGGTCAAAATGGTGCCGATGTTGCGAAAGAAGTTGGCCTGCCACACCGTTCAGCATCTTCCACACCGTCTCAACGTCCGGCTCCTTCTCCATGCACTGACCTGGTGTAACTCGTAACCCGAGGCTAGAATAATCGGCGGAAGGAGGAGATTGAAGAAGAACTGGTAGTCGAAGCTGACGGTATCTTGTATGGCCGTCCCAGGGGTTATCCTTATGACCAAGCCCACCACCATGCCTGCCGAAGTCATCAGTGGGTGCGTCGACGCATGCGGGGACACAGCTAACCAGCAAATATGGATATCACTGTCTCATGGACTGCTTGGATCTTCTTTTGCTGCAGAATGTAACTCGTAAAGAGCGCCGCAATGAGCAGCATGATCAGGATGAAAAGAGCCCATGATGAGAAGATCTCTTTCTGTCCGGCCTCGGAGGGTTCTGCGCAACTGCATATCAGCGGGGGCTGGTCGCTACAGCTGGGAGCATGTGGCTCGTACCGTCTGGATCGGCGTCTTCAACCTGGCGACCTGAGTGTGATGTTAGCGACGAGAATTCGCAGCGTGGCCGGGGCTCTCGTACGGAGAAGATTCAACGTCGCGCCCACCAGAGTCGCCGCCATATTGGCGCAGATGTGCAGCTATCATTCGAGGACGGGCGATGCGGAAGGCGTGAGCAAAGCAACGTCGCGAAGGAAGGGATGAAGCAGCGAGACACTGGACTGTAACTCAAAGTACAGAAAGATAGGCAGGCTGCGACGTTTGTTGGAGACTCGATCCGCAACCTCGCATTCGCCTTTATTCGCGATGCATCAAAAAGGGATTCATCTGCTCCTCGCCTCTCCGCACCCGCATCGTCCACCTCCTCGAACCCCATCCTCAAACTCTCCTTGTTCGTCCCATTGGCCGCGTCTCCTGGCCATCCCTTTCATTGACATGATGCCACTACTCCTTTACAACATGAGGATCAATCGGGCGCACGGTGGAGGCTTCGAGTAAAGTAGTCTTTGACAGGTCTGTTGTCCAAAAGCATTCGAGGTGAACACAGCATCCCAGGACTAGAAGTGCTACAGCATCTACGAGTACTAAGTCTTCCCCCGAGCCCAGTGAAGCCTCCTTTGAGGCTATGCTAATGATGACACCCAATTTCCAGCTGAGAATGTATTCAATGTTCCCACAATGCAGAACCACCGAACTCCAATCTGGACATATCTCTCTCCCCCAGCTGCACTTCGTTATGGTACAATAGTACATCCATCATTCAGCACCACTGCCCGCGCCGCTCGTAGTGCCATTGGTGGCGACTCCATTACTGCCACCAAGCGTCAGTCTCAGCTTCGTGCCGCCGACAGGAGCCACGGATCCTCGAGGTGTCCCAGCACTGGAAGCTGCTGCCGTGGAGTCGCCATCTTGAGGGATCCTCTCACCCAAGATAGGGTTCTCTGCGATGTGCTTGGCAATCAATTGGTTGCAGTGGTTCTGTACGTCTTGTTAGCGACCCCAGCCCATCACAACCAAAATACAAGGCTTACCTCAATAACAACCGCATCATTGTAGATCATGCTGCCATCCTCGTTGTACGTCTTAGCATTCTTGGCCAAAAGCGCGATGTCGCTTTGCAAATCTTTCAGACTGGTGTACTGGTGACCGCTGATGCGCTTCTCAATCACGTCCATAGCGATTGGTTCCGCGATGAACTGGTAATAGTCGGCGTACAGCTTCTTAGAAGGAAGTTCGAGGAACGGTCCAATGATAAGTCTCGTTGGCGGTTCATCGTCGCTGTCATCATCAGATGGTTCCTCCGGGTCCGAGTCAGGCACCTCCAAAGCTTTGATCGACTCGGTAATGTTGCGAAGAGCCTTCTGAAGTGCAGATCGCTCCGCACTGCTGAGTACATCGACAGAAGGCTTGTTGGGCTGCCGTCCACGTTTTCGCTTCGCCGGCGGTGTCTCTTCTTCCATATCCTCGCCTTTGCGCTTCTGGCCACCCGTCTTGCTAGGACGGCCCTTCTTCTTCGGTTGTGGCTCTTCCGAGCTTTCACGATCTGGCTCCGGCGATGACACGTTCCCAGCTGCTACGCGTTCGCGCTTGGCCTTATTCGTACGTCTCTTGTCAATTCGTGCCTGTTTGCGCTTCGCTGCCTCGCCAATCGAGTCGTCCGAATCGTCGACTGCCGCCAACCACTGTTCTTCAGTAAGTCCGTCGTCATATTTGACTTGGGTCTTTACGCGTGCACCGCGACCGGCATACTCCTCCACCTCCTCTTGTACTGGGTTGTCCTCGGCCACGTAGATGTCAGGAAGTTCACTTTCCTCCATCAATCGGGCTAATGGTCGACCTGGCCCGTATGGGTCATTCTCGTCTCGCTCCTTGTCCATCTTCTTGAAGAGGTTCAATTCGTCCTCTGACCGAGCCATGATCTCGTTCAAGTCGTCGTCGTCCATTTCTTCCTGGTCTCCAACTTGCTCGGCGGCTTCTGCTGCCTCAAGCAGGGTCTTCAAGAAGGCCTCTCGCTCTTCGTTCGTAGACTTGTTGTCAAATTTACCGGCTTGAATGACCTTGCCATCCATGTCAAGCTTGAACTGAGCACGTTCCAAGATTTTCTCTTCAACAGAGTTCGAGCTGATTAGACGGAGAATGCGGACTTCATTCTTCTGCCCGATCCGGTGAGCACGATCCTGAGCCTGCAAGTCTTGATGCGGATTCCAATCTGAGTCGTAGATGATGACCGTATCTGCCGTTTGTAGATTCAACCCGAGACCACCCGCCCGAGTCGACAGCAAGAAGCAAAAGTATGGCGAGCTGGGTTCGTTGTAGAGACGTAGCAATTCAGCTCGATCTTCAGCCTTGGTAGCACCATCAAGACGGAGGTATTGGATACCACGGAACCGCAAAAAGTCCTCCATGATGTTCATGATCTGGGTCATCTGGAAGAACATCAACACACGATGACCGGTAGCCTGGAACTTGGGCAAGACTCTGTCAAGCAGCTCGAATTTGCCCGCTGTTCTCCAGATAGAGTCGTTTGTCCCCTTGCTCGGGTTCATCTGGTCTTCTACAGGTTCGAACACGTAGGGGTGATTGCAAAGCTTTCTCAGCTGCATCAACATGTTGCTGAGACCACGCATGCTGGTCTTACCCCCCTTGCCGTCAGCCACCGCCAGACGGTTGTGCGTCATCAACTGCATGTAAAGTTTGGTCTGGAGAGCGGAGAAGCGGCACTTGACGACACGCTCCTGCTTGTCGGGAAGATCCTTCTCCACGTCTTTCTTGAGACGGCGGAGCAAGAACGGCCGGAGCACCTTGTGCAAACGACGGATAACGAGAAGCTGCTCTTCTTCGGTGAGCTCCATCTTGTCTTGTCCGCCAGTGTTGGCAAAGGGAGTGTTGAACCATTCATCAAACGATTTGACCGACTTGAAGATCGTTGGGAGGACGAAGTTAAGAAGGGCCCACAACTCCGGTAGATTGTTCTGAAGCGGGGTACCTGTCAAGATCAGGCGGTATCTTGTGGTGTAGTATTGAGTGATGGTGCTGCTCAACTTGGATTGGGCGTTCTTCATACGGTGACCTTCGTCGACGATCATATGGACCCATTTGATCTTACTAAGGATCGGCCGGTCCTTGATGATATATTCGTAGGTCGTGAGTAAGACCTGGAAGTTACCCGATCGTATTTGCATCTGCTGTTGTTTCCGGCTGTTTGGAGGACCTTTGTACACGATGCGTTTGACTGAAGGAGCCCACTTCTCGAACTCTAGATTCCAGTTCGTGAGCGTGCTGAGAGGCACAACGACCAGGAACGGACCGCTTTGACGTTTCTTCTCGATCAGATAGGTGATCAAACTGATCGTCTGGATAGTCTTGCCAAGACCCATCTCGTCGGCCAAGATGCCGTTCAGATTGTTGTTGAAGAGGGAGATCATCCACTGCAAACCTTTCAGCTGGTACTCTTTCAAAGTACCGCCGACCAATATGGAGGGCTGAGCGTAGACCTCTTCCTTGATCCTATGGGCCACGGCGTAGTAGTCGACTTTGCCATGACCTTCTTCATCGTCTGACGCGTCTTCGTCTTCGTCCTCCTCCTCGGTATACTTGTCTTCGCCCCATTTTTCTGCAGCACTTCGTTGTTGTTCTCGCACCGAGGCGGCTAGCTGCTTCAGGAAACCGTCGGTCTGCTTGAGGAGATGAGAAATGCGAGAATCCTTCGCTTGGCCGAGCAGCTTCAAGTAGGTCTCTTCGTCGTTGGCTTTCAATGCTTGCAGACGCTGCTTGGCAGTTCGCTCAATGCGCTTCTGTTCCTCACGTTCCATATGTTGGTGGTGAGTGACCATCATGCGCCCAAGCTTCTGGATCCGCGATCGTTGACTGATTGCATTGTTCTTGATGTCTTGAGCATGAGCCACGATGGACTGAAGATGGGTCGATTGTCGGGCCTTCTCCTTGTTCTCTCTGGCGTCGCGCTGTTGCTTCTCGAGCTTCTCCGTGATACGAGCTTCGCGTAGAGACTGTTTCTTCATACGGCGATGCATGGAGCGATTGGCTGTCATCGCCAAGTTGTCGTAGTGGAAAAGTTCTTGCTGAATTTCTCGTCGGAAATCTCGTTGCTTCTGAAGCAAACATAACTTCTTATACTCAATCAAGGCCTTGACCTTGAGACTGTCATCGGCGGTAGGGTCGGCAGATTTACTGGTGTCCCAGGCCGCAATATTAACAGGGAGGGCAGCTAATTCGGCTTTACGAGCTTGGATACGGTTGTAAAGTAGACGTTCTTGCTCTTCTCGAACCTGGTCTGAGTCAAGGCCGATGGGTAGGATTGCGGGGATCTTCTGTCGTTTAATACGCTGCGAGTGGTCTGAGAAGCTGATAGGCTTGGTGAGAAGGTCGTAGGGGGATTGATAGGCATCGAAGAAGGCCTTGGACCGAACTATCTCCTTTGATACAGCGCTCTTGGGTTCCACGGTTCCGTCCACGCCCTTATCACCGGCAGGCGTCCCGTCTGTTGGAGTGGCTGCCTGCTGCTTGATAGAAGGAAAAAGTTGCGCCTGCACCTTGGGATGTAGGGGCTGGTTCTTCGACAGCGTCTTGAACGCGAAGATTTGTGTTCTCAAAAGGTTCAGTTGCTCTGGAGTGAAGCTACCGCTCGTCTGGGTTGCGGCGCGCTGTGCTTGTGCGCCGGCAACCTGCGCATTGTTGGCAACAGATGTTTGATTAGACGTGGAAGATCCATTGGCGACAGGTGCTGCAACATCTTGCTGACCATTCGCAGCTCCGTTTGCTGTGGGATGACTGGCATTGCCGTTCACCTGCGTCGGAGCTTGGTGTTGGGCGGGCTGTGGCTGCAGGAGTTGTTGGGCTTGTGGTTGAGTCTGCTGTTGAGCCTGTTGCTGGATTTGTTGATGAGCTTGTTGCTGTGCTTGTTGTTGTGCCTGTTGCTGAGCCTGTTGTTGTTGTTGCTGCTGCTGGGCTTGCATTTGCGCCTGCTTGTGGGCCTGCAACTTGCGAAAATTCTGCTGTTGTTGAACGGCAGTAAGGAAACGGTAGGCTTTGATATACTCGGGGTCGTTTTCGGGGACATTCTGAGCCTTCATGCGCTGGAATTTCTGAGGCGAGTGTTAGTAGATAGCCGGCAACGGCAACGGGATGACATGATGGGAACGCATTCGTGAGAGCGTCGCGTACCTGATAGACTTCCTGCACTTGTGCTTGTGAAAGGTTGGGCGGGAGCGCTGGGATGTTGGAAGGCATCCCGGGCGCGGGTTGAACAGAAGCCATGATGACTTTTCAGTTGGCGAGTTCAGGCAACCGCAGGTCGGGGCTGTCCGTGAATCATCTATCTGAGCATCTAGTCTGTGGGTGCCGACTTCCAATGGGGCAGGGATGGGTGCAGCCTCGTGAAGATCAACACATGCACTTGGCGCAGTCGGCGGAGGAGAGAGGGACTTTGGCCAGAGTCGATCTCGGGGTGAGGTGAGGTTGAGTGGTCGAGGCAAGGGTGCCTAATAAAGAGGGGACGAAGAGGTGAATGCCGTGTTGAGGCGCACTCTTCAAGCGGTGCTGCTGGTTCTCGGTGACGGATTGCGATGGAATGAGATGATTGCGACGCGTTGATTGATGATTTTCCCGGGCGAGGGGCCTTCACGTCTGGGAGAAGAGCGCAACAAGATGGCGGACCCAAACGAGGAAGAGCCTGACTGCGCCGCCAGCCTGTCGCAATCTCTGCCAAGCACGGCCCACGTCACGTGGAGGGATTATCACGTGACTTCGCCTATCCTATGGGGACGAGAACAAGCTCAATAATATTTGCAATGGTGCTGGGGATCTCGATAGGTTTCCAGATTCGCTTCCAATGATGAGAACAGTCTATGTCTCCCATACAAGACCACACTCTGGTTGGAACTGTCGCAAAAGCGCTCATATGCATGTGCCACCAATCGCCTTTCCAAGGCTCGTACCTGAGGTCTGGCTTTATCTCTACTGAAAGACAACCCAGCTCGCTCCAAAACCAACGCCAATTCGCGTGGTATCCATTCAAGCAGCCTTTACCTAACAACGGTGATGTGCAGCCACGGTCTTCAGGTGAGAACGGACCTCTTCGCTGGGACAGGCGGTGGCGGTGGCTTCTTTGCTCGCGATGGAGGCGGAGGCGGGGGACCGCTCTTCTTGCTTGTTAAAGGAGTCGCTTCGCTGCCATGAGATGTGGCAGGCGATATGGCTTGATCACCATAACCCCGGTCAGAGCTATTAGTGTAAGACCCGGAATCGTCTCCGAAGACGTCCTGGTCGTCCACATTGCGCAGGTTTGATCTTGCGGTTCGAATCATCAACGAATCACTCGGGATGCGGGAAATCCCCGGTCTAGTGGCAGGCGACAAATCCCTGCTCGGCTGAGGAGAGTCGTTAAACGTAGTGGCTCTGGCATAGTTTGGGCGCAGCTGGGGCGCGGGTGAATAGTCGGATGCTTGATCCACATATCGGTTGCTCCGAGAAGTCGTGATCTTTGGGCGCACTTCGACCGGGGCTTCTTCAATCGGCTCGGCATTCTGGGTATATGAGCGAACAGTGTTCGACCTAGATCGCGGGTTAGGCCGGCCGCCACGAGTCGGTAATGCCCTGAAGTTCATCAGAAAAGTAGTGCGCAGGACGTCGGACGGTAGACTTACCTGGCGGGCCACTCGCTCTTCAATTGCAATAAGGCTTCTCTGCATTTATCGTGGTATGCCAATTCGGCATCGAGAAATGATGCAAGTTCCGCGACGCTTTCGGGATCAGCGTCGCGAATTTCTTGCATTCTGCGGTGGACATCATCCTCTGATTCTTCGTATTTGGCTTTCTGCGTGCGCAACTCCTCCTCTACCCGAAAATCTTCCTTCTTGGCTTTCTGCATCTTTGCAAGGGACGTATCATACGCAAGTCGACGCGTCTCCAGTCGCTTGCGGGCGGCTTGGTACTCTTTCATCTGAACGATAGACCGCTCAAGAGACTCCAGCCAGCCGGTCGTGGCGCTGACAATATATGCCTCCTGAGCCCGTGCGAGTCTTTCTTGCGTGCGACCAAACACTGTCTTGTCAGCTAGATATCTCGCAGCGTCGCCGATAGGGACTCACTGTTCAGACATTGGCCGTACTCTGAATCTGACTCGAATTCGTCGCCGTGGGAGATCATGGTACCGCCCATGTAGGCGATTGGAAGCGTCTTCTCCTTGCCCTCCACCTCGGACCGCTTAGAGATTGCTTTAATATAGGCATTCATCGATCGCTGCATTTTCTCGAGGCCTGAAGTTGACTTAGCATTGACACGACCACGGGTGATCCAGTGACAGCAGGTACGCACCCTCCTGACGCAGACCCATCTCGAGCTCGAGCGCCTTGAAATTGTCCGACACATTGGTCTTGATCTCTCCTCCCATGCGCTCTCCCGCCCATTGTTTAAAACGATCGAGTTTCTTGTTGACATTCATGATGGGGGTCGCACGATGGTGGTGCTTGTGTGCAATTTGCGGAGGGTGGGAGGAGGGTAAATGAGTGGTTTGATAGTGCTGATGTTGCGATTGATAAGGGAAGGTGTAATGTTATGTATGCTCGCTGCGCCCTTGGTGAGCAACGGAGCAGTCGGATCGGACTGCAGTTGATTCTGATCTTCTGACTGGAATGCTGAGCTGGGCTACGGAGCATAAACAAGCGAAACAGAGAAAGTCCGACGAGCAGTCTGGGCGAGGTCAGAATATACAAGGCAGTAATAAACGATTGTCTTCGCTGACAGCGTCGAACGAGGGACGAGATCCAACAAAATCCAAGCCGAACAACGAGTGCATCAAGTGTCCCGTGGGATGATGCAGCGATTGTGCAAGTCCGCATTGCGGTTGCAGCGACACGCACCAATGCATCCTCTTTAAGCTTTCTGGAACCCTTGAACCCTTTCGTGTCCCTGGTCGAGTTCCACCAAGCAACCACCACCAGTGGCTTCTGGCTGCTGCCCCTGATCTCAAACTCTTCTGCGGGGCCTGGTCAACGCTTCACTCTCTCGGCATTCAGCTGAAACAACACGCCACCCTCTGAAAACATGAACGTCCACGAGCATTCAACATGGCGCGAAGGGTGTTTCTATTTTCTCACATATCCTTCCAGGCGTTCTACACTACAGTAGGCAGTAAGCGTTCATGCATGAGAGTGATGTAAGCACGAGGTGCATGCACCAGCATGGCAGACATTGCTCGATATAAATTTCTAAGTTCCGGAGTGGCACACAGATACTTTTTGGACGCCAAGGGCCGTGGCTTTGAGCTTGAGAAATAAAGAATAGGGGGGTCGAATCTCTCAAATACTGATTTGACGGTGACGCACGCAGGGAAGATCTCGATACACAATGCGATGAACATCTTCCGATCTTTGCAATTGATCTTCGTTGTGACACTGGGGCTCACGGTTTCCACTTGTTTCGCCTCTACACTAGGCTCTGCTGAACCTGGATGCACATGTTGGCAGTCTTCATCACCATAATCTGGAACCGAATTTCCTTTCTCCGGGGGAAATGTCGCTCGTGGAGCCCTAACACAACCCACGTATTTTCGCAATCCTCTAATGCATACTCCATACCTATTCCTTGGTCTTCTGGGTACCACGAAGAAGACCAGTTCTCCGGGCAGCAATGAGACCAGCCTTTTGACCTTGAGCAGCGTATCGAGAAATGGTAGAAGCCTTGCCGATGTGCTGATGGTTACCACCACCGTGAGGGTGATCAACGGGGTTCATGGCAACACCACGGGTCTTGGGCCATGAGTTGCGCTTCACGGCGAACTTGTGCTTAGCGCGAGACGCCTCTGTGATAGATGTTAGCCCATCCTTGTGCCAGTACACCAATCTTTGACCACATACTGAGCATCGGCTTGTCGGTTCGTCCACCGCCAGCGACAATACCAATCATGCCTCGAGCTGAGCTGAGCACGACCTTCTTCGCGCCCGAAGGAAGCTTCACTCGGGTCTTGCCTTCGTCGGGGTTGTGTCCAATGACGGTGACATAGTTGCCAGACGTTCGTCCCAAAGCACCTCGATCCCCGGTCTTCTCCTCGACATTTGAGACAACGGTACCTTCAGGCACTTGTCCCAATGGCAGAACATTGCCGACACTCAAAGCCGCATTCTTTCCCGCGTAGATGAATTGACCTGTCTATAATTTTGTTAGCGCCCAAACGCTCCTCCAGGACCTTCAAACATACGTATAGACCTTCAGTAGCGATGAAGATTTCGGTTCTCGACTTTGGCGAATATGGGTCGCGAAATTTCACCTTCGCAAGAGGCGCACCCCGGCCAGGGTCATGAATGATCTCTTGGACTATGCCTCGAATGTAGCCATGCTTTTCTGCGAAGTCGAGGGTTCGGAATTTGGCAGCACCGACTCGAAGACGGGTGTGACTCGCTATCGAAACGGTCAGTAAACGGCGAGGAACAATTGAGCAATTCCGGCAACATGATGAAAGGGACCACAGGCGACCGATGAGGAGATCAGACTTACTGAAAATAGAGCCACGACCCTTTCTCTGATTTCTGATGACTCTACCCATGGCGGCGCAGAGTTGTCGAGAAGTTGGCGACGATGAGGTCGAAATCAGATTCAGCAAGTTCGGAGTGGTCGCAGTTGCTGTTTGTGCGCACCCAGCCGAACTCTTGGCAAAATTTCTCTACGGACGAGCATAGAAGGATTGAGTGCAAGAATTCTTACACCCCCCATTCGGGCATGGATCCCTGGACATAACAATAGAACCCCGAACTGTTTCTCCCTGTTGAGTGGATGTGCGAACTTTGATCGCACTTCATCGTGAACATCAACAGGCTGTGGCTACTCTCATGAAACACACCATCAAGAGAGTGCCACGTCTACTTAGACTGTTACACTTCTGTCATCTTTACCAGAATAAGTTCAAGGGGCAGAAAGAGAGGCTCTCCCTACGCGGCCATTTCTAATCCAAGCACGACTTGTCTCGTTCTTCCAGAGCTGTCTTGGACTGCTTCGGCGCTTTTCCGGGAGGGTCGGAAGTCAACATGTCGAGGCTTTGGAGGTAGCCGCAACCTTCCACCATCAGGCCTCAGTTAGACATCCTGTTCAGCAGAAAAGACAAACGCTCAACACAAAATGCCAGCATAAAGTACAGGACAAGATGATGGGGCCATAAGTTACGGGACCATACCACTGGAAAGCTCTGAATGATTCGCCTAGCATGGGAGCTGTTTCTTCGACGCTCTGTCCCCTGCACAAGGTCGATATTTGGGGCTAATAACATGCCGCTTCGAAGCTGAGGAGGGGTAGTCCTGCTCAGACTGACTGTGAGTTGAATTGAAGTGAAGCTTGTTCTCCTTTTTCGTGTTGCTTGCTCAAGCAGCAAAATGCCTGCCAGATTCATTTTTGGTCCCTACAAAGGGTACTACTCGTTCTGTCCGGATTTTATGATTTGCTCAATGATGCATGATCTAGTCCTGCTCTGCCTTTGCCGGAGCCGTTGATCCCCCTGCGCCTGCCCGCCGACCTTCTTCTGTATCCCTAAAGAAGCTTAACAAAGGAGATAAAGAAAGCCAAGAAGCCGAAGGTGACGATGATGACGATGGCGAGGACGACGACAATGCCGACACGGACTCCGCCGGACTCAAGACGGGCAATTTTATTAGTGCTTTTGAAACCATCGAAAAATTTGTAATTGAAACTTACAAAAGGTACGCTTTGAAAGACTCGAATACTTTGCCGCTGTGACTGACAACAATCACAGACATCTATGTACCCATTTGTCCCACTGGTGTATAGATCATGTCAAAGTTTCGGCTCACCCAGCTGGGGATTGTGCTCTATTCGGTCGCCTTGCGGCTAGAAGGCTCTTTGTCTTTCCAATTCCAACAGAGGCAGGAAACTCGCTATCGGACGTCGAACCGCTTTTCATAAGCTGCACCTTTCCATTGTCGGCCACTACTCTGGACTTCATACCACTGCAGGTGCCCTGCCATCACGAGTTACAATCCACGTCGATACGACAAGCCCGACAATCTCTACATTGGGTTCGGCCAACTGCTTAAACCAAAGCAGAGATCCAAGACACCCTTGATTTTATACATTTGTCGTGCGGATAGTGGGTTTTGGGGCCATCGAAGGCATACTGTTGCACTGAAGCAACACTGTTATGGCAGGAGAAGGGAGCGTGTGATGGAGTGTGCCTGCAATCACTGGAGTTTCGAGTCAACTTGGAAAGGGGCGACAGAATTCGTCACGCTTGGCACGATTGGTTCCAGCCAAAGCTCCCGCTATGTCTGACCTCCAACACTAAAAGTTGCTCACCGTGTCTCTGTTGAAGCTTATGGAGGAGAACTGTCCTGTCGTGCTCTGCAGGCTCTGTTTGCCGTGGTGAGAACATTATCACTGCCTCGAGCGGCTGGCTCCATATCAAATGCAAATCATTGGCCGTCCTCGCTGTGCACGATTTTGCGGAACTCTTGGCTTCTGTAGGGTGGTGCAGCCGCATCCTCGCGTAGAACAAGAGCGGGCCATGCCTTTATTGGACAGCTTAGGTCCAATTTAGTTTTCCTTGGCTCCAGCCGGAGACACCGATTTTCCGATAGCACCTCACTCCTCAACCCAACCTCAACTTCTCTGTCTTTTCGCCGTCGTTACAACCCCAGTGGCTCAATTACCCAGCACGAATTTGACTCTGCTGTCACTCTTCTCGCTCATTGATACTAGCATCCCCCTTCATGATACTTGCACACTGCCGTTTTCCAATGGTGTTGCGATGGCCTAAGCCTGTTGATCTTTTGAGCAGAAAAGTCCTGGTTCCATCACCAACTACTTGCTCAAGTTGGACTTACTTATAGTACATCTATGTTGTTACTGGTAGGTTTCTTCGAGCCTAGGGGATGGTCTGAAGCGTTTGGGGCCCTTCTCAGGTGCTGCAATCGAATTCAATCAAGCCAATCATTTTGCCGGCTGCGGAACTACTCAGCATAATTCTGGCCGAAAATTTATTTTCAGCCGTCAAGTTGGACTGCAAAACTTCTGGCCCGGGAGAGTTGTTCCATGGTAATGCGGGCTTGGGGTCTGCGGCATGCCTCACTTTCCCTGATTCCGCGCACTCACAAATCCCTGGAACACCCCTCTTTAATGACAGGCGAACTCCGCAGGACCAGCCAGCGATAGCAGGACTCTGTTGTTCATATGGAGTTCCAATTCGTTACGCTATTTCCAGCATTCCGTGATCGTATTGGGGCTGCTGAAACCACTACAGAATTGACAAGCAGACCTCTATGATGCCCAGGCATTCGGCCCCGAAGGGAAGTGCCCAAGCTGCGAAGTTTGGTGAGCTGGCACCCGGCAAAGGACGCCGGATAACCCCGCGTTTTCTCGGGGAATACTAGTGCCAACCAGGATGCGAGGCCTGGGAATGCTGGGCTGCAGCAAAAGGCACGGGGGCTAGGCGCGGCTGATGAACGTCAATGCCATGGAAGGCAGGATGATGCCTCGAGGGCCCAAGGTCTTCGAAAGAGAATGGTTTCATTGTGGACGAGAAGGCCCGTGATCGCCGGGGTTGCAGATCAAAATGGAAAGGGGCTTCAGAATTCGGGACGCTTGGCACGATACCCTCCCAACAAAAACGTCGAGGTCTCTATTGTTCAACTACCAAGAGCTTTTGGATCTGTTCTGGCCGATGCTTGTGAAGGAAGATCAGCTGTCCTGCTCTGGAGGGCCTGATCTAGATGTTGATGTCGCTGTGAAGGAGACTGCGGATGATTGTCATTCCCTGGGTACATATCAATGCAAGCCATTGGCCGTGTAGCGCGTAACTTGCCTCGAACGCGCCAAGTTTAATTCAATTCAGACCGCTTCCTGGATATTTTCTACGTCGCCATTCCTTCCCCCCTCCGTGCACTTGCCCAACACACAACGTCGCGCCTGTTCAACTTTCGCGCATCCTGCTTCACCACCCATAAACATGGCCGACTCTGACTCTTCATCACTGTCATCTGCACCATCCTCGGATGATGAAGAGATGGTTCAGAAAATGACGTCGAAACCCACGGGGTTGGATCGATACTTCAAGCCAACACCCAAGACCGAAGCCACGCCTGAACCTCCCAAACGCGCGCCCTCGCCCCCACACGAGTACACCCTGGCCGACAATGAAGCAATCGCGTTCATTGTCATGTTCAGAAGCCGTTTCAGCGATGCGTTTCCCAAGTCTCTGCCCAATTATGGCCCGCAAGACATTGAAAGAGGGGTATCGGGAGAACACCCCGATGAGCATGTCGAGAGACTTCTATGCGCGCTCTTGGGCCTGGTGCTGAACAGGAAAAAGGATGTCGAGTGAGTACTCCCGACAATCTACAAGGATACAGGAGCCCCCCTTGCTAACCTTGACTAGACGCGGGCACTATGGCCGAGCACTCGAAGATGCGATCTCTTCGCACCACAGCCAGTGGCCGACTGCATGGAAAGGCATCAATCCTATACATGGCGGAAAGAACTTTAACAACATGAGCGCGGAAGAGCGAGTACGCGTCGCGCTCTCCTCCAACTGACGTGAGGCTAATCCCTTGATAGCTGAGCCTCCTCAAAGCACTCGCTCTGTGGTCCCTCAATTCCTCCGATGCCGTACAAGCCATCATCAAAGAATCATAC
Source organism: Phialophora chinensis (assembly GCA_016109575.1). NCBI lineage: Eukaryota > Fungi > Ascomycota > Eurotiomycetes > Chaetothyriales > Herpotrichiellaceae > Phialophora > Phialophora chinensis. The sequence continues at coordinate 1,304,144 of JADWPU010000010.1, read as the reverse complement.
AAGCAGACGCGGCGAGACGACGACCGCAACCAGCCGCGCAGCGTTCAGCCATGGTTCTCTGACCAGTACCGCCGCAAATACTGGCTGATAGAAGGACAAGACGATTCCCACTTTCGCATCTACAGAGAGAATGATGGGAAAACAGCAAAGACAAACACTTGGTTCAGCGTGGCGGAGTCGATTCCGGATGTGATTGCTCTGGCAGACAAATTCGCAGAGGAGCACACATCGAACTCGAAAGTCATCAGTGACAAACTGAGGGCCGCCATTCCAAGATTTGAAGTCGGTGAAGAGGTAGGCATCGCGGCCCCAGAAGCTACGTGTGGTATATACTGACCATTCCGCAGAAGCGCAGACGCCGCGACTACCGCATTGCCCGCAAAGCCGCCTTCGCTCGACCCGACCCAGGATTTTCACTCTACGAGGGGAGAACACGAGGCAAGAGAATGCGATATACTTATTCGGACGACGATTTTGGCTCAGACGAGACAAGCAGGCGATCTGCCCGAAACTCGGGCATTTCTACACCCCTGGAGACTGGCCCTACCGTTACAGCGAGCGGCAGACAGGTGAAATCAAGAGTTGGCGGAGTGTATGGCGAGACTATGCTCGTTGACCAGAGGAAAGAATTGGAGCGAGCAGCGGGTGAAGGACACTTTACTGAGACAAGTGAAGACATGCCAACCACGATGGCAAATAGTCATGGTGTGAGAACATCAAGATCAGGACGACAAGTTAAGCCTCCGCGACCCAGATACGGCGATGTTGGTGGCTCGGACGAAAGCGACGAGGCTCAGTCATCGGGCAAAGAATGGAGCGGCAACGAAGATGAACCAGACGAGTCCGAGCCAGAGTTTGATGGTGAAGACGAAGATCAAGACGAAGACATGGACGAGGAGGTTTCGGGGGACGACGAGGCAGGAGAGGATGAAAACACTCAAGAGAGTCTAGTCGTGCAATTGAGATATCGAAAAGGAGGACAGACACCGGCCCCGACCGCCGCGACCACAGCCCAACCGCCGCCCTCTCATCAGCAAGCGCCCAACAGTCATGGGATCGAAGTGGTTATCAATGGTACAAAACCAGTGAAACCTTCCCAAGCACCAGAAGCGGCGACTATGGGCGACACAACCGAAATGGCACCACGGTTGAAGCTGATGAATGGAACCAACAGCAACAACTCACCGCATTATCCCCTACCACAAGCACCTCGTCCGGTAGTCGAAATTCCAGTGCACTCCATGGACGTCTCTTGAGATATCAGAGACCATGTGAACGAGATGAAGGCGAAAAGGCAACCCAACGGGCGAGCAGGATCTGCAAAACGTTACTGGAACAATGATACGTACCAACCACTCACTGAAGTTGGATGCTGGACAACAGACAAGCAGGGCACCCACTGCTCATGCAGATACTTTGGTACCAAATCGACGATGCCACAACAGAGGTGGAGGGCAGGAATATGAAGCCAAACCAACCACCATAGAAAGAATGATGTGGGCATGAATGATCGTTGAGCACTGACTGTTACTGTACCACAATAAGCAGCGTGACAAGTCTTGAACACCCACAGGTCGTCAATAATCATCATCCCTCTGATATCAAGCCCTACTCACCCACTAAAGCCGCGCCTATGTACTATGCAGGTACGTACGCTCTAGAAAGCGCAGACCCTAGGGAGTACATACGGCCTTGATTCCCGGGTATCCAATCTTCCCACACGAACGCAGGGACGGCCCGCCCATGAAATCGTCTCATCATGTCCATTCCGTGCCATTCGGGGAGGTCGTCATCATGCCTTTGAATGCAGTGCTGTATGGATGTCTCCCCCGATGTCTCCCACGCACTATGTACGTAGACACGGCGAATGCGCGGCGCAGTACCGAGTACTGTATTTATCATCCAAGCCGGAGTAGTATGAGGTCTCCAAGAGGGTCCATAGGTACACAATGTAGGTGCAGTAGGTGTGAGGATCTTAGGTACAGTTACACTTTAGAGATGAGGTCCCGATATCGATACAGGGAGCATGGTCGAATGGACTGGCACGCTGGCTCAATCCTGTCACGCGTCAAAATCGCTACACGCACATCTCACTCAATCTACTGTACTTTGTCTGTACAGTGTTCTCCTTTGGGAGGATTGAATATGGTCTTCCAGAAACTTGAATTCAGGCATCCTACAGTAAGTACTCCAGCACTCGTTTCTATACTACCAAGGTGTCTACCAACATGCCTACATACCTACTGGCAAGGTATTTACTTCCCTGTATGCACATGGTCCCTTTCCTCCGCTAGTAATATACACAGTACATGGCCAGAACGCAGCCCTGGATGGAAGTTCGGTAGTCAAACATGGAGATCAAGGAAATTTGTCTTCGTTGCCGGGAGCAACACGTAGACGGGGCTGTCCCGTACGGGAGAAAGCCTCATGCCATAGGTAACAAGAACTTCTCTGTCAGCAATTCATCCGCACCTGGTCGTTTCTCATGGTCCGCCTCAAATGTCTTGTTCATGAACCGCTTAGCATCCTCGCTGGCGTTCTCCGGAATAGTGGGTTTCTCGTTATTACTGCCAACGGCGAACAACGTCTGTAAGGTTGTCATCGATGGGAAAGGGCGAGATCCGGTGAACATTTCAACTACCAAGCATCCAACCGACCAGATGTCGGATTTTAACGATTGTCCGGATTGGCGTACGACTTCAGGGGCCATCCAGAAGACACTGCCCTGCAACGACGTCCGTGTACCAGGGGCGGCATTCATGCCATTGAAGTTGGTCTTCTTGGAGACGCCAAAATCGGAGATTTTGACCGCACCGCGGTTGTCGACGAGGATGTTGGCTCCTTTGATATCACGGTGTATTATATTGCGAGCGTGTAGGTAGGAAAGTCCTTCGAGGATTTGGCGGGTGAAGTTCCGGACCAGGGCTTCTTGAAAGGTATTGTACTGCTTCAGCATCCCAGCAATGGAGCCACCAGGGACATATTCAAGGAAGATGTTGAGGTGCTCTTCATCAGACGAGGTGCCCAGGTATTGCACGATGTGAGGATGTTGTAAGCCTTGTAAGAGAGTGATTTCTTGCTTCAGAGCGGCAATCATGGCCGTCTTCTTCTTGTCGCTGTCGGTCCCCTTGGCCACATTGGGCAACTCCACCTGTTTGACGGCCATTAGTTCGCCTGTGACGGCATGGAGTGCTAGGTAAACACTGCCGAATGATCCTTCTCCGATCAAGTCACCCTTCATCCAATTGCTCTTGTCGAAACTGTTACCCTGCAGGAACGAGTTAAGAGCTTGATCTTCCTCCTCGCCATCCTCAGCAACAATGACTGAGAGACGTTCATTGACGTTGTCGTTGTTCAATGTGCCTGCAGGACTCTCGTCGAAGAAGCTGGCTCGTGGAGCGTCATTGTTGGCAGCTGTGTCGGAACCGCTGTCAAAGGACACGTAAGATTTCCTGTTCGGCTCGATAGGCGACTCCTCCTGCAATGGCTGCAAGGCCGATGACGCGATCGAATCCCTGTATGACTGGCTTGGAAGATTGAATCTGTTCGATACAACAGATAGGGGTCTTGCTGTGGGTACGCGAGGATTCAACCCTGTCTGGGAGAGCCAGGAATCGGCAATGCTAGGAATGCTGGGTACAGGGGGGGCATCTTTCATACTCGACGCCATGCTCAGGTTGCTCATCACACTGAGGCGACTTTGTGCGCGACTCATGCGTTGTGACCGCCGCATCGATAGCCTCATTGTCTTTTCAATATCCTCGCGCTGATGAGCGGGGAAGTAAGATGTCAGCTCTTGTACAATCATCTCACTTGGAGGTCGAGCACCGTAGAAGGTCCGCATTCGCGGTTCTTGGTTGCTTGGGACTCGGAGGTGTTGCTGTGCCTCTTGGCGGTCGTACTCATCTGCCGTTGCGATGATGTTTCGGTTCCTGTCTGTCGTCGTGACTGGCGAGATGGGGACTTGAATGTTGTGCCAGGATTCGCCAGTGAGTTTCTGAAGCTTGATCTGATTGCGCATATTATTGGTGCTGATTGCAGTGCTGTGCAAAACTTGCGATTCGTCTGCAGCTATCCTCGAAGCCTTGTGCAATTCGTCCATGTCAGGAGGCCCGTCGTTGATCTTTCTCAGGATCAGTCTATTCCTCTCTGACCGTGTAGACTCATTGCAGATCCTCATCAGCTCACTGTCGCTTACTCGGCGACAATTTGCGAGATCCGGTTCCAACCCATTGAGGACATAAAAGCAATAATTGCGAAAATGGGTTTCGGGAAGGTGTAGCTTCTTGAGTACCGTCGATGTCACGTCTTCAGCTGTCCGGCAGAATTTGATGTTCACAACCTTGGTTTGCCCGCCGTTATGGATGATCTTGATGACCGGCGAGCCTGTTGGCAGCCCACCCGGTGTCAGCCCGTCGACGCTAGAATTTTGCCGTAAGTGAGCCGCACGCGTCGTTTGATTGGCAAGCTGGGGAGTCTCAGGTCGTCTGCCAGACGTGGAATTGGCCGAACCTGGCTGGCTGAAATATCCTCCGCCAGAAGTGTTCCTTGCGCTGTCCATTGGGCTCTGGGCATAGCGCAGGGATCTTACTCCGGCACTGTGCACATCAGCCAAGGGTGAGTTGGGTCTCGATCCCACCTTGAAACCGGTGCTGGCTGAGTTGAACGTTTGTAGAGCCGAAGAGTCAAATTGACGGGAGTATCGTTTGCCGCTACCATTGTGTGATCGGGAGCCATGAGTCCGCGGAGAGTCTGATGATGAAGGAGTCCCGGCAAACCCATCCAGGACGGCCAGCGAGTCTCGATTCCTCCTCGATCGGAGCAATGAAGATTTATTTCGCAGTTGTTTGATTGCAACATTGATTCGAACACGGTCACCGATTTTCTTGATGCCCATTTCCGATAAGATCTTCTGGTCACATTCCAGGAGACTCTCCCCCGTGAAGTTGTTGGCCTTGAATAGGGCCTCATATTGACCGCAGCGGATTGAGTGTAGCCATTCTCCTACTTTCTTCTCATCCCATGCCCTGATGGAGTCCAGCCCGTCATAGACATCGGAGAATTCGGAATCGGTTGGGGAGGTGAAGAGGCCGTCTTGGAGAGCCATCGAGGTCATCTGCGTCCTGACCGAGGACTCGGAAACGTTGCGGACAGGGACCTGTTGAGTAGCGCCAATGTTGGCAGCGTATGGGGACTTGGAAGCCAACATTGTCGGGTAGGCTTCTGCGCCTCCTCCTCTTTTCAACAGTCTTTCATTCCACGAAATTCGGGGCGTGGTCAGCCAGACAAAGAACCTTCCACCGTAATGCTTTAACCACGACCAGGGAGTATTGGACAAGGATTCAAGGGTAGGTTGAATTAATTAGACAATACGTGAGATTCAGTCGAACACAGAACCGGCAATTCTGGGGGACGGAGTGCACTACAGTACGTCGCGGCCGTCGAGTACGGCCTGCTGTAGTGAGGAGGAAGTCAAGAAGAAGTCAATCTGAGCCTTCACAGCCTAGTGAGCTGGCAGATGCAAGGTGGATGACGAGTCGGGCGGTTCTCGAGCTAGTTTGTTGGCATCGTGGCTGCAGAACCTGAAACGCGAGATCGTCGACGAGGAGAGCACAAGAACCGCGCTTGTGGCAGCAACATGAAGCAGCCATCGAGAGACAGGGAGAGTGAGGAAGCCTCCAGAGTCAGTTGATGCATGGGGAAGGGGCACGCCTAGCACCAATCACCGCGCGCAAAGGGCCGCCAGACGATCCCGAAGGCCAGATTTAGGCACCAATGCCGCACGCCGTTTGCCCTATTGGGCCTGGCGCCCCTCGCCCGGAGATCCAACCAGCGTGTCTGGCTGCTTTTTCTGGCGTTTGATTTTCCATGGCCATGCCAGCCTGACGCAAGTATGTTCCCTCACTTCCACCAGCGTCTGCACACATCATTTGGGTTTCATCGACCTTGATAGCAGTGTCCGGTCTTGTCGCTGCAGCATGGTCTAGGGACAGCCCTGGTTGACGCGGAGTGAGTTGCTTGTTCATATCCAGATAGCCTTCATCAACCTGGGACTTACACCGCCATGGTCAAGCGATCACGCGAGTCATCGATTCTTTCATCCGAAAGCGACGAGCGAAGTCCCGTCACACCAAGATCTGAATCTCCCCGTCCTGCGAAGATCGCTCTAGCTATGGTCGATGCTCTGCCGGCGAAAGCGGTTATGCAATGTTCCCTACCGCCTCACCGGGACACCCTCGACTTTGCTTCGATCGAGGATTTCGAGATCCACTACGCCAAAGACCATTCGAATCGGTGTACGTCATGCAGCAAAAACTTCCCTACAGCGTATTTTCTAGCCTTGCATATTGACGAAAACCACAATCCGTTCCGAGAGGCATTGCAGGCCAAAGGTGAGAAGACATACTCCTGCTTCGTTGAAGGCTGTGACAAGAAGTGCTCTACCCCACAGAAACGACGCTTGCATCTGATTGACAAGCACCTGTTTCCCAAGATCTACAACTTTCGCATTGTCAATACCGGCATTGACAAGTCGACCTCGATGCTTCGGGAGAATCGTCGCCGGAGAGTCTCGACGACCGTTGATCAGACGGCCTCGAGTGGCACTCGGAGAAGGCAATCTCAAGCAGGGAAAAAGGAAAGCTCAGCCGTGGTCCCGCCCGACCAAAATGGACTTACTCCGAAAGACGAAAGCCTGAATCTCAAATCCAAGCAGGATGTCTCGGATGCATCCATCCAAGACCTGGAAACATCCATGTCGGTTTTGCGATTTGTGCCACCACAAATCAGGCAGCAAAACACGCGAAATCCAGTGTAAACACCACTCTTGAGCACTATCAGAGGTTCACGTTCGGGAGAATTGGCTGGACAGCGGCCACCCTACTCGAGCGGTGTGAGAGACAATTCGAGCGGAACATGATTCCACGTCCAACAGGGCGATTCGTCCTAGCCGACCTCGTGTATTTGCCACCTCGACTTGACCGGGGCTCTTCACGAGGCTGGCTTTCCTGGAGGGTCGCGACGGCACCAGTTGAGCGTACCAAAAGACGTGAACTCGCGACTAGACATCTGGGATCGGAAGTTCATTTTGCATGAGCAACGCCTGGCAGTTATCTACCCCTCACTGTGCAGGATCGACCCCAGACTGATTCCCTTGGTACATACCGTGTATGCTTCATGACAGTGCGGGGAATGTCTCCTCATCAGCAGCGAATTGCTGCATTCAAAAGTCAAAGCATATCCCCCGGCATGAAGTTGAAGCCTCACAGAAGTCCCCTGGCCACAGTCGTCCTCCATACCTCGCCACAATGGCTACAGTTTCTGTACATGCTCTTAGCACCGGACACATCACGATTCCAGAGAGATTTTTTGTTGTCCCGGCCGATCCAATCGCCAAGCGCACTGTCCCTTCGTTGTCTTTCTTGGTACAGCACCGAGATGTGGACACTGGAAAGCTGACCCGAGTCGTCTTCGACCTGGGAATGAGACGTGATCTCGCCCTCTATCCCGCGCAGTTGACCTCCCATCTGGCCAACCGCGGGCCTGTATCTACTCTGCCTGACGCAGTTGCTTCGTTGGCAGCGGGAGGTCTAACGGTGGATGACATCGACTATGTGATATTCAGCCATGTCCACTATGACCATGTGGGTCTTCCAAAGGACTTCACCAACGACAAAACAAGATTCATTGTCGGTAACGGCGCGCTCGATCTTCTAAGCGGCAAGGCAAAATACGACCTAGGAAAGCATATGATCTTCGAGCCAGACCTACTTCCACTAGAGCGGACCGATGAATTGCCTCCTCCTGGAAGCGCGGACTCAAAGTTTACATGGGAACCACTTTCGACATTTCCTGATGCGATAGACTTGTTCAAAGATGGCAGCTTGTACATTATTAATGCGCCCGGCCACCTCCCGGGCCACATCAATCTACTATGCAAGATCTCAACTCAACCGACCAAATTCGTCTGCCTCGCCGGCGATGCATGCCATGATGGCCGCCTCCTGACTGGCGAATGCGATATAGCCACGTGGACGGACGAGACGGGGAGGTATTGCTGTATGCACGTGGACATACCGAAATCGAAGGAAACTTTGGCACGGTTGTACGCTGCTTCGACAGATGGCATTAAGATCGAAGGGGAAGACCAGCCAGCGAGCCTTGAAGTGATTTTTGCTCATAACTACGAATGGGAGGAAAGGGCGAAGAAGCAAGGGAAGTTCTGGCCAGGCAAGCTGTGATGACAAGGGCGTCATAGGCACGAAAAGGCCGGGAGGAGCTAAATAAAGTATACTCTCAAGCTCATTGAACCCTCTGAGCCCTCGAGCTGACCGTCAGCAAGGGAAACATCAAGAGCAATGCAAGCACAGCGAGTTGTCCTCCAAAGGAATGAAGCACCGCTATCCTTCGGTGCAGTTGCGCGTGGCGTCCATTCTCGTTATATAAAGATCCTCATTCAGGAGCAGTGCACCTGTTGACTAGAGTTCCACTGACTGAGACCGGGATAAACACCTGACTTCACTAGCATTGCAAACGGGCCGCTGGTGTCTTCAGTTTCAAAGTATATTGGGCTCAATTAGGCGGGACATCAACAAGTTGAAAATGATACGATACTATCGGTCCTCACTCTGCTGGCCCCCCGGGCTGTTCGAACCGATGACTTCCAGATCTATGACTCCTACATACTCTATCCCCGTCTAACAGGACAGATAAGCAAAGGTTTTTATCTTCCCTCTGCCGCGACACCACCGTCGGCGAAGATGAGAAGAGTTCCATTGTTCAAGGGCCGCTTCCTTCACTCCTATTGCTCGCGGTGTATTCCGCTTCTCTATTGATACAAATTATTCATGGCCTACCTACCGACCCGCGTCACTTGAAGTACAGACATCGGAAAGCCGGATCAAAACTCGTATCCAACCACTTGTTGACAGGGAATGCGTCGATGCTGTGCCTATGAATCAGACCTCAACATCAGTGTCTACTTATCGGCTATGGGAGTGTTCCTTCTCCCCGATGAGGTGCCTGTCCTTGACTTTCACCATATTTCTTATGAAGAGTAAGAGCAGAGGAGGGGAAGAGTATTTAGTCCAACATGTGCCACAGTCCCATGAGAAGTGCGGCAGGAAACCGAGGAAGCAAGGCTGGCGAGGCTGGCAAGGCTTCTGATTTGGCCAGCATAACCGTGGGAGTGCGGGACTGGAAGATCGATGTTCCGCTAGACCTCGGCTACAGCGCCTCCAAGGTTCAGGTACGGCCGCGTCCTCCCCGCAGCTCACCTCCTCGACCCTCTCCCCGTATCAATGCTCGTTCATGATTAGTCTACAGGCACTGGCAGCCCTATGTAGCTAGAGGTAAGCTGGCGGTTGGAGTCCCAATGCCGATACCGAGGGCCAGTTGAAACTTTTTATATAGTAGCCCGAGATATACTTACTACGGTGTAACTCGAGCACCCGCCAGCAGACCTTGCCCTTCGCTATCATCATACAGATCCGGGCAGCGAACCCTCTATACAGCGTCCGCTCGACGACCTTTCCCGCCGTTACCGCTCGCACGCACGCGCACTCGCACTCTCCCTCCCCCTCTCTCCAATATGGCGAACGTAGCCTCCGCCGAAGAGGCGGTCCTCTACCGCCAGCAGGGCCGTATCGCCATCATCACGCTCAACCAGCCCAAGAAGCTCAACGCCATGACCCAGCCGTACTACTACCGTATATCGTGCCTCCTCCGCGACATCGCCGAGAACCCAGCCATCAGCGTGACGGTCATCACGGGCAACGGACGGTTCTTTTCCGCGGGCGCCAACGTCACGAGCACCCGACCGGGAGTCGGGCCGGACATGGATAAAGATGCCGCCCGCAACGACATCCTGAAGGGCTTCGTGGCGAACAACCTGGACATCACGCGTGCGTTCTACACACACCCCAAGGTGCTGGTCGGGGCTCTGAACGGGCCGACGGTCGGCCTGTCCGCCGCGCTGCTCGGCTTCTGCGACTTCATCTACGCGACCCCGCATACCTTTTTGCTCACGCCCTTCTCGTCGCTGGGCCTGGTCGCTGAAGGGGGCGCCAGCTACGGCCTCGTCCAGCGCATGGGCATCTCCAAGGCCAACGAGGCGCTCATCATGTCGCGCAAGATCCCGTGCGACGAGCTGCTGGCCTGCGGCTTCGTGAACAAAGTCTTCAGCGGCAAGGACCAGAACGACTCGGACGGATTCCTGAAACAGGTCCTCGCCGAGGTGGACGACAAGTTGGGCGACCATTTGAACCAGGAGTCCATCGTCAAGATCAAGCAGTTGATCCGCGCGCCGTATCTGGAGAGTCTCGAGGCCCAAGGCGTCAGGGAGGTCATGGAGGGGATGAAGCGCTTTGTGGCCGGTGCGCCGCAGGAGGAGTTCAAGAAGATTGCCAGTGGGCAGAAGAGGCATAAGTTGTAGACCTACGGCAAGGTGACTCGAAGGTAGACGTGATGGGAGCTGAGCTCCAGTGAGGAGATGCCAAATGTGGGCTCGGGCTTGAGCGTGGAAAACCTGAGTGCATATACATGGTGTAGGACTGAATGAAAAATACATTCATTCGATAATATATCCCCACCGGCTCCGGACTTCCCACTCCAGAAAAATCAAAGATGTGATGGCCCGTATCTTTCAGGCTTGTCTAGCTGTAGACTTCGCCTGGCTGCACGGTTTGAGGTCGGGGGCGGTAGGACAACTATGTGACCGGCTTTCCAGTAACGGAAGCCTGGCGATTACTCGATCGATCTGCTGGCTAACGTTCAGAGGATATTACGCTAGGAGAAGAACAGAGTGGACCGACACTCCAGGGACCCAAGCCCTCAGAACTCACTCACATTCGAGCCTTGGGCCCTTGATAGACAGCAGCGTCGTGTCAGCAGTGTGGCTTCATAGCCACGGACGACGAACACAGATCGACCCGAGCGTGGAAGACAAAGCTACATTTGAATATACTACGGAGACAGTCACCCTGAGGCATTCCTTGTCCAGGCCGCTGTCTTCAACTTCTATTCATAGTCCTGACGTACAGTAGACAATCCAATGGCAGCTGTCGCCTCGACAAGCCATCGTCGAGCCACGAAAGCAGCAACTCGACCTGACTTCAAAGCAGCGCCGAAAACCAATTTGCTGGTTCACAAAAACCTCGATTGGGCATCTTTCTATCCCAGATAGGAGTGATTCTTGAGCAGGAGGGTATTCGAGTTGCGGCTTGGACCCGTCCTACCTGTCGTAGCCTGGCGCTTTCGGCTTGTCAAGGCTTCGGGCTGTGCTTCCAGCTCCACAACCTTGAACCAAATGTCAGAAAACTGAAAGCAGCGAGCAGGTCGTAGGTGAAAGCAGCAGCAGAATCTGAATTGTTGGTTCACCAAATCGTTGTCTGACTGCCTAATTGGGCTTTCAGATGGCTGAAAGGGTAGAGAGATGTACTCAGTAGAGGCCAGCCCAGTGACAGACCGACGCAGATTTCCCATTTTAGTTGCTAAGCGGCACACTTCTCTGGGAATGGCGTTGGACAGACAGCGGGGGCAATCAAGGCAGCAGGACGTCCCCAGTGAAGCAGCAGCAGCAGCAGCAGCCAGTAGAGACGTGCGGCGTCAACAAATTTGTCCTTCAGTGCCATTTTCGTCAGGGAGACACGGGGAAATTGCTGTTGCTGGGTGACAGTCTACGGCGTCTTTGCTCGAGGGGATTTCTGCAAGCCCATTCTCTACCTCCTTCGGCGAGTCTCTTCCAAAAGCTGTCCTCTAAAGTCAGCTTAGTCGTAAACTGGACGAATTGAGACACAGCGCTGGCGCCGTCGCCGTGGCATCGTTTCGTGATTGGCGGGATCCTGTGAGAATGAAAAGCAGCGACTCAAAAACAGCAAGGACTGCCATTTTGCTGGTGCATCAAATTCTTGTTTCAGGCATGGACGGATCCAAAGTGGGAAATCCTCTCGTTTACGACGCTTCAAAGCAGCCTGGAGCCCATTCCAGGCGGCGAGAGCAACGGCAGCAGGCGGATGAGTAGAGAAATTAATGTTGGCGCTAGAATGAGTAGGAGAACCTGTTGGAAAACAGCGTGAGATGGAGAGCCAAGCGGCCAGGTCCTCCTCCGCAACGGGGAAAGCGACTCTGGGCATTCGTCGTGGGCTGCTTTATGCTCGGTACTGTTTCAGCGTCCCTTCAAACAGCGACAGCAAGTAGTGATCATCAGGGCAGCGGCCTTGACCTGCCGCTTTGCGGCATACGTACCCTTGCTCGCATTCTGTTTCTGGAAATCAACTGCCGTCCTAGATTCGAGGAACGAATGCAGGAACAAACGAGACTTTCCTTTGTCAGCACCCTTGACGTTGTTTAATGCAGGCAGTGTCATCACACATGTCTGGAGTTCAGACACCCACTTGCCGTTCACTCGCTGAGAACACGACGGGCAGCCATCTTTGTCAGATAACCACTCATTCGGCTTGTCCACCATGGTCTTGGATGAAAGGTTAATTGGGGTCGTGTAGCAATGTTTCCGTAGTGATGCCAACAAACGACGGAGACGAGGTGTGTATAAGAGGTGACACACCCTCGACTCTGAGGTCTACTCAACCATCTCTTGCGCCATCCAAAGTGAACAACAGTAAGACTACTCTAGACTCAACATACCCCCGATTGTCAAGACTATCTTGAGAGCCTTCAACTATAAAAATGTACGCCAAGCTCCCTAATGGAATCCGAGTCTTCTATCGCGAAGCCGGCTCCTCAAGCAACCCAACTATCCTCCTGCTTCACGGGTTCCCTTCCTCCTCATACCAGTATCAGAAGCTCATGCCCATCCTGTCCACAAAATACCACGTCGTGGCCCCTGACCTGCCTGGATTCGGCTTCACTGAGATCCCTTCGTCATTGGATTTCAAGTACACCTTCGCCAACATTGCGAGCACCATTGGTTCGTTCCTCGATGTCCTGAAGATTGAGAAATTTGCCGTCTACGTCTTCGATTATGGAGCCCCAACAGGCTTTCGACTCGCCCTGGAGCGACCACAAGCCATCACGGCCATCATCTCGCAGAATGGCAACGCCTATGACGAGGGCTTGGCTGCTTTCTGGGATCCTCTGAAGCAGCTGTGGGCCTCAGCGGCCGGGTCGGACGAGGACAAACAACTCCGGGAAACGATATCCGGGGCGATTCTCACCTTTGAAGCCACCAAGTGGCAATATCTCAATGGCGAGCCCGAGGCCGAGAAGATTGATGATCCAGCGTCGTACTACCTTGACTACGCTCTTCTGTGCCGTCCAGGCAACAAGGAAATCCAACTCGACATATTCCGCGACTACGGTACCAACGTCACTTTGTACCCGAAGTTTCAACAATACTTGCGCGAAAGTGGCGTTCCCGTGTTGGCGGTTTGGGGGAAAAACGATGAGATTTTCCCATCGCCAGGCGCGGAAGCTTTCAAAAGGGACGTCAAAGACCTCAAGCTGGTCTTGTTAGACGGCGGACACTTCTCGGTGCAAAGTCACACTGCCGAAATTGGAAAGTTGATATTGGAGTTTTTCGCCGAGAGAGGCATTTGATTGATGGGCCATTCTGTCGGAATATGACCCGACCAGGAAAATCCCGTGAACAAGTTGACGGGTCGCATCTATTGTATGCAGTAATGAGTGATTCAAACCAAGGCCAGCCGACCATTCTTTCTACAACGTCTTGTGGCTTGCACTGCTCGTGTTCCCCAACAACCCGGTGAGGACGTCAAGATGATTCCACGGACACAGATGCTCCACACATGGAGGGAGTAGAATACGACAAGTCGAGGTGCAGAAGTAACTTAAGCGTCCACCGACTACGAGTAGTTGCTCTTGTTCTGCCGAATTAGTTGGGTACGCCAGGCTTTTCCACTGTGTAGTCGCCGTCCGAAGAAGTTGATCGTCGCAGTTGTATTCTGGTATGTCCCATCACAAAGCTGGGAGTGGCCCCTACGAGGTTATGACTTTGGTGTCTGCGGTGTTTTGAATACTGCGAGGCATATTCAGTCTCGTCTCTCAGGTCTTGCTTGTGACTCTATCGGAGGACACGGTCATATTCGAAGGGGTCGGGGCGACGCCTAACTATAGTTACGAAGGCGTGTGGTAATATTACGTGTGAGTCGCGAACACCCATACGGCCTGTGACGCCTTGGCGTCGTCTTTACTCGTACAGAACCCTCGGTCGACCTTCGCAGTCACATGCTGGCGGAATGGGAATAGCGGGGGGAGACGTCATATTGGGCCCGGTTTCCACAAAAGCATGTCGACTGGTCTGATCCTGAGGTCCTCCGAACCGCGATTCTGACATGGCATTCTGAGTTGCCGCATTCACATGGCGAGGCGAGCTTATCGTTCATGTGCCACATCAGCCAAGACGATCTCTGTGGCGCTTCCGATGGCAACGAACTGCCAACTTTCTGGTAAGCATGACGACAAGGGCTTCTTTCCTCAAGGTGGTCTTTCCCCGCTTCAAGGAGGAATCGAGGGGCATTCCAAGTTAGACGCAAAGGAAAGGGACGAAATCGCAAAGATGGGTCGATGACCTCACGGAGCTGAGTTCCTAGCCTACAGGGAGGCAGCCTCCGTCACTGAATGTGTCACGGGAACAAAGGACGTCACTTTCCAAGGTTCTCAACCCCTCGACCACCAAGGTATATATTCTCTCATCAGCACACTTCTCATCTTCCCTCCCTCTGCTCACGAAGAAACAATACGATTTAATCCCCGAAAGCAAATTTCCCAACTCAACCAAACACAACCCTCAATTCACCATGGAGTCCGTCAAGAACGCTGCCAAGTATGTTGCTGTCCTCCTATATCGTCATGTTGCTGTCCTCCTATATCGTCCTCTCTTTCCTCTCTGCTGACTGCTTCATCCAGCTACGTTGGTGATAAGGCTCAAGAGCTTGGAGCGACCGGTCAGAAAGAGGCCCATAAGGACGTAGCGAAGGATTCAGACGCATCTCTCGGTACCCGTGCCTCTGCCGCCAAAGATGCCGCGAGTAACAAGTTGGACGAGACCTCCCACTCTGTATGTTGTTCCACTCCTTCAAAATTGCTTGCAACTGACGACGAGAAAAGGCCTCAGCCGAGGGCAATAAGCAGAAGGCCACACACTGAGGGTCTCTTCGACCTGCAATGCCTCGCAACAGTTCCTCAGATTGAAACTCTTATGCTCGCATGGTCGGATGGTGAACAGACACCTCGCAATAGACTTGCAGGTTTGATGAGCTCCGGATGATGACACAGTGTATCTCCCATGACACCGCTCAAAGAGAGCAACAGCGCTGCATCAGGTAGCTGCAATGAAATGATATCCTGAACACGGAACGATACTCTACTTTTGGTTAAATTGACACTTCTGCGGATCTGTGCAACAGAAACATGTCCCGACCCTGGAACTCCTGTACAATCGCGTCTGCTGCCAGTCAGTGCTGGCGTAGACTGACGTGACTTGGAAGTTTCCCGTTTTCCATGCCTGGTCTCGTGAAAGTGTACAATTGTCGACTAATCAACCATCACAACAGCCTATGACTTGGACCATCGTGTGCTTATTGACTTGGTAAGTTCAGAAAAGGATTCGCGATATGGCAACAACAATTAAGTGCTAGATAAAAACGTCCGTGATGTTAAAGCGACTATGAGTGAGACCTATACGCCAGGCACATGGTGAAGTGTGGTGCCGCTCTGACGGCCTCAATTAACTGCCGGTACAGAATCAGTCACACACAGCCTTACTTCAGCAAGAGATGACCACTGCCTCCGGATGATAATCACCGCGTACTGGATGCTGTACGCTACCGTCCTTAAATTCCGCGTCCCCCAAGAACTTAGTCAAGACAGACCATGCCGTCGCAACGCAGACGAGTGTACTCTTTCTCATCCAACGAGACCATCCTTGAAGTCTACTCATCTTCACCTCCTAGCAGCACCGAACGGGCGGACCACGACACGCACGCCACATGGAAATTCTCGACCAGTGACTCGATCGCACTGTCGTGTGATGGAGCCAGCTTTGGCAGGAGCCATGGTTCGCAGGCGCCTTGTCGCGATATTGTCAGATCGAGCGCCAATCTCAACGGGGCACAGGAAGATCTGTATCTGATGGAAGTGGAGGGTGACGAGGAGAACGAGTCAGAGGAGTCAATCGACTGGGATGAAGACTCGGAGGAAGAAGAGGAGCGACAGCAGCGCATCGCATACCGGAAAGAGCCGATGGGGCAATCCACCTTCCCGCAGACGATGGGCTTTTGGTTCGACTCGTGGATTGCACAATTGGGTGCCAGGGCGGTGAATGTGAGTTCGCGCTATCCTATCATTGATCCGCCCAGTACTGACATGGCAATAGGCCGACTTGCAAGCCTTATGCGGGAGTATCCAGCTGTGGAGAGCGAGGACCGACATTCCGAGGGTACCGGCGCAGCAAGTGCAAGGACAGGAATATCAGCAGGCTGAGCAACAAGGGCTTCTGCATTCCCCGCCTAGCCCATCGACAGCGTATGGCCCCAACGCGCTCAGCAAGAAAGATGAGTCGCTCGCACCTCAATCGGGCTGGGATAGGCTGCTGCGCCAAATGAGGGTCATGGCCAGAGACATGCACCAGACACGGAAGCGCAGGGAGGAATGTAGGAACATGGTCGCAGGATGTTGCGAGAGGAGTGTGGGACAACGGGCGAAGGAGAGAGGAGCGTTCGTCGAGGAGCTCGAAGTTGGATATGAACTTGAGAGAGAGGTCGAGGGAGCAAAATGGAGCGTGAAGTTCGGGTACCGCAGGAAAGATGCGGTCGTCGAAGACACGGGCTCGGAATTGGACAAAGGCCGTGGAGGTGTGGTTGCGGGTACCGAGAAGGATAGCACTGCTGATGAAGTTGGCGAGGAACGAGCTGTTAAGGATCAAGAGTGTCGTACTACGTCGGGCAAGAGTAGTGGTGCCGACGACGAGATGGCGGGTATGTCAAATCCTTGACCGGGACGGTATTTGCGTGGACGCTGAGCATGAACGGTTTCATTGAGCGTTGGCCGCGTTCCAGGCAACACAATCTTCAAATTTTGCCCCGGTTCCGCCAAAGACATCCAGAGCGCTACCAATGGTCAGGTCGACCTTTCCATGGCTGCATTGCCTTACGCGGTCGAGGTCTTCCACTGTGCGAGCACCGCCAGCATAAGTGACTGGTATACTGCACCATTCGGCCAGCTTGGTGACAAGTTCGGTATCAATGCCTTGTTGGAGGCCTTCATTGTCGGCAGCATGAATCAGGAATTCCGAGCAATACGGTTCAAACATTTCGATGCTCTCTGTTTCTCGCGTCAGCACAGGAATGCGAGCAAGGCGGTGCGATATACCTTTCGTGATCTCCAGTTCGGTAATAGTCTGCCACTTGTTCATCGCTACATACCACGTATTGTCTTTCCTCCGACAGCTCAGGTCGATCACTAGTTTGTCTGTGTCGTCACCTAGCGACGAGAGGACGGATCTTAATCGATCTAGGGAAAAGCGACCGTTGGGAAAGAGAAAGGAAGTGATGATGACCTACCGTGCGGTACACCTTAGATATATGCATTCAAATCTGGGCTTTATGCAGCAGAGACAGATTCTGATGATGGACTTAGGGCAGGGAGCTTACTTTCTCAGCGCCGGCTTCGATCCACTCCTTTGCATTGGTATCAGTGATACCACCACCGACTTGGAGGTGTCCTGGCCAGACGGCTAGAGCCTCTCGCGCAGCATCCTCATTCCCCGGCCCTAGCATGATGACGTGCGCTCCCAGCAGGTTCGCATCACGATAGAGCCTCGAGAAGTACGCTGCCGGGTGTTTCGAGATATGGTTCGTCTTGAGCTCGGACCCTTGAGTGCTAAGTGTGCCGCCGACGATCTGCTTGACCTGGCCAGCGTGCAGGTCGATACAGGGTCGGAAGCGAGTCATTGTGGTTTTCGATTCCACAAGCTTTTGGTATACGGGAACTAGAAAGCCTGCGAGCTTGAAATCTTGGTGAAACGTGGAGGTGGAGGTAGAGTGGATGGTTTTGAAAACCCGAGGAGAAATTACTACGTCGCAAGGCTGAAGTGGGAAGATTTCATGACTAAGCAAGGCTGTTGATGTGGAGGAATTCGTCGCATTTCTTGCAATTTTAATTCTCCTCGCGACAAGCACACAGCAGACATTTCCACTACGTTGTAAGTCTCCAGCAGGACCGGGGGGCTTGCGTAGCGATTATAGCGGCAGATACAATGATCACAACGAATTTTGCCTCAACAATGCTCGGAAAACGCAAGCGCCAGACCGCGACCGTATCTCGACGAATGGTGCGCATTGACGATGGGACGTCGACTGTGGAAACCGCTTCAGCCTCCGAACATGATGTCTTTCGAAGACATTTCGAGTCCATATTCGAGCCCTTGCCCGAAATTCAGAACGGGACAAGTCCTTCTCCTTCTCTAGACGACGCCGACGAAGAGGGTGAACGTTCAAACGAGGATTCGGAATGGGGAGGTCTTTCAGAATCGGAGACGGGGCCGGAGCAGGGAAATGCTACAATCCAGATTGTTGAGCACGGAGCACAAATCGAGCGAACGGAAGATGATGAATTACAGAGGAAGCAACTCAAGGCATTCATGGTGAGTGCTGCATGGCTCAGGATCGAGCACTCGAGCTGCTTGACGTTGACGCTGATGCTTTGGATAGAGTTCGAGGCCTCCAAAAGAGGTCGAGCGTGTGGCAACGAAACGGTCCGCTCAGGACGCCTCTGAAGAAAACAGTTCGGAAGCCGTCAACCTGAAACATGATCTGGATCTGCAGCGTCTGCTGAAAGAATCTCACTTGCTCGAACAGGCAAAGGCATCTTCCACACTAGGGAGCCATCGGCATAAAGCGGTTGACATGCGGATGCAGTCTCTGGGATCGAAAGGGTCCATGTTTCACCAGGAAAAAATGCCTCTGTCGCATAGAAGGGGGATCCTTGCAAAATCGGCGGCGCGGGAGGCAAGCCGGCGAAAGGAGGCTGCAGAAAATGGCATCATCCTGGAGAAGGCGATGGGCAAGTCCAGAACAAAAGAACTTCGGAGGGAGCGTGCAGTCGATGTCCCCGCGGTCGGCAAGTTTCGAGGAGGCACCTTGAGGCTTAGCAAGAGAGATGTGCTCGACATTCAAGGTCCAACTCGCTCTAGGTCTCGTGGGAAACCACGCCGACCATAGTCAAGAACCGGTCTATGAGTTCTGCGGTATGATGCCACGAGGTATAGGCTTCGCCATGACTACAGTATCTCACAGGCCGCACTTGTTCTAACCACCACCGTTACTCGATCTGGACTCTCCCGAGTACGGAAGCGCGTCTCAAGTTCGACCAGGATACTCTGGATTCACAATGCTAACGTCACTGCATACTTGGTCGTCCAGAAGAGCCTTTCCTTAAAGCTCTGTGATTATTGGAGTGAGGGAGGACATTTGTCATGGTCTCCTCGTGGAAGGAAGCTTCCCTAGCGACAATAGCCAGGTCTGAAACACGCTGCTCTCTTCGAGTCTCTGCTCTCCTCGGTTCGGGTCCAGCGTGCGGTCCACGGTCACACCACTGCTTCAGCCTTGGCTTGAGAAGGCAGGGAAGCTGGAGGCGGTGATCATGCCCGACTCGCCAGTCGAGCAAGCGAGGCTACCCCATATCAACTGTTTCACAGTGCCCTGGAGTCGGCCTCATCCGTCGTGCCCGCCCTGCACTGTATTCGGGAATAGTAAGCTGTGATGAAGTATTCTCCGGTGACTGCTTGGATGCTTCGGGCTCTCTGCGACTCGACCATGTCCTTAGACCTTCCTGAAAAGGAGGTGGTCTCTTGTCGGAGATTTGCCAGGGTTGACCATGTTCGGCACGATTACGCCACTTGACCATTGGCATAAGGACAACCGACAAGGCGTGTATGTTTCAGGACGCGGAGAGCCATGCCAGATCGATGGAAGTGCACACAGCACCGCAGCATCTACAAGTCTACGAAGTACTGTTGACCACGTACGTCGTATCTTTTCCCAGTCCTTTGCAACGATCGAGCCCCAACATCGGAGGCTGAAAGGATTGCAGAAAGGAGTGGCCAAGCCAACTTAGTGTACGAAGTATCCTGCGTGGATGATGTGCATACTGAACCTCGGGTGACGGACGACCCAATCAGTCGACTCATAGAGAAAACCATCTGGAGGAAGACCAGTGACTTGGAGCTTGCTCGGTCGAGGTCACAGCGCAGTGGCCAATGTGGCAACAGGGTAGCGAACAACCTGAAACGTAGCGCCATCTGCAAGCCCAACCGTAGGGGATGGCGCGTGCGTCCAGATTCTGGAGATGCCACCAAGATCCTCCTCTGCGGACGAAGCTTGTCTACTCGTACTCGACTCGCTACGGGAAAATTCTGCGGCCAGCATCTCGACCCTGACCTGCTGAAACTGTTGGCTCGCAGAACTCGAGCGCGCCAGTCTCAGGTTCCTCGCCGCCTGAGCCCGCGCGAACTGGAATAGGGGAGCCAGAAGCTGCTCCGCACGTACCCAGCCAGCTCTGGGTAAAAGGCAGTTGGAAGGATTGTGGGGTGGAGTGTGACTACAAGACAGAAGTAATTGGTGTTGATGATGGAGCTTGCGGCGCGTCGCCTTCTCCGTCACGTGTGCTGTACTGCGATTTGCTTGGGGCTTTCAAAGCCGTCAACTTGAACTCGGCACGAACACACCAATCGCACTGCAAGGATGAGCTGCTTTTCTACATTCTCCCCTTTTTATGTGGACTTCGGCATGGCACTTTCGCGGACTTCAGGGAGGCTGAAGGAGACTTTTCAATTCCTCGAGCTCCCTTCCCTTCCCACCGATTTTACATACGGACCTGAACATCGCGTCCCGATAGTATGATCGCTTGCAGCTGCAGCAATATGGGAAACTGCACCTGCATGAATCCTGATTCAGCCAATCCGTGCGAACAATTACGCTTATGCATCAGTGGGTCTGATTCATTCGGAGATATTTTCGTTATTGGTCGGTCGTCAGCCCAAAGAAAAGGGGTGACCAAGGAAGAAATCAAGACCTGCAGACTGGCACCGGCTCTTATTTGCACCTGTGGGTACCGAAAGTGAGGAGTCTCTCATCCCAGCGTCAACATGACAAGATCCCACGCTCTCGAGTGCTGCGGGTAACTGATGTCGGGCATCTCCTCAGCCATGCAGGTGCAGCTTTTCTTAGCCCGAAACAGGCCTTACTGTAGGTGTGGGCGTCTGTTTGAGATGTGTTTCTGAATCATCGAGCTGTTGGCCCAGTGGCTTTGGCGCCAGAGTGGGCCGGCAGCAACCCAAGACAGCCGCCAAAGAGAAACTATTCGTCCAGCCGGTCCGCCGTTGTCAGCCACTCGTTTCATCAATCCACGAGTTTGTCTGCAGGTCGCATTCACGATTGCTTGCTTCCAGCGGCACGCTGACCATGGGTTGGCACTTTTCCTTGCATCAAGACCCCTCTGACCCCTCTATGACGGTCAAAATAGCAACCTCAGCGTGCCTGTTGTTGGAAGGAGTGGCCTTCCTTGTCCACACCGCGGGCGACAATGAAAGATTTCTGCAATGCTGTGCGGGCAACGGAACCGGGAATTCATGGGCACATTGTTGGTTGTGGAGCACATGGCGGTGATAGTCAACACTCGTACCTCCCACTATCGTAACTACTACGCCGGGTTTCCTTCCGCAGAGACAAGCGAGATGGTATGCTAGCTATCACGAAATAGAACGGCAGAGGCAGTATTTGTCTCAGTAGTCGACGAGATCGAGCTGCAAGGACACTGAGAATCCCGGCTCTTGCTATTCCCGATGGTAAACGGCACGAGATCTTGGGGGCGGCAGTGGCAGCAGCGCGAGGGATGCACATCGCAGAGTGCCGGCCAGATGCGACCGCATAGGTCACCATCACCGGCGAGTCAACAACTCACTGGCAGGGAAGGTCACAACAGAACCAGCAAGTGGATCTGGCGTACCTGTTCTAGCGCGATTTTCTTCAGAGTGGGACAGACGGAGGCTAAGAGTGGCGGCTAACCCCAATGTGAACCCGGACACTGCAAGTCGGGCAACGAGATAGCCAGGCACTGTGCAGGGACTCGAGGAGGCATGCCATCAGCATTTACAGTTCCGCCCGTGGCGGCAAGCCAGCTCCAATGCTTTTCGCCCTTCCTATGGAAACGCGTCAAAGGACACATCGAGGCATCCCTCTCGGCAGAAGCTGGCTGGACTCGCGGTTAATAGCATCAATTGGCCGTGGCAAGGGAGGGTAGGACGATAGACGACGTTATCCCTTTCTTCATGGCATTTTTGTGGATAGTGCCTTGCCAGTGACCCATGCCCAAGATCTTCGTCCCGGGCGCCCCTAGAGGCTTACTGCCCACTGAGCAGTCGCACCCTAGCAGGTGCTAGCGGGGAAAATGGGACTAGCTGGCTCTCTTAGTATTAGAACGCCCGCGCCCACAATTTGTGCCTGCGCTCTCAGTTCTCTCTCTTTGGCGTGCCTGTCTCTCGCTTTCCCGGTCTCACCCCCCCGACCGTCCCTGTGTCTACACCACTTCTTCCTCTTTTCCTTTTGCTACCTCTTCCACCTCTTCACCTCGACCTTTTTATCACTCCTCGATCTGTTTCACCTTGGTGTTGCTTCAGCATCCTGCGAGTTCTCCTTCCTTGAGAACCTTCACTTCCGTCCACGGCTTTGTACTGCGGACTTTTCGAGAGACTAGCTTCTCTCCTTACCCACTTTCGTTTCACCTGTGCTCGCTTCCCAGGTATTCGAGACAGGAGCTCTACTACGTCTGGACGTTTTGCGAAGCTGGCCTCGCACTGACTCCATTTACATCATCGACACATTCGCTATACACGTCAACATCGCCCAGCTGCTCTGTTGTTTTGGCACAAAATCGCCCACCTCGAATCCTCCCCTCCGCAGCTGCTCTGTGGTGTGAACCTCGTAATTCAGCGACGGTGCCACAAGAAGACTGGACTATCTTGCATGCACCGAGCATAACACTTGCCACAATTCGGTGAAGACAGCCAAGGACCTCCGCTTCGCCTCCTACCTTGTCGACTGTGTCGACATTCCCCAAACCGCAGCCATGTTCCCGTCAAGTGGTGCGCCCATGGCTCAACCTCAAAAGCCAGAGACTTTTATGCTCTCGAATGAGGCTCAACAAAGCTTGCCGCAGGATGCGCAAGTCGCCCTACAACAAGTCGACAACCTAAAATACTTCCTAATATCTGCGCCTGTGGACTGGAGCCCTGACTCTCTGATCCGAAGATTCCTCCTACCTACGGGCGAATATGTCTCCTGTGTGCTGTGGAACAACCTCTTTCATGTGTCCGGTACGGATATTGTGAGGTGTCTTTCATTCCGCTTCCAAGCGTTTGGCCGACCCGTCAAGAACCCGAAGAAGTTCGAGGAGGGCATTTTCTCCGATCTGCGGAACCTGAAATCTGGTACCGACGCGTCGTTGGAAGAGCCCAAGAGTCCGTTCCTAGACTTTCTATACAAAAACAACTGCATCCGGACACAGAAGAAGCAGAAGGTGTTCTATTGGTACAGCGTGCCTCATGACCGCTTGTTTCTCGATGCTTTGGAAAGGGATCTGAAGCGCGAGAAGATGGGGCAGGAGGCGACCACGAAAGCTGTCGCAGAGCCAGCTCTCTCGTTTGAGTTCGACTCGTCTCAGTCGTTGTTCGAGCAGCTTACGAAGGCCCAACAAGCCAGTTCGTCTTCATTTGCGACCGCCAATGCCAATGTGAACTACTCCCAGTCAACATCGCCTGTCCTTCGAGCAGCGGATTCAATGCCGCCTCCGTCAATGGTGCCCACTCCGATGCCACGGTCACAGGAGCAGCCAATGCAACCCATGTACACGACAATGAGCATGCACCCAAGCCTACCGGCTCCGATTGCAACCGTCGCGATGTCGCGAGAGCAGGATTTCTCGCACATGGCCTTTGACCGTGCTCACATTCGACACGCTTCGATGCCTGCATACATGGAGTATTCCCCGGCTCCCTCCTTTGTGTCGTCGCATTTTGAGGACTACAGCACCCGCGGACTCTCATACGAGCCCATCACTCCTCCTCAACACGCCATGCATGGCGCAGAGCCCGCATATATTGCCAATGAGGACACGGGTCTCTACTCAGCTATCCCGGAAATGCAACATTTGCCGGCATACAACCCAATGCACTCTATGCCACCATCAACGCTTGGGGGACCGCTTCACGTAGCGCCACCCCGAGCGTTCCCCCCGTCAAACGTCTACTCGGTGATTGAAGGGTCGCCAACATACAAGGCGAGAAGGAGGCGGTCCTCGATCCCGTCATCCATCATGAACGCCGTTGCAGCCAACGCAGTCGCGCAGGTTACACATGGGGTGAAGGCGCACCTTCCTCAAAGGCCGAGTGATCTGCGGCGGTCTATGTCTAGCTCTGTTCTGCCGATCGCAGAAGGCGACGAGACTGGGGATCAGTCTCCTCCTGGCCTTGCACACAGCTATGCCTCTTCATTGGTCAACCGTGATCATCTCCATGATTTCTCCAGGCGAAGCACACCTTTGCCGAGTCTTGAAGAGGATCCGTCGCAATCCCAACTGTCGGCTGGTACTGAACCCATGCCTAGTTTTGGAGACGACATGCACTCAGGATCATTGCACGCCAGCCCCGCGGTTCGGTTAGAAAGGCCAGGGCCGATCCGTCGAGCAAGAAGTGCAACGATGATGGAGCTCGGTGTTCCCTACAAATCACACTCTTGTCCTATCCCGAGCTGCGGGCGCCTCTTCAAACGCCTTGAGCATCTCAAGCGGTATGTACGAGGTCCTTTAATCTTGTCTGGCGCTTACTGACACCGTGGTTTCCAGACATGTCCGCACACATACTCAGGAACGACCATATGTCTGCCCCTATTGCAACAAGGCTTTTTCACGATCTGACAACCTCGCTCAGTGAGTTTTCCCGGGAGCACCACAGTGGACATTAAACTAATCGTCATCAGGCACCGCCGTACGCATGAATCTCAACAGGATGGTCAGCCGGCGCCGGTGACCAGTGAAGAAGAAATGGAGAACGAGGAGAACGACTTCAGCTCCATAGATGAGCTGTCCTCTCCCGACGAAGTTACACGACCCACCAGCGTCCAGGGCATGTTGGCTATGAGCATGCCACCTCCGTCGACGCTTGTCATGCAACACCCAATGACATCTCAGCCAATGATGGCACCAAGTCACCTTGTTCAACCCTCGATGCTGCAAAACTTGTAGATCTAAGACATGCATTTGACGAAAGCTGATGATGCATCCGCCACAACACGAGCAGAATTTCCTGTTGCTTTTCTTGATACCCCTGGTTTTTTCGGGGAACATTGGCTAAGGGGACGGGTGACAGACTCGCATGATGAACCAGGGTTCGATGCATCTGTTGGATTTACGGTCTTGGGAGCCTGAGCTGGTGAGCGCTTTGATGCTGCCCAACATTCTTGGATTGTTGCATTTTCGCTTGCCTGGAGCGCTAGAGCATTTAGCGGTCTGCTGGACCAACTGTACTGTACATATAGCCGCATTTCCTACTTATTTGTCTCATCAAAAGGGAGGCCCAAAACAATGCTTTCACAGATGTTCAATCCTGGACATACCTCCCCATTTTCGATGTTCTTTTACTTGTCGATCCGATGCCCCTTGGACGACCTTGGTCTAGGGTGCAGCTGTCCTCGACCGGTTCGCGGGTTAACTTCTCAGTGCGCTTCTACGGTGGGTTAGCCATAGCGAAATCTACCTCGCATTTGCCTAGATTGGTTCGTAATCGGAGGGGGAGGAGGACTTCTGGGACAATGGGCAAGCACGCATTGAGAGCTCCAAGAAAGAAAGCGTAATATTCGTTAGGCCTCTGTGCCGTTCACCATACTCTATGGTTAGGTCGGCTCATGTCCTCGCACTAGTACTCCGTCTCCCTACGACGACTTGGCCTTCTTCGCTCTCGTCATCACTGTCGTCGCGGAACCCTTCCTCCAGGTCTCGGCTTAGCCGGCGATTAGAGTCAACTGCTAGACCGCCGTTTCCTTGGCCACTGACAGTCCTCGTTGCGGCATTCATATTCGAGACCTGTCTCTCCAATCCGTTCCTCCTTTGATTCCGCTCCTGTACGTCGAAGCCCACCATCGCTTCGCCGGACTCCTCGTCGAACAGAGCCCCGTCGTCAACGCTCACGACACTATTCGTGCGTCCTCGGCCGGGAAAGAAGCGATCGCGAAAGGCCCATGTCGAGGGCAGGAAGAGGCGGAGGAAGAGTGTAGAAAGCCTGTCGCGTAGAGAGGACGGTTGCAATGAGGTCGGGAGGTGGGAGGACAGCGATGAAGCCGTCTGTAGGGGCAGGTATTGGGCGTAGCGCGCACGGTGACGGCGGTAGAGTGGGATCAGGGCGTGGAAGAGGACGAGGTAGAGGGTCAATGCGAAGAAGAGTGGGAGGAGGATTGTCTTGACTATGTGTCAGTCAAGTTCACTTTTGTTTTCTCCCGGTTCAGTCCGTACCCTTGTGAATGTCGCGAATCCTCCAGCCATGTTGGCGGCGCCCTCCGTGCTGCCCGTCGAGGTCGTACTGACTGGAGCTGACGGTGTCTCTCCCCTTCCCGATGTGAGGGTGCTAGGCAGCGAGCGCCTGAGTAAGGACACGAAAGTCATCATTACGCCGCCATAACGGGCGGCGTGCAAGATGATGGGCGGGAATTCTTGGTAATATATACTATGAAGGAGCTGAAGGGATCAAATCTCAACGTCGGCAGGTAAGATTAGAGGCGCTAAAAGAGGCAGGTTCTGGGTCGAGGGGAGAGTGTCCAGACCGAGGTGGGAGGGGGTGTCTTTCAATAGTGGAAGGGACAGCTGCGCCCGCAGAGCCACCTGCAGTGCTGTGTACCGTGAAGCCTGATTTGCGACTGGGCGGTCAGAAGCGTGAGTCTACGCAAAGTGACAGAGTACATAACACCTCAGAATCGGAATTAGCTTCGTAGAGTGGTCCGTTCATAAGGAACGCATAACGAATTCAGATGGAGCTTTGTCTGCAGATGCGACCTCTGGATCGCCTGCATGGGGAGGGTTGGGATTGGGTTTAGCTTTGGATTGCAGAGGCAGGGCCCATGCTTTTAGTGGGTGCTGATCCCATCTTTAGAGGGCCCGAGTAGGAGATCGTTTAACTGCAATCATTGGTGGCAGGGAGACCGGCCGCTTAAGCAATGGGGGTCTGCGCAAATGGCCAACGGCCTGGCGCATGCCTAAAAGCACGTCTGATTGAGCCCCTGGCGGGAAGCATCCACCCACCCAACGGCCAACAGCAACCGCAAGGACGTGAAGGACGCACCCGATCATTTGCTGGGCGGCTTCCATCACCAGACCACCACCTGCACCTCCGCCGTCACGACTTTTCCCACCAAACCACCGCCAAAGTGAACGGCGTCTTGTGCCTTGGTTCAGTCGTTTGTCGAATGCGAGCATTCCTCCGTTCCTTTGTCGACTTTGTGGTCTCTGGCTCTCGCTGACGTGCGCGGCCATTCAACCTGCTTTTGTTCTCGGACCCCCGTCCACTGTTTACCGCTTAGCCCAGCTGAGGCATCAGCTCGCCTTCTTTGTCCGATCCTGCGAGCGAGCGAATCCCGAAAACACGTGCATATCGTACGGAAATCTGTCGAGTTGTCGAAGATCGCTGTACCGGTGTCAGAGGGCGCAGTTACAATGCAAGGATAAACAACGTCCCGCAGCCGAAGCCGAGAACGTCACAGAATCAGGAATATCTGTAACGAGGGGAGGAGGGAAAGTCTCAAACAGGTGGACATCCCCCTTCCGGGGCAATACCAACCGCACAACTGTACACATGCGTTCTGTTCCCTCACCCGCGCCTCATCGATGATGCCCCAGGTAAATCAGAACGAAAAGACGACCAGACAGTCGTCCGCAAGCAAAGGAGGCTTCTTCAGACGCAACCGAGACACCAAGGCCGACAGTCGATATGATGGAGGTGGAAGTCTGGATTCTTCCCACACCAACGGCTCTTGGGGGTCTCGTCACTCGAAAAGAGAGTCGGTAGTCTCCAATGACGGCCAGGAACCCGATACTTTGGGTCTCAACATGACTGCCGGCGTCATTACTTCGATTCCCTACTCTGCTACGACCTCGGGCGGCCACGCGCCAGTCTCGATCGATTACCTCCCGCGCGACGACCAAGTGCCCACGCGAAAAGATCCACAACCCTTTCAACTCGCCAGGGGGTCGGACTTTCATCAATACCCGGCCATCAATGGCACGTCGAATGGCTCGTCCCACCCTACCGGGCCTCGCCCGCCTCCACACGCGGGAAGCACAGGTGCGGGAGGCGTCACAATGGCATCGAGTCAGGCAGGTGATAGGGGCACGAAATATCAACAATGGGGCCGACCAGGAAGCAGTAACGGTCCCCAGCACGGGACATACGATTCGGTGTCCACCAGTGATTCGTACTCAATGTCAGGCCAAAGACGGTCGTTCGATGGCGCAAGCATAAAGTCGACGGCATCCTCGGCCACGAGGGGTTCGAGTCTCTTCACCTCCGAGAGTTCCTCGAGAACAGCCATGCCCTCACGCCAAGATTCCGACTCCTCTGTAACAGTCATTTCCCCGACTCATTCCAGGCTTTCGAAAATAAGTTCGCACTCGGGCTGGCCTACTCAGCAAGCTTCACCCTTTAGTTCGACTACGTCTTTCACCCCTGCTGGATTCTATCTGCCAAAGCCACAGAGCGATGCTGAAATCCAAACTTTGTTCCTGCAGCTCATGCATAAGCGAGGATGGCAGAATCTGCCTGAGCAGGCGAGGCGACAAATGTTGGCATACGCGCCGGCAAAGAAGTGGACTCTTGTGCACCAGGATAAGCTGACGGAATGGCAAGGCGAACAGAAGCGACGACAACAGGCTCGACAGACTGGTACGCTCGACGGACCCATCCCCAAGGACGTTGAAGGCACGCCAGAATGGTATGTCAAGCGTATTTTGGACAACACCATCACGTCGAAACAGCTGCAGAGTCTGAGTGTCAGTCTTCGGACGCAGCCGATCAGTTGGGTTAAGGCATTCATTGAAGCACAGGGTCAGATTGCCTTGACCAGCGTGCTAACGAAGATCAACCGGCCTCAAGCCAATGGCCCGGCTCCAGTGAACAACACAAACTCCAGCGACAAGGACCTGGAACGCGAGTACGACATCGTAAAATGCCTGAAAGCACTGATGAACAACAAGTACGGCGCCGACGATGCCCTGAAGCACGATCAGGTCATTATTTCTCTGGCGGCATGTCTCATTTCGCCGAGATTGACGACCAGGAAGCTGATCAGCGAGATTCTTACGTTCCTCTGCCATTGGGATGAAGGACAGGGCCACCTCAAGGTGCTCCAATCTATGGACAAGGTCAAGAATCAAATGAGTGAAAACGGTCGTTTCGATGCTTGGATGCGAATCGTCGAAGTCACCATCGATGGTCGTGGCAAGATGGGCAGTATGGTGGGCGCGAGCGAAGAGGTTCGCAGTGGTGGCATCGGCATGGAAAATCTTCTGATGGAATACGCCGTAGCAACTCTGGTCCTCATCAACATGTTGATTGATGCCCCGGAACGGGACGTGCAACTACGATGCCATATCCGAGCTCAATTTATCGCGTGTGGTATCAGACGGATCTTGATCAAGATGGAATCGTTCCAGTACGAGGTGATCGACAAACAGATTGCCAAGTTTCGAGAAAATGAAGCGATCGACTACGAGGATATACTGCAACGCGATGGTAGCAGTATGGTCGAGAGCATAGAGGGCGAGGTCAAGGATATGACGGATCCAATGCAAATCACAGATGCGATCATGCAGAGAATCCAGGGTTCAAGATCGCAGGACTATTTCATCTCGGCGATGCAGCATATGATGATACTAAGGGAGAACAACGCAGAAGACCGCTTACGAATGTTTCAGCTCGTGGAGTCGATGCTCAGCTACGTTGCGATGGACAGACGGTTACCAGACTTGGATTTGAAGCAGAGCTTGAACTTTACGGTTCAGAGTTTGATGGACAAGTTGCATACCGATGACGAGGCCAGAATTGCCTTTGATGAAGCCACGGAGTCTAGGCAGATTGCTGAAGCAGCGCTTGCTGAACGAGACGAAATGGCGGCCCAGATCGCAATGGGCGCTGACGGATTGGTTGCCAAACTGCAGAAGCAGATTGAGGAGCAAGCCGGCATAATCGAAATGCAACAAAGGCAGGCCGAATCACTCAAGTCCGAGGTAGCAGAACTCCAACGTATTCGAGCACAAGAACTGCAGAGGAACGAGTTGGAGACAAGGGAGCTCTACTTGATGCTTCGAGATGCCCAAGACGTTGCAGCTTCTCGAGCTGGCAAGGAGGGCGTGGCGGTTCAAGATCCAGCTCAGCTGCAAGGCATTTTGGATAGGCAGCAGCTGATGGAACGTCTGGAGCGCAACCTTGAGCGGACCAAAACACAGTTCAAGCTTGAAGGAAAGGTCTGGAACCAGACAGGACCTTCCGACCGGCTTAGGGAGCTGCGTGAGCAAATGGACGATGCAATCGACGCCGATTTCCAGGAGAAGACAAAGCGGCACCTCACGACAAGCGTCATGGGAAGCGTCCATCGAAGTAACGCTCACAAGGGACCGAGAAGAGCAGCACTGGAGGCTCTCGCCATCAGCGAGGAAGCCGAGCAAGAATCAGAATTCGAGGACGATGTCGTCTATGAGAAGCCAAGGCTTGTCGAGTTCAAGAGACCGAAGATCACTGCGGAACAGCAGAACCAGCAAAATAATCTGCTTGGCGAACTGGCCTCGAAATTCAAGAAGGTTGACGACGACAGCGACGAAGCGGTCGCTGAGGCCGATGCTGATGCTGACGATGCAGGCGTCACAACTGGCCCTACACACCCGAGCCTGGAGTCCGAGTCGCCCAGAACTCCTCCTGACGAGGGACAAGCAGTGGAGGCTAAATTCACCGGTCCTCCTCCGCCTCCTCCCCCACCTCCGCCACCACCTTCCGGTTCAGGTTCTACAAGCCCTGCTTTGATCCCTGGATTCGAAACTGGAGCTCCTCCGCCGCCTCCTCCGCCTCCACCCCCAGGCATGCCCGTCTCTCCTTCCATGCCCGGATTCACTGGAGGGCCTCCGCCACCCCCACCTCCACCCCCTGGCTCGTTGCCTGTTAGCCCCTTATCTCCGATGCCACCGCCTCCTCCGGGAGCTCCTCCCATGCCAGGTGCTCAGCATGGACACTTTTTACCTCAGTCCCCTATTGGTGGCGTCCCTATGCTCAAGAACCCTGTCATGCGTCCAAAGAAGAAGCTCAAGGCATTCCACTGGGACAAAGTCGACACGCCTCAAGTCACTGTGTGGGCCGAAAACGCAAACATTGAATCAAAGGAAGAGAAGTATCGTGAGCTTCAGCGCAAAGGTGTCCTTGATGAGGTGGAGAAGCTCTTTATTGCCAAGGATATCAAGATAATCGGCGGCGCTGGCAGCAAAGGCAAGAGTGACAAGAAACAGATTATCAGTTCCGACATGATGCGGAATTTCCACGTCTCGATGGCTAGGTTCAAGAACGACTCGGCTGACGAAGTCGTGCGAAAGATCATTCAGTGCGACAAGGAAGTGCTCGATAACAACGTGGTCATGGATTTCCTGCAGCGCGAAGATCTCTGCACCATTCCCGAGAACATTGCCAAGCTGATGGCGCCGTATAGCAAGGATTGGACGGGCCCTGACGCTCTGACATCAAAGCGTGAGCAGGATCCATCAGAGTTGACAAGAGAAGACCAGATCTACCTTCAGACGGCCTACGAGCTGCACCACTACTGGAAAGCGAGGATGCGAGCTCTTGCTTTGACGCGAAGCTACGAACAAGAATACGACGACATCTCCTCCAAGCTGAAGGAAGTAGTCAATGTCTCTGAAGCTATCCGCGACTCAACGTCTCTCATGAACGTCCTGGGTCTGATTCTTGATATTGGAAACTACATGAATGATTCCAACAAGCAAGCTTCTGGCTTCAAGCTCAGCTCTCTTGCACGATTGGGCATGGTCAAGGATGACAAAAACGAAACCACCTTTGCTGATCTCATTGAACGTATTGTTCGGAATCAATATTCGGAGTGGGAACCCTTCGTCGAAGAGATTACTGGTGTCGTGCCTGCCTCAAAACTCAACATCGACCAACTCCGGCAAGACGCGAGGAAATACATTGAGAACATCAAGAACGTCCAGTCTTCTTTGGATGCCGGCAATCTGAGTGACCCTAAGAAGTTCCATCCTCAAGATCGAGTTGCGCAAGTTGTGCAAAGGTCGATGAAAGAGGCCAGGCGGAAAGCGGACCAGCTCCAGCTATTCTTGGATGAGGCTTCAAGGACATACGATGATATCATGACCTTCTTCGGTGAAGACAACCAAGATGAGAATGCCAGAAGAGATTTCTTTAGCAAACTTGGCGGTTTCGTGACCGAGTGGAAGAAGTCGCGAGAGAAGAACGTGGCGTTGGAAGAGAATAGGCGACGTCTCGAGGTTAGCTTGGCAAGAAAGCGAGCCGCAGCCAGTGCAAACGCAAGCGGCGGAGCAAGCGGTGCCGAGACCCCTGGCAGTCCTCCAGCGAACGGTGCGATGGAGACGCTGCTTGAAAAGCTGCGGGCTGCAGCGCCCCAGGTTAAGGATCAGCGTGACCGTAGGAGGCGTGCTAGGCTCAAGGAACGGCATGACCTGAGAGTTGCTAGCGGCCAACAGCTTCCGGACCTGCCGGTCAAAGATGCAGTGGAGGAGAGTCGTGGTCTCACCATCGCAGAAAGATTGACCGACGACAACCTCAGTACGGATGGCGCCAGTGGCAAGGGCGACGTCAGCGAAAGCGAGGATGTGGCCGATCGAGCATTGAGGGCACTGCAGGAAATGCGAAGTTCGGCCCCGTCTACTGGCGACGAAATTGATGTACGAAGGAGAAGGGACGGAGCTGATGAAGAACGCAAGGCCAGAAGAATGCGACGCCGAACGGCACACCAGAGCACAGGCAGTGTGGGGAGGAACTCGGCCATTCAGTCACCAACGGAGTCGATGACCAAGCTAGATGGTGCGAATGACGAGCCTTCACCCACGGAGGACAAGCGGTCCTCTGGCGGGACGTTGAGTCCCGTCACGCCGCAGCCTCCGCCGGAAATCATCGTCAGTCCTACGCCAGATGATGACGAGGGACAAGGAAACAACGGGGAAAAGAGGGAGGATTGAGCGGAATAAAGGCAGTCAAGGGCGGGATGCAAATCGACTGCCGCCACGGATTCGCGCTCGAGGTTGGGACTGTATCGGATTGTGGAGAAAGGACCTTACCATCTCACGTGTCGTTCTATTACATGCACAAGATACCCCCAGCAGATTAATTGTATGCAAACAGCAAGCAAAGGTGGAAAGCGTTGCATTGTGCAAGGGGCAAACTGCGGCGCCAGGTCCGTGTTGACGCGGAGTGAGTGGGAGATTCTTGTGTAACTATAGTGATGAACCCGAGACATTCTACATACCTCGTGCATACCAGAGTCACCTCGCTCATACGGATTGCCTCCAGGGGTTTCTTCTATACCATTCCTCGAGTCCTGGGATTGGCCGTCGATGCGTCGCTGAGGCTATGCCTTTGGTTGGGCTAGTCCAGCATTGGACATACATACACGGCCCCAGTCCCAGTCCCGCTTTCCTACATGCCGTTTCGACGGACCTCATCCTCGTCATTAGACTTATCGTTCGTAGAGGCACTAAAAGCAAGAGCACAAGCTCACTTCTTCTCTTCTGCTTCCTTTTGCCGTCCACGCTCCTCATCCCCAATGATGATCCCTGTCTCCTCGCCGGGAGTCCAGCTCGTCATGGTCGAGTTCATAAAGAACTCTTTGAATGTGGATTTGAAGCTGCCCGCGTCCCGGCGCCCGGGCTCATGAGTGGGTGTCATGCTGGGGCCAGTCGTAGTGTCAGCAGCGGTGCGGCCCTTCCTTCGGCGAAGATAGAGGCATGTTACGGATAGTGCGCCTATGAAGAGGATGGATCCTATCACTGCTCCGGCGATAGTGCCGGCGGTAGCGCTGGTGTTGGACGACGTGCGGGTGTTTGATGCTGAGAGTGACGGGGTTGGGGGGGGTAACGCGACCGTGGGTGACGGGGCGGTGGTGGCTGGAGGTCCCGTCGAGGAAGGTGGTAGATTGGGAAACAGGGACGAAGCCGCACTCGGTAAGAGTTCCTTAGCACCTCTCACAACACGGGAGCAGAGGTCTGCAACGTCTTGATCCTGGGCTTGTCATGATCAATCCAAAACTATCCGCAGAGGTCCCCTGTCCCAAGTCCTATAGCGACTCACCTGGGTTCCGGCCGTCAAGCACGTCGCAAGAAGGGCAAGTTGGTTTGCTGCTAGCGCCTGTTGGATGGACTCCTGGCTGTACCTGTTTGCGAGGGTCGCAACGTTCACTGATCTGACGGCATATATCCCAAAGGCAATGGCCACAGCGAAGCCCGCGATTTGCAGTAGCGTATGGATCACGAATTGGCCGACGGGCGGCGCGACTGTAGCGACCTGGACCGTCCTCGTTTCGACCTTTCGACGACGATAGCCGCGCGGTTACGCTGGACACAGGATCTCGGTGTGTGGATGCGAAGCCTTTTTTGCAAGTCTACTTGCCACGTATAGTACGCAACGTGCTTCGCTCATCGTTGTCGATATAGATCAGAAGCAAGATGGCAGTCATGCACACTCTGTATCATAATTATGCTCTGGAAGAGCACACAGTCGGTCTGGAACGGGCCTTCGCGAGGACTTCAGCCTGATCAGGCTAACATTGGCGAAATGGTATGCTTGGTGGCGTCGTTGTTGGCCATCCTGGTCCTCAGCTGGAGTACCCCGCCCTGGACAGCCCTGCGGTTGACTGAAGCAGCTGAGATGTATGTTTGTGTTCGAACCACAAGTTTGCCGGTTCTTGTTATCCTGACTATTGGTATGAAATATCACTCCTGCTTCAACGGCAAGTAGGAGTTGTCGGTAAGGCTGAAAATCGAGGAGACTTGACGAGGCTTGAGCAATGCGACATGATTGGCCAGCGATGTCGTGCTCGCTGCATATGCGAAATCCGCGTTTTGGCACTCGCCGTTTTAACGGCCTGTCGCAATCGCTCGAAATGCATGTCATCCTGGTGAAAAAGTACCCTCATATCTTGGGGACACCCCGCTTCCTGCTCACCCTCTACCTGTCTCACATCCTAACATGGCGGTTCCGCGCGGTGCACAGATCGCGGCTCGACTGCTCAGTCGGGGCTCGAAGCCACTGAATTCCAGTGCTTCCGTTGCTGTAAAAGGCCCGGTGGGAGGCGCGAGGTGGCAGATCAGAAACACAGCCTCTTTACACACGAGAGCGTCTCACCGTGCTCAAGCAGCCCCCGCAGTTCGAGACGAAGAGAACGATGAGCCCCCAGTCTCCTCGAACCCGGCCATGTCATTCCCCTGCTTGGACGCCCAGGAGCAGAAGACGGCTGCACTGCAGACCCGGTCACTTGCCTCAGGCCCAGAGCCGTCCTACACGACCGGAAACCACATGGTCTTCCACAGCGACGAGCCCATACTACTCGACTGGGGCGGCATCCTGCCAGAATTTGACATTGCGCACGAGACTTGGGGAACGTTGAATGCGGACAAGAGCAATGCCATTTTACTGCACACCGGTCTATCTGCCTCGAGCCACGCACACAGCACCGAAGCAAACCCCAAGCCCGGTTGGTGGGAGAAATTTATTGGCCCTGGAGCGCCTTTGGACACGGACAAGTATTTCGTCATCTGCACGAATGTGGTAGGCGGGTGCTATGGGTCGACGGGTCCTTCATCGACAGATCCCTCGGACGGGCTGAGATATGCGACCAGATTCCCTATTCTGACCATGGACGACATGGTGCGCGCGCAGGCCCGACTTCTCGACGGTCTAGGGATCACGAAACTCTACGCCAGCGTCGGCGCAAGTATGGGCGGGATGCAGAGTCTCGCGTTTGGCGTGCATTTCCCCGACCGGGTGGGCAAGATCGTGAGCATTTCAGGCTGCGCGCGGAGCCATCCGTACAGCATCGCGATGCGCCATACTCAGCGACAGGTGCTGATGATGGATCCGAAGTGGAATCGCGGCTTCTACTACGACAGCATCCCGCCGCACTCCGGGATGAAGCTCGCGCGCGAAATCGCCACGGTGACATATCGCAGCGGTCCGGAGTGGGAAAACCGCTTCGGACGGCAGAGGGCAGATCCCAGCAAACCGCCGGCCCTGTGCCCCGACTTTCTCATCGAGACGTACCTCGACCACGCGGGCGAGAAGTTCTCGCTGGAATACGACCCGAATTCGCTGCTGTATGTGAGTAAGGCGATGGACCTGTTCGATCTCGGCTGGGCGCATCAAGAGGCCACGAGGGCGAGGCGGCAGGAGAACCAGGCCAAGCTGTCCAGCGTCAAGAGTGGCGCTCCTGGGCCCCAGAGTGACCCGTCGTGCAGCCTCACTCTCCCGAGCCAGGCCTACGAGGAACAGGTCTCCACCGCGCCGATGGACGAGGCCGTCGACACGGCCCACAGCGGACCGCCGCTGGATCTCGTCAAGGGCATGGCAGTGCTGAAAGATCACCCCGTCCTGGTGATGGGCGTGGCCAGCGACATCCTCTTCCCGGCGTGGCAGCAGAGGGAGATTGCTGAGACGTTGCGGGCGACGGGGAATCAGAAGGTGACCCATTTTGAGTTGGGCGAGGATATCAGTCTTTTCGGACATGATACCTTCCTCCTGGATCTGAAGCACATTGGCGGGAATGTGGGCAGCTTTTTGCGTTAGGTGTGGAGTCAAAAGTCAAGACACATGCATATAGGAAGGGGTCAGCAAGCGAGCTATAGCGTTGATGGCGGCACATCTAGATACGCTTGTGCCAGGCCAGGCCAAGTGTTCGAATCGAGGCAAGCCGAATGTGTATATTCAAAAGCCCACAGCTGTCGCACATGAAGATATCTCCAGCATGTAGCCGTTTCCTTCCGGCACCAATTGCGTGACCTCCACGCCTTCAACTCTTCGAGTGAAGGATCAAGCCTACAATCAGCCCATACAGACCTAAGACTTCTCCGAAAATGAGAATAAGCACCATGCCGACGAAGATCCTACTCTGCTGCATGTAGCACCGCACACCCATATCTCCGACAATACCAATGGCGTAACCCGCTGCCAAACCAGCGAGACCAACACTGAGCCCGGAAGCGAGGTGCATGAACCCTGTGAACAAGCTGTAATTCTGTTGCGGCGGCGGACCCATATCTCCAGCAATGAGGACGGCAATGACCAGAGCGTAAACGGCGATGATACCGGACATGACGACGGGGATGAGGGACTGTCAAATATGTATCAGAACCCGCACGCCACTTGGAAATATCCACTGCCAGACCTTCATGATTAAATCTGGACGGTATGTTCCCACACCAGCGATTCCAATTCCTGACTTCGCAGTGCCATATGCGGCTCCTATGCCTGTTCATCTCTTAGCATTGCAGCACGAGGCGTTGTTGTTGAAGATCCATACATCCAAAGATCATCTGTCACGGGCCGAGGTGGTCAGCACATTCGTGGAGCCAGGGAGGGGGCGCAAGCTGCGCGACATACCGCAGATGCAATTCCTGCCTGTTGTGACATGTTAGCTACGGCGTGGACAACGAGAGAGAGAGACCCCTACCATCCCAAAGAAGGGAGCAAAGTTGGGCGAGAGCTCGCTGCCGGGTCCTTGTGTGGTTGTAGCCATGGTGAGTGTTGCGGTAGAGAATCAGACACAGAGGGAGAAGTCGAGGTGAGGTCGAGGTGAGGTCGAGGTGAGGTCCTGGCGATGTGTTGGTGATATTGCGCAAAGACGTGGTGGAGGTGCTTAAACTATGATGCGACAGGCTGCCTGGGTTGGTGCTGGGCCACGCCTGCACTGGCAGCCACTGACCGACACGGGTCTGCGCGCCTGCGTCTCCAGCGAGATGAAGGAAGCTGGGCTTGAGGGGAGCAGTCGCAGCCAATGGCAACCCCAGTTTCTGCTCGTCTAGCCTCGACGACCATCAGTCGCTCGATCGATTCACACATCTTCTCATAGTACTGACTATGCCATTGCATTTGTTCTCGCATTACTACTGCTCATTAATCCGCACGTAAGGTACCGTCGTTCTCTCCCTGCCGGCATGGTGAGAAAGCACCACCCGGAATCTGTGCGACATTATTCCTGTAATCTCTGACCCTCGCTCGTGAACCATCCATCCACCACCTGCATCCACCTCGATTCGCTTGCACCACACTGCATAGCCCGACCTCGATATCAACTCAGTTTCCCTCTCGACATTCGCTCTGCTGCTCTCAGTGGCAGTCTCGGCCCTTTCGCACTCCGTCCTGCCTTGGCCACCTTTTGTTGAGCGCCGGAAGTTTGGGTGGGGAAGCCTGGTGCTCGCGAAAAGAGGAGAATAAAGAAAAAGCCCCCTGCGCCGCCTCAACCTCTCCATGCCCGCTCAATAGCCCTCTTGTCTGGCGATCTCTGGAGTGAGCATGGCAGACTATGGCGCGCCCGAGTCTCGCTATTATGGCGCAAGAGGGCCGCCTCCGCAGCATGGTGGTCCCGCGGATCAGAGAGATGCCGCCTTCCACAACATCTTCGGTGGCGCTCCTCCAGGACGATCTCACACCATGACGACCCAGTCGGCACATCCCATGTTCGATCGAAGCCAGAGCATGACTCTGCAACAGCAACATACCATGTCCATGAGACAAGGCCCGCCTCCCCCGATGCGTCCCATGCCTCAACCGTACGACCGATCAAACGGCACCGCACCGGTTCAGCCGTACATGAATGGCACAAACGGCGCTTCGAGGCCTCCACCACATAATCCAGCACCCATGTTTCCCGATCGAAGACCATACCCTCCGCCTCAGCGAATAGACACACGCACGGGAATTCCCCCTCCCATGCAGATGTCGCCGTACGATCGCAAGCCGATTCCCAACCGAATGCCTCCCCCTGCCTTGAACAATGATGCCTACCGGTCTCGGTCCATGGTGCGACCCGGTGAGCCGACGTTGAGTTACCGCCCGCCTCCGAGTAGCTTCCAGCAGGGCACCGCCGGTGCTTTCAGGCAGCAGCCCTATGCTGGCGTGGGTGCGTCAAGAACGACAGCACAGGGAAGACACATACCTGATAGAGTCGATGGCGACAGATCCATGTCGATGGGTTCCTATGCTTTGGATCGTGAGATCACCCAGCAATTGACGAGCGGAAGAGTGGTGCCTCATCGACGGAAAGAATCAGAATCTGATAATCCCTTCGCAGACCATCATGCCTCACCAGGCGGGTCTTTCAGTTCGTCAAATTCGCCGGGATACGGTATGACGCCAAGGGCACGGCGCCCTAGTGAGGGCAGCAATCCGCCCAGGACCGTATCTGCCGCTTCTGCCACTTCATTCTCGTCAGACTTGACGCTGACAACAACACTGAACCCCAGTCGCAGCGACAGCATGATGAGCACTAGACCTCCTAACTCATCTCATTCCTCGGGCGGCCAGACCATTGTCCAGCGGAAGTCGCCTCTAGTCTATCCTGCCCTTCTGTCGCGCGTCGCCACCGCTTTTCAGGAAAGAATTGGCGCCGGCGACAGAACCAAGAATGATCTCACTTACAAGAGTGCTTTTACAGGCGCCGAAGCTGTCGACCTGATCGCCTACATCATCAAGACCACTGACCGTAACCTTGCTTTGCTCCTAGGCCGTGCCCTGGATGCTCAAAAGTTCTTCCACGACGTCACATATGAGCATCGTCTGAGAGACGCTCCAGGCGAAGTCTATCGCTTTAGAGAGACGATGGGTGAAGAGGCGTCGTCCAAAGACGTCAACGGCGTCTTCACCTTGCTTACGGAATGTTATTCTCCAACATGCACAAGAGACAACCTCTGCTACTCAATCGCATGTCCACGACGGTTGGAACAACAAGCTAGACTCAATCTACGGCCTCAACCTGGACTTAGGCATTCCAACTCCAAGGGGAGTTTACACGAAGACGATCAGGAACAAAAGCTTTGGATCAACAGTGTGCCGAAGGAAGTCGCAGATAAGATCGACGACAAGGAGAAGAAGAGACAGGAGGTCATCTCAGAGATCATGTACACTGAACGCGACTTTGTCAAGGACCTGGAATATCTCCGTGATTTCTGGATCAGACCGCTTCGTGGGGCTGGCAATGTCAACTCTCCCATCAAAGAAGAGCGACGTGAGAAGTTTGTCCGGACCGTCTTTGGCAACTGTCTGGAGGTTCTAGGTGTCAATGGCAAATTTGCGGAGGAGCTGTCAAAGCGGCAGAAAGAACAGCACGTGGTCCACAATATTGGTGATGTCTTCCTGAAATGGGTCCCTCAGTTCGACCCTTTCATCAAGTATGGCGCAAATCAGATGTACGGCAAATACGAATTCGAGAAAGAGAAAGGTGCCAACCCGGCCTTTTCACGATTTGTCGACGAGACTGAACGCCTCAAAGAATCGCGCAAGCTGGAGTTGAATGGATACCTCACGAAGCCAACCACGCGTCTGGCGCGATACCCTCTCTTACTGGACAATGTTCTCAAATACACGAAGGATGACAACCCAGACAAGAAGGACATTCCTAAAGCTATAGGTCTGATCAAAGATTTCTTGGCTCGAGTCAACGCCGAAAGCGGCAAAGCAGAGAACCACTTCAATCTGGTCCAGTTGAATCAACAGCTCAAATGGAACGCTGGAGAATATACGGATCTCAAGCTGACAGAAGAAAATCGGGTCATCCTCACGAAGATGAGCTTCAAAAAGTCACCCACCGACAATGCAGAAGTCCTGGTCTACCTGTTCGATCATGCCGTGCTGATGTGCAGGTTCAAGACTGTGAACAAGCGGGAAGAGTTGCGAGTCTACAGAAAGCCAATTCCACTGGAGCTTCTCGTTATTGCTGAGATGGATCAAGTCATTCCCCGTTTGGGCATCGCAAAACGCTCTTCATCCAGCCTGATCCCTGGCACGAAGCCGTCTTCATCGAACACACCCGGTCAGAAAGAGGTGTATCCGATCACTTTCCGACATCTCGGTAAAGGTGCATACGAGCTTCAACTATACGCCACCTCGGTCACTCAGCGCAAGAAGTTTATTGAACTCGTCGAAGAACAACAGAGCAAGCTTCGCCAACGCAGCAGTTCCTTTTACAACAAGACAATCCTGTGTGAAAGTTTCTTCAATGCTCAGAATCGCGTCAATTGCTTGGTGCCTACTGACGGAGGTCGCAAACTGATCTATGGGACTGACAACGGCATCTACATTGCTGATCGATGGCCTAAGGACAAATCGATCAAGCCTAAGCGCATCCTCGACGCGACCCAAGTGTCACAGATTGACACGCTTGAAGAGTACCGACTGCTGCTGGTGCTATCGAATAAGACTCTGACTTCGTATCCCTTCGATGCCTTGGACCCGAACAACCAGAACCCGCTGGCCACGAGACCTCGCAAGATTCAAGGCCACGCCAATTTCTTCAAAGCAGGAATTGGTCTGGGCCGACATCTAGTTTGTTCCGTCAAGACTTCGGCATTGTCAACCACCATCAAGGTTTACGAGCCTATGGACGACTTGAATAAGGGCAAGAAGAAGCCGGCAATCAGTAAGATGTTTGCTAGCGGTCAAGATGCTCTGAAACCCTTCAAGGTCAGCTATACCACGAGTGGACTTGTATGCCCGTACATGCTAACATTCGGCTCAGGAATTCTACATCCCCGCCGAATCCACATCGGTACATTACCTGCGCTCAACACTCTGCGTTGGTTGCGCTCGAGGCTTCGAGGTCGTCTCGCTGGAAACCACCGAGCGACAATCTCTTCTCGACCAAGCCGACACGTCCCTCGACTT
This sequence comes from Phialophora chinensis, assembly GCA_016109575.1. Classification (NCBI taxonomy): domain Eukaryota; kingdom Fungi; phylum Ascomycota; class Eurotiomycetes; order Chaetothyriales; family Herpotrichiellaceae; genus Phialophora; species Phialophora chinensis. The sequence goes on along the minus strand of JADWPU010000010.1, from coordinate 1,262,170 downwards.
TGTTACGCGCAAAGAAAACGTCAAACCCATCCACATCGAGCGGCTCAACGGCGAGTTCCTCCTCAATTACTCCGACTTTAGCTTCTTCGTTAATCGCAACGGATGGCGTGCCAGACCGGACTGGAAGATTACTTGGGAAGGAACACCGCAGGCGTTCGCGCTGAATTACCCTTACATCTTGGCATTCGAGCCTAGTTTCATTGAGATTCGGCATATCGAGACGAGCGAATTGATTCACGTTATGACGGGAAAGAACGTACGGATGTTGCATTCGAGCACGAGAGAGGTGAGTTCCAACATGGCATCCTGAGCTCTTGGAGATGCGCTAACCCCTGTCAGATTTTGTACGCTTACGAGGACGAATCGGGCGAGGATGTGATTGCTAGCCTCGACTTCTGGACCCAGGCTCAAGGTACTTAGAGTCCGAGAAGGCTGGATAAGCAGATTGGAAACCTGCGTCTTCACATTCAGCCAATTCTGTTACTTAAGGATACGGTTGGGTTTGCTTCGGTTGAAACATAGATGATTCCATGCGGGCGACCCAAACGATTCGGGATATGGACTTGGAGACCAAAATTTGACCAATTCTTGGAATGAAATGGGACCGCGTCAAATCCGTGCAGCTGAGCGATGGGGATAATGGGCGAACAAGTCCCGTGAACGACATCAACAGAGAAACGAGGAGATGCATGAAATGTGGAGATATCAGGTGGTTCGGCTCTGTCATAATAAGACACTTCGACCCGTGGTGTCCGGGACCGAGCAGGCAGGAGAGGCAGATCCAGACAGTCCAAAGATTGAGTTCCTTTCACCGATCATCAGCCAAGATCATTGGCATCTATCAGTGGCCGGTTTTGATTCTGGCCTCTGCATGCTTATCGATCCTGTATGGAGTAGGCCCGCAGGGTATGAACTTTCCGATCAGCAGCTTCGGGCGTGTGTAACGAGCCAAGACCACCTCTGACCTTAACGGTAAGGAGACTCGGCGCTGTTGTCGATGTCTCGGTCGTTGTCGTGATTGCGGTCGTGGTCGTCACCGTTTCGTGGCTTAGACTTGTCCCGAGATTTCGATTATGCAACTGCTGAACTGCGGTTTTGGAAATGTGGAAACGTGGACCTAGCGTTGCTGACCCGAAAGCCCGCACCCGGAGATGTGGCCTGTCAAAACAGGGCCAAGCGCCTAAGGGCTCGCAACCGGGACGCCAAAAAGCTTAGCTGGATTGCGTATGTCGGGCCTTGAGAACGGGGAAGTACTGGTGCAATTCTGGCCCATCCATCACCAATCGAGTCCCCTGAAACAAGACGCATGCGCAATCACTTTTTCCAGAGTTTGTCCTCAGACGGGCTGGCTGCCTTCAAGATTTCTATTTTCTGGCTTGCTCTCTTTCCTCTCGTATTGCTATCTCGGGCGGCCTCTTTGAACATTCTTGGACTCCACCAGGTAGTTGCGCCAGGTGCTCCTCCGGCTCCCTCCCTGTACCACGCCTTGTCCTGCTTGTATTGCACAATTTGGTAATTGCGGCTGGACCGTACACGCTGCACAAAAGAGATGTTACGATAACGAGAATGTCCCTTCAGCTATACTCATAGGAGTGTTTTCACGCAGCTCCGCCGAGATTTCTGATCCGTGCCAGCTGTCACAATCGTTTGGGAACTGTTGAAGTTGATCAGTGCCTGCCATATGCGACCGCCTTAGGACCTGGTACGATCGGACCCGACGGTGACAGAGCTGTCACTGGCCTCGATTGGAGTTGTATCGGGGTCGCCCGCAGCACGCGCCCCCTTCATGGCCTTGTCTAAGTCATGGAAGCGACCAGCTCTCGTCGCTGTGGTCCTTACAATACTGTTCCTCCTCTTCCGACAATCAAGCGTTTCGTCTAGCACGCCCGAGGTGGCACTTTCTACCGAAGAGGGACGACCCTCTAGATCATACCCTCCCCCGAAGGCTCCCAAGCCAGCCCACGAAGCTCAACGGCCAATTCAGGAAGTGGTGAGCAAGTCTCTCTACGAAAAACTACGATACCATTTCCCCTACGACATCGAACCGAAGTTTCCCGCGTACATATGGCAGACATGGAAATATGGACCTGATTCGGGAAAATTTGAAGAGAGGTTAAGACCCTTCGAGGCATCATGGTCCACCCTTCATCCTGGGTTCGTCCACGAAGTGATCACAGACGAGGCCGCACTGCACCTCATCAGTTACCTATACGCATCGGTGCCGGAGGTTGTTGAAGCATATGAAGCGATGCCCCTTCCCGTCATCAAGGCCGACTTCTTCCGCTATCTCATCTTGCTTGCCCGTGGCGGCATCTACAGTGACATCGACACCCAGGCACTCAAGCCCGCCATCGATTGGCTGCCTCCAAATCTGGACACGTCTACAGTTGGCTTGGTGGTTGGGATCGAGGCCGATCCTGACAGAGAAGATTGGAACGACTGGTATGCTAGGAGAATACAGTTCTGCCAATGGACCATTCAGTCGAAGCCGGGACATCCAGTCCTGAGAGATATTGTGGCCACCATTACCGAAGACACGCTCCGAATGCAGAAGGCGGGAAGTCTACGCAAAGGCAAAGAGCCGGCAAAGAGCATCATGGAGTACACTGGACCAGGGGTGTGGACAGATGCGCTCTTCTCATATTTTAATAACCGGGAATACTTTGACTTCAGCGCTCGGGAGACGAACGTGTCGTACTCGGACTTTTATGAGATTAGGGAGCACAAGAAGATCGGAGATGTCGTTGTGCTCCCCATCACCAGTTTCAGCCCGGGTGTTGGCCAAATGGGAGCCGAAGGGCCCGAGGACGCAATGGCTTTTGTGAGACACGAATTTGATGGTATGCATCCCGTGAACACTTTGCGATACTTGTTCATGGGTACACTAACAAAAGTACAGGATCTTGGAAGCCGGCGAGTGAACGTATGAAAGATGGTTGACATCGGCAACCAGCTCCATGAACATATAATCTGATGGCTAACTCTTTTCTGCGTGGCGTTTTCCCTGTGTGAACGGGCGACGGCTGGCGATATCAGCCATTGAAATAGAGAACCAGACTAGCGACCAGGAGGAGTATTGGCACATGGCCGGCACATAGATATGCGGACAAACACTCTTCTAATGTTGAGCAAGTAACAACTTCTCCAAACCTGGATGTGCTTCCTCGTAACGGCTGCCCAATACAGCTTCCTCGATGTCTCACCAAGCTTGCATCCTTTAATTTTGTGCACCAGTCTGACAGCTGAAGTCCCACAACAATTGAGCCACTGTACTTTCCTGGTAGGGTCGAGTTGCCGATCAGAGCATCCAAGCGCGGCAGCAATAGGCAAGTGTCGCTCAAAGGAGCATTTGCCAACGCCTTTGGCCCTTCAACCTACGCCCTTGTCCGCGATAGCAAGTCGGTGGCCGCTCGCCTGTTTTGTCTCGATCGGATCAGACTTGGTTCTGCGGTGGTTTCATCTGCTCACCCACTCGCGATCGTCCGCCTCCACCCGCAGCAGTGACGTTATGCGCGGCGGTGCTGGTCTCGCTACGAGGCCGCTTTGACGCATCTGTGCTAGGCACTAGGAAACTTACTGCACGCGCTGTCAGGAGCAAACTCCTGGGGCTGGCGGGCTGGTGGGCGGGCTGGCTGGGCTGCTCAGTCACCGTCTCCTAACAACTGCATCATTGTGCGATCTTCCATCTGATCGTCTTTCTTCACTTGTTTGCTCATTCAGGCCCGTAGCTTTCCTCGCACATTTTCCCACGCTCCCCATTGCACGTCCCTGCAGCGATCCTCGTCTCCTCTGCAGCTATCCAACACCACTGCCTCACCGCTGAAATCCCGTTGCCTTGCAACCCCTCCTTTGGTCGCAAACTGCATGCATTCGACCACCACCACCCCCACCACCACCACCACCACCTCGCCCAACTCGCCATGATCTCCCGGTTCAACGACCGATAGTAATCCTTCTACCAAAACATGCACACTGGCTGTTCCGATGAGCACAGCGACGCTTCAGACGCCGCAGCAACAGCAGCCGCCGCGCGCGGCTTCCGCTCAAGGTCATAGGCAGTTCCTGCGCACCAGCAACCCCCACAACACAAGAAGCGCGTCCCATCCCCATCCCAGCCGACAGCAAGAAAAAGACCAGGTCCAGAAACATGCCGATCCCGACCGATCCAAGGAGGTTATGCCTCCCGAGGAGGTCTCCAGACCGCCGGAAGAGAAGGGTCTGGGCAAGTCGTCGACGACACTGAAGCTCTCCGATTTCGAGCTGATGAGGACCCTTGGAACTGGTACGCCTAGGAACATGTTCGCTTCATTGCGCAGGCACTGACACATTTCGGGCAGGCACTTTTGCACGGGTCTGGCTATGTCGCTTTGCCAATCCTCACCCCGAGGACAGGCACAAAGTGTTCGCGCTCAAGGTTCTGAAAAAGGTTGACGTGATCAAACTGAAACAAGTCGAGCATGTCCGGAACGAAAGAGACGTTCTTGCTGCCGTAGCCGGCCACCCCTTCATCACCACGCTAGTTACTTCCTTCTCCGACGATACCTCGTTGTATATGTTGCTGGACTACACACCTGGAGGAGAGATCTTTTCATACCTCAGGCGCGCCCGCCGCTTCCCTTTCTCGACTGTCCAATTCTACGCCGCCGAAATCACCCTGATATTGGCTTACCTCCACGAGGTCCAGTTCGTAGCGTACCGCGATCTGAAACCGGAAAACATCCTGCTCGACGTTGATGGGCACCTGAAACTGGTCGATTTCGGGTTCGCCAAATACCTCCCTCCCGCCCCGGAATCTTCCTCGGAGAATGGAAACGGCCAGAGCACCACTCTTCAAAAACTGGGTACCGAACACCCCGAACCGCAAGCTAACGGCGCTGGCGTCACCTACACCCTCTGCGGTACGCCCGAATACCTCGCCCCAGAAGTCATCCGCAACACCGGCCACGGCACCGCCGTCGACTGGTGGGCTTTGGGGATCCTGGTCTACGAAATGCTCATCGGCCAACCCCCGTTCTGGGACCAAAACCCCATGCGCATCTACGAGCAGATTGTGGCGGGCCACATCCGCTTTCCGACCGCCCATCCGTCTCAGCACGGCCAACGCCATAGTCTCCATGTCCCCCGTGCGGCGAGGGATTTCATCCTCGCGCTGTGCAAGACCGATCCGACGCAGCGGCTGGGCCACATTGCCGGGGGAAGCAAGCGAGTGATGTCCCATTATTTCTTCGACGGTGTCGACTGGGATGAGATTTACTACCGCAAGCGGAGGGGCCCCATCATCCCCCGGGTGGAGTGGGCGGGCGATGCCGGCAATTTCGACGAATACCCGGACCCGGTGGAGGGGGAGGAGAGCGAGGGCGGCCGCGGACGATATACGGACGAGTTACGAGCTGAGTGGGAGGAGTCCTTCAAGGACTTTTAAGCCCCGTCCATGCCCTGAAATTTTGCATCTTGTATTTGACGACCACGTATTGAAGACGCGGGGGATCACGGAAGAAAGGAAGGGATGGGGAGAATTTGGAACAGGAAAGATAAATGCCTGCGGCATGTGACATGTTTCACGTACAGTACAGTACAGTACCTTATCTAGATGGACGTGTTTGTGCTTTTGGTTGCGCGACTCACTTCTTCTATAGCCCTCTGGGCTGGGCTGGGCTGGTCCGGGCTGGTTGGGTGCGTGGGTGGGTGGGATGGTCTCCTGTATGGAGCTGATTCTCCCCCTTTTACCTTACCTAGTCCAGCCCGGCTCAGCTGTTACTGCTCATATAGCTTTGACATATTGTAATCAATGCGAAGAAACGTGAAAGACACCGGGGCTGAACTCTTGTCTGCTTGTGTTTCTCGCGCTGATGTTCTATCACCATAAAAGACACGAAAAAGAAATGAGTTCAGCGTCGCGAGCTGGCTGAGGCCACGATGCACATCGCGATGCATGACGGCCGCGGAATATGGAAAAACGTTCCACTCCTCCAGATTTGTTCCGCGCCAACTGATCGATATCCGATTCGACTCGAACAGCGACGGGCTATGCACAAGCCGGCACCTCGAGCGTCATGTCGCGAATTGCGCCCCGCTGTAAGTACACGTACCTACATAGAGCCAGCCATATATGCTGTAGCAATGGCCGAGTTCGGAGAAGTAATGAGTGGTCCTGGCTGCGGTGATTGGGGCTGCTGTGTCTCCTTGAAAATGCATCCTCTACGACGTTTGAGGTTCGACAGACTGTTTCGATGGCTTTCTCGTTGAGGACAGCTTCTTCAAGGTGGAAGACGTCATGATTTATATTCGATATCTTACCAACCTGTATCAAATCTCTAGAAGGGGCTTCCTTGACGGTAGGTGCGTGGTCAACATTCGTGCGACTTTGGCGTGTCGACCTCTGCCATTTCACCAGCTCAAGTCAAACATGCAGGACCTGGAAGCGAACTGTAGAGGTCGCCGCAAGGGTGGAGCCAGATGTGATTATAGGCACATCTACTGAGCCCGATGTGACTTACAAAGGGGAAGCGTGCAATAGAGAGAGTGCCCGATCCTTTGCAGATGCAGCTACAGTCGGGAAGCAGGCAGTCAACCACGATCTAGATATGAAAGTGAGGATTAAAGAGCCGATGTGGAGTGCCCGATGTCAGGGAGTGAGAAAGTCACTAACACCTAGACCAGTCTCGCATTTATGCAGGAACATAGACTAGCGAACGAGGCGTGAATGAAATGCGCACATCGAGTCGAGTTTCTTGTGGTGGTTCTGAACGTCCGGATCAGCTGCCTGATTGTTCCGATGAGGCTGCGACAGTAACTGCAAGGCTGAATGTCGTTTGAGGTCCGTCCCTTTTGCGGGGAAATGTTCGCCATGGTCAGCCAGGAAGGCAGCCACTGATTGTCGCTGCGGTCCGTAAGCAAGCTCCCCTTCTTTCACGCAGGTATCCCACTTCATCTGTGCATCTACATCGACACAGACAAGTCCGACACGGGCTTCCGTCACAGCAGCCCTTATTTGAACGCCTAAGCCGCTCAACTCAACTCGCTTCCAGCTCCCGCCCCGTCCTTGCCTTCCAGCTCGACGTCCGCAGCGTCCATAGCACCATGCGCCATATATCCTAGTGGGATGACAATATGGCGGAGCCTACCGACGACTTGATATCGCAGGTGTGCGCGATCACGGGGTTAGATGAGGGAAGTGCAAAGGTGTTACTGAAGGTGAGGCGGAACACTGGCAGCCAGGTTGCGTTTGAAGCAATTACTGAGTGCGCGTGGCCATAGAAAAACAACAACGATGCCAACAATGCAATTAACGCTTGGCTGGAGAATCCAGCAAGATCTATCATACCGGAGCCGGTAAGCCAGCTGCCAGCTGCGTCAGGTGTTGAAGACTGGTTGTCTAAGGGTGCGTACGCAGGCTCCCTCCAATGACTGGCAAGATCAAGACAATTTCCCATGTAAGACGGACGATATATTCTTGACCCAGACCGTCTAGCCTCCTCGAAAATGATTCACTAACGGAGGCTTTTGAAATAGTTCAAGATGATGCGACCATGGGAGGAATGGCCGGGCTGTCACGGCCGCCGTCTCGAGTCGACAATTCGCGGATGGACCTGTCCGGCGAGCACGCCGCAGCGTCAGCGAGTAATGTCAAGACCTTGAAAGAACAGGAGGAGATGAATGACCCAGAGCTCCAGCGAGCCATGGCCGAGTCACTCCGGCACACTCTGCCAGGACAAGAAAATGGAGTCACGCAAACCGGTGCAACATTCGGCCCTGCGAAGCGTGACTACAACTACGAACCCAACAGCTGGGCCCTCACAACGTATTCGACCTCGCGCGAGATCATCGAACATCCACCACCATCCAAGCGGCGAAGAATAGGCGGCGCTCCAGCATTCTTACGGGGCTCAAAGGAGACTGGCTACTTAGGGTCGCTACTCACAATCTACCACAACATACCACTTGCACGGGAGGCGCTGCTAATGCCTGCTCTGAGGGTTCACGCCTATGCCCATGACAACAGTTGGTGGTCTGGAGCCACGGACGAGAACACGAAAGCCTTGTCCACCGACAATACTCTTCAGATAGACCAGAACGAGCGCAATTTGCTTACCGAAGTCCAATGCCTGATGGCTTTCCTTGACAGAACGACTCGCGCCTACGGTAGTGTCGATGCCTTGGCCGACCTACAGGCTGTCCGCAATGGAAATGGCGATGCACTGTTCCACAAATTCCTCGAGGCTTGGGCTTCCGCGGCGCTGAAACAGGCTCCGCAAGAGCAACTCACCCAGGTCTTCAGCTCCATAGCCATGAAGGCAAACGGTCCAGACGATGACACGGCCGTTGAGAAAACCCTGTATTGCGTCGACCCTTTCATCAATCACCATCCGAACGAGACACTTACGGACCTGTTGGACAATACCATCTGGAATGATGAGATTGGCAATATCGATGACGTGTGGATCAGTCATTGCGCCGAAATATTCACCGTTCGACTGCAGGAGCCAAACACCGTCTCTAGAACTGTTGATATCAGTCTGGATCCGGTCTGGTATGCTGATCGTTACATGTACGACTGCAGAGAGGAAATGCAGCAAATACGCAGACAAGTACAGGCAATCCGGCGACAAATCGAACAACTGACTCAGATGCAACGCCGCTGCCAACTCGTCAACTCGAATAACAAGGCTCTTGACATTAGCGAAATCCTCAATGCCGCAGTCAAAGCTTCCGCCGTGGCAGCGAGCAGAAGCCTTGGGTCAAACGGCTTGCTTGATAGTCGGCCATCCGGGTCGGAGACCACAGTCACACAGTCGGACGTGGATGAGCTCAACTCCGAGCTACAAAATGTGCTTCAAAAGATCCGTCAGAGGTTGGCGCTTCTTGAGCAGAAGAAAGATGAACTTCGCGCAAGGAGTCGACAGATTACCATGCAACTGACATTCCCTACGCCAGAACGACCCGACGTCCCGCATCGCAAGTACACGCTCCAAGGCGTTGCAACCAAGCCAGGAATCACCTACTTCCGCCGGCTGAGCAAGAACGTTGATCTTCTAGAACAAGACCAGCTGGGCGAGGAAGGAATGGGCTACGAATGGTGGAGGGCCTCTTGGCAGCAGGGAGAGGCTCGACACTTAGCGCCACATCCTCCCTTGGTAGGCCCTGTTACCCAAGCACAAGCTGAAGCTGTAGGAAAGTCGGATGTGGATAGCTCAACACCGTGGTCGGTCGACCGAGTTTTTGAGACAGACGTCCTGGAAGCTGTCAAGACCGAATACAACTCTGTCTTGCTCGTTTACGCCAATGAGAACGCAGTGCGATTTCAGGGCAGTGAATTGAGCCTGGCACTGCGGCACTTTGTCGACCGCGACAATCAGGCATTTGCCGAGGACTTGCAGCAGGAAGAGGGTCCATTGCCTGCATCGTATGCTGATCGCGAAGCTGAGGCCGAGTTCGAGGACGTTCCTTTGATCGATCCCACTAGGTCCAGCAGCTCAGTGCGTGAGCTTACACCCATGTCGACCTCGAGCCCCGATCAGGACGAGGATGGGCAGCCTTCGATCAAAGGGGCAAAGGAGGGTGGCACGAGCGACATTCTTGAGCAACCACCCTCATACGAAGAAAGTGTCGGCAAACACGAGATGACGGAGAAACAGGAGAATAAAATCGGGCTGTACGCTGAAAAACTGCTTCAGCGCTATGGCACCGAGACGGACAAGGGTACGGGTGAAAAGGACAACAGCGGGGACTTCTTTCATATCGAAGATTCGCGGTGAGCCTCCCACAGCGACGATACGATACGCGCCTACCGATATCTTGTACAGTTGCCGCTGGTTTGGATAGGCGGCGGTCGAAAGATACGACTGTGGCCAAGGTGATATTCTTCTGGAACCTTTTTCCGTCCCGCGAATTGTTTCGACGGAGCATGTTTCATCATTGTTCGGGACGCTCCTGCGCCACGCGGTGGACCCTTGAGGTCACACAGCAAGGGGACGATCCGTCTGGAGAATGTCAGGGGGGCGGGTTGCACAGCATATTTGAAAGCCTCCCCTCGGCTACCACGCGTTGAAAAAAGGTCGAGAGCAGGTGTAACAAATTGTAGTTGAATGTTCTATCGGTGGGGACAGATTTGGCTGTGGCGCAAAGACTACGGATGCCTGGCGATGGCCACGCTTGATCGAGGACAAGGTTGGATTAGCACATTGTTAATATGCGAGAGTGTGTGTACTCAGCACAGCCAATTCGACGGTTGAAGTCTCATGACCTTTCAAGGCGAACCCTTGCAGGAGATCAACCAGGAACGAATGACGGTCCGGATCACGAGGAGAAGCGAGTAGAAGTGTGTATCGCACATGTTGAGTTCTCTTTTCTGACCGCACTAGAAGTGTTAGCAGGCGCAATGTTTGCCCCATTCTGCCATCTCAAGTGACAGGAATTGCCTGTTGTCTCTTCGAGGTGATCCCTGCTTGGGGCCTCGAAGTGTAACGCGAGCCACACACTGATGGCAAGGTCATGTATGGCGACGCAACGGCTGCTACTCGTACCCGAAATCCAACAGCACACACAATCTTGCCGGCCTCTGGCAGCCAGTAAGCATAAACAGCTAGAACGGGCACTGGCACTGCCTCACTGTCGCAACCATGGCGATACGTATACCAATAGCCTTCCAACGGCCCAAGTCGAACTACGGAAATGCACGAGCTGGTTCCGACCATCCTATCAAGGGTTGGCTTCGCAGCATCTGCCGCGAGCTAGAGTCAGCTGCAATGCGTGTTTGAAGATCCTCGGACCTTTAGAGCCTGCAGCCGGGACAGAGGGGCTAGAGGGGCTCCCCAAGCTTGCCCCTCGCTACTCGTACTCCCAGGTACCGAGCATGGCCGGGGATTGGCAGGTCGGACCCAGCAGAAGGGATACCGCCTCCAAGGAGCGCGCTTGTGAGCTGCAGTCGATGTCAAAGTCGACAGAAGTAACTTTGGAGCCGAGCCTTCGTCATGCCGCTCTTCAAGCTATGGGGAAAACGAACATCGAGCTCGGCCTGCGATCGAGAGGAGTCACTATTGCTCACCCTCTCGTGTGCTGAAGTCTGTAGGAGGACATCGGTCTAGCGTGGTGGCACAGCATTCACAGTACAGAGCAAAGCCCATCAGCTTGCCCGTGAATTGTTTCCCGACAGTACCCAATCGGATGTTGAATGGGAGAGGCAAGCGAGCCAACTCCGAGCGCTCGTGGATATGAAGAGAGGCTGAACTGGCGGTCGCGAAAGATCGAATCAGCACATGGCACACGTCTGCACTTGTGTTCTTTTGAGGACGCACGTTTTGCTGAGGTCTCGTAGGCTGCGCAGGAAGGCCGACTTTTGGTGCTTCCACGGTTTCGTGTACACAGTCCATACTTCCTGGTCCTCAACGGGAAGAAACAAGCGTTTTGGAATTGGCAACCCTCGGTCAAACAAGCTGCTTCGACAAATGCGCGGTATGGGAAGATCCAGCCGCCTAGCAAGAGCACGACTGTTATCGCCAGTTGGGCCGAGATGCGTTCTCTGAGTTTGGAAGCGGACTAGAGCCAACGCCCTATAGCCAGGAAACAGGGATCTGGCAATAACCCAGTGGGCCACCCGGGGTTGAGGAGTCGCGTCCTTAACCATGTCGAGGCAGCCTAGTTTGGAGGGGGAGAGGCCGAGATGAGGGCGCAACAGACGCTACTGTCGGCGTACATTTGGTGCTTATCACACTACCTGTAGCTCCGCGAAGCCTGGCCCGACGCCTCCCTTATCCAAGTCGTCGACGGAGGAAGTAAGCCTTAGGGCTCTGGCAGGACGAGGCACCGTCGGCGCTGCTCCACCCGCAGACTATCCTGGCGAACCGTGTTAACTAGTTGTCGGTGCAAACGCTCATGTAGTGCACCCAAGGGAAAGCCAGCCAACGGAACTTCGACACAGGCACACGCTGACTAGCGCATACACCTTGTTTAAAAGTCCATCATGCTCAGGGCTCCCTGGCGGCGGCGACTCGAGTCCAAGACCGACTTCTGGCGCCTTTACGGCTTGGAGTTTCCTGCGGCAACCAACAGGGAAGCCCAGTTTATCACACTTTCGGCTCATCAAGGCTTCACTCGTTGGCTGCTCTACTATCGCAAAAGGACACAAGCGTGATTGACCCCATCGGTTTGACACCTTTGACCGGTCCCACCCACACGCCGCAGATTGTCTTGCCACATACGGACAGGACAGTCCGACTTGTACCAGACTTGCCCGGCTGGTCGATTGCCGCTGGAAACACGTTCGAAGGTACGTACATCCAGGCACGTCGAGCGGATACCTGATCCTCTGCAGAGCGCCGACTGCACGGTCCCGAGGTGACAGCCATGGACTGACATTCCCCTCGAGCCTAGCATCCCCACCCTTGTCCAACCACAGAAGCCGACGTGAGCGTGCAATAAAGGCTGCTTAGCACGGAAGTGTCATGATCGTTTCGATGCAGGGCCTCTCCTTGCTTGCGACAGCAGTGCCCGTGTGCTACAGACGCCATCACCTCCAAACGAAGTCCTCGATCCGAACGACACCGAAATCCCAGTCTCCTTTCGAGAGCCGTTGCCGAATCTCGAGTCTTTCGCAGCTTTCCGGCAACCGTTTCACTATTCAATGGGAGGATCTGCCCCGATAAAGAAGTTCGCTGTTCGTATGCGCAGTCAACAACGCCTGCTCCACAGATCATCTCTCCACACTCTCCTCCGTACCTCGACTTGATGAACCGCTAGAGGCTTACATACTTCGGGAGAGCAATGTCGACGCACAAACCCCTCTTCGGCGTCCACCAGTTAGCACGAAGAAATGCTCCGTATGCCATGCGGCCTGCTTAGCGTGGTGTATCCCAAGCCCAGTGCCCGGCTTCGTCCCCACCACCCGGTCGCCGCGCGATCGCGAATTGTATCTCACCCTGCCCATCCTGCGCCCCCAGCTTGGCCTTCGGCTCCATCTGCAAGCCTCCACGGTACCGGATTGGCACGATTGATCATCCTGGCGTCTGCCCAATACAGACTTTCACCACGCCTAGCCGTTCTTATCGCTCCTATCGACAGGGCCATTCGACGCCGCCAAAATATTCCGCGTCGTCGTTCGCTATTCCACTGCACCTTCAACTCCCTGGCAATCCTGAGCCTCTCGTCTCAGCTCTTTTCTTTGCTGATTGTCCTCCATTCCTTCCCCAGACTGTCTACTCTCGTTATACATCCTCGTAGCTAGAAGCACTCGACTTCGCGACCGCCTCGTGCTTGCTTCTGATCTTCACTACGCTCCTGTCCCACTTCGACCTCGTCGGTTCGTCTCGCTTCGCGACGGAACCAAGTGCTAACGGCCCGCGAGTTTGTATACTCAGCTTCGCTCAAGGGGTCTCCATCAAGCGTACCTCATCACCTGGCCATGTTAGTATCGAATTGATAACAATCTCGCGTTTGCGCCGGAAACAACCCGAGCCGTCGTGTCACCGTTTCAGGTCTCAGGGTATTTACTGGACTTGGTTCCCCCCGGCTGTGACGCATATCTTCTTCGACTCCGGACTGCTGACTTCCCGGTACATGATCCTCGACGGTGCCCTGGAGCTCGAATTCGGAGATCGGAACGGGTCGAATTCACAGGAGCGGCAATTTCACCTCTAATTTGGTTCCGTGCTGGTGCTACTTGGTCTTCAATCAACTGAACCGAGAGCGAGGTTGTTTGTCCTCGGACCATATCTGACTCCAGATTTCATCACACGAGCACGTCACCCACTTCCAGGTCGGCTTCGTTGCATCGAGAAAGCCGGCCAGTCTGCGCTCCCCGTTGCCCCGCAAAGCATGACTGCGATTGCTCTCAGCCCTCTCGAAACACGCATACTGTCCAGATTTGCAAATCCATACACCATGGCCCCGCCCAATGCAGGTTTCGAGATGGCGGCTGCGGATAGACGAATGTCGAGCGCGAATGAAGTCGCACACATGGCCCTGCCGACCATTATGCTGCGACGCCTACCACGGCATACCACCCCTGAGGCAGTACGTACCATGCTGTTGTTTGCCAAGGACCTACAAGACACGGAAATCGTTCCAAACGATTACGACGACGATGCCGGCTTCGCCACCGCAATCGCCAGATTTTCCTCCATCGCCGGGGCATCCGAAGCCCAAGCGATGCTGGACGGCAAGCCCAATACAGCCGGGCAGGCCAAAATGATTGTCGAGGTCATATCCATTCCATCCATGGCTTCAGTTCCCCGGCGCAATACGATCGACCCTCTGTCAGCCCGCAAAGCGGCGCAGTCGGTATCACCCCCCATGAGCAGCGCACAAAAGTCGTCACGCTTCAACGGCACCTTTCAAGCCATGGACAAGACGTCACCACCAATGATAGGATCCGCCCTGGAGCATTCCACTTCGGACAGTCCGCAGCCGCAGGCTATATTTTCGTCCCTGTCTCCAGTGGCCAGTGCGTTGGCGGACCGTTCTCGGGCCAGCGGCAAAAAGGTCATTGACGAGGATGGCGCAGATGATGACACAGGCGAGCTGCTCAAGGACCCTCTGGCATATATGCATGGCTCTTCGACGAATGGCGCGACCAAGAAATCGACAAGCCAACACATGCCTACTGCAGCGTTTTCGGCGCTTTCCTTGAACACGAATATCGGCAACGGCGCGGCGAACAACTACGTATCGCCACGATCTGCTGTCGGATCCCGGACACCGCACTCGCAATTCTCCACGATGGGTCCCAACGGGCCTTACCCACAACCTTTCATCCGGCACAATTACCCGCCGGTCAACCCAGCCGACCAGAATCCACCCTGCAATACTCTTTATGTGGGGAACTTGCCGATTGACACATCCGAGGATGAATTGAAAGCGATGTTCTCGAAGCAGAGGGGTTACAAAAGACTGTGCTTTCGGACCAAACAGAATGGGCCGATGTGCTTTGTGGAGTTTGAGGACATTTCGTTCGCCACCAAAGCTTTGAACGAACTATATGGAGCGCAGCTTCACAACAGTGTCAAGGGTGGCATTCGCTTGAGTTTTTCCAAAAATCCCCTTGGGGTGCGAGCGGGCCAGCCTGGCAGCAACAACCCGCCTACGCCTTTGAGTGCCACGGGACCTATGGGCGTCAACGGGTACACCACCATGGCACCTGGCGCATTCTCGACGGCCAATGGACCGCCACCGGGGCTTTCAGTGCCACCGGGCTTGAACATGGGCGTCGGCAACGGAGTGGTCCCCCAGGCAGCGTTTGTGAACCAAGGCTTCCCAGTCGGCAACGGGCCCGGGCCTAACGTACGGGGGATCCCCATGAGTAATGGCGCTCCGGCACCGGGGATGGGCGGCATGTACCCTGATTACATGCTTGGGAGGTAGAAGAAGTATCCTCACCTCTGGCGCAGACCGGTGAGTGGATGGTTGTTTCGCACTTGCCACGAGACAATTATCCGAGTCTCTGGACGCCTTAGACGCTCTGCGCACAGTGGCCCCGCAGGGGGCAGTCCTCGGTCTACAATCAAAGGTCGCTATCTATGTTATCGAATTGGTCAGAAGCTGAGTTGGTGAGATTGTTGTTATGTGATTTCCAGCACAGATTCCCCTTTCAGCAATCAACGAGCAGGCGGGCAAGCGAACTGGCGTTTATTGAACTTGAAGCGGCAGGCTTCAACAGCAAAGGGAACCACAGAAACCGGAGAAGGAGGACAAGTATTATCATCGTGTGCTCACTGTCATTATCGAAGCGCTGTTACTGGCATTGTCGCACCGGGTTGGCCTGGGGAACGAGGACTGCACTGAATTTTTGTCTATTGTGCGGGAAAGTGGCTTTGTGGACAGCGGGAGGGTTGTTATGACGGGCGTGAGGCATGCATTGCTTTGGAACGGAATGCGGCAGGGGTTTATTGTTGAACGTCTTGGACAGCATTCTTGTGCATAGCTTACCACGCGGACATGTCAGGTTGTGGACTTGGGAGAAGGAGCCTGCCCAGGCTTCTTCGTGTCATTCAGTCATAGCGAAGCATTCTGTCTGCGAAGGGACGATGGATATGGGACCAAGTGGGCGCATATACGCATGGACAGGCTAATGAATCTGATAGACTCAAAGGGGACTCATTCTCGTACTGTAGTGTGCGCGGCGCGGATGGAAGTGCCGCTCCAGCAGCACAGTGAAGGAAGGCCACAGCCCCGAAAAGCCCAGATTGCCCGGTCGAGGAATGAAACAAGATCAGACTCTTGTTGGTCGTACAAGCGTCGAGAATCGAGACGCTGAGAGGCAGCGACGACGGTTCGCAGTGTTTGCGAGCGGAGCGAAGCCGCTGATTCGCGAGAAAGTGGCGCCAACGAAATTGAAACCTGTAGTCGTATGCGTTGCATTTTATCTCATGCACCACCCCTCACTCGCGGATTGCTTCTATCCAGCTCGGCCGGCTCCTTGTTTCCCTCTGATTGGGGGGCGAGCGAAGCAGGAAGCCTGAATGAGACTCCGGGAAGCCGCCATCACAACAGCATCGTACAATAATCGAACTTTGTATCTCGATCGACCGGCCCTCTTGCTCTTGTTGCCCATATCTTCTTCCCACAGCTACTGCACCGCGCCTGCAGCTAGTGAGGGCCACTATCACCACTCGTTGACATCCACCTCACTTATTTCTCTCCGGCTCCCATGAAAGCTATCTATTTCTTTGACATCCAATATGCATCTACGAACATCCGTATCAGTCGGTGCATGAATGGCGACTCGTCTCGGCCCAAGCATGAGTCGGAATGGGTGTTCCCTACAAGCAACCATCTGCCTTGATCACTGAGCTGACACGCCGGCCGGAATGCCATCATCTCGAACACGGTCTCGTCCGCGAATCCCTCTTTTCCGTAGTCTGAGTGCCAATGCTGCTTCTTCAGATACCGATGTCAGCGCCACAAGCAGCCACGACGATCGACAAGCCAAGTCCGGCAGCGGGCGTCAGCGGTCGTCCGGCGGCTGGAGTCTGCCCACACTGTCCACCCTCGCCAATTTCAATTTCCATCGCCGTGGGCGGACCAAGTCGGACGCCAAACAGAAAGCTGTAGAGGCCAAGGGCGGCCGAGAGGCAGAGCGGGAAAAAGAGCGGCCTCCAGCATCCGTGTCTGCCAGAGTGTCGCCGCGAGAGCTATCGCCCAATAACAAGTCTCGGGGGGCGCCAGCACCAGCCACAAATGCGGAACCCTTGTCTGCGTCTACGACTCCGTCTGCGTCTCCCTCTGTCTCGGCGTCGGGCTCTGCTACGCTCGTCGGTGCGCCTCCTGCTTCACGTTCTCTTCATCGTCCCGCCACCGATCCTCGATCCAACTCCACAACCATTGCTGCCTCTGCTCCTCTCGTCGCCCCTCTGACCAGTAATCATAATACCGACACTCTCCTCCGCCCTACAACTCCGCCGAGCCCCAACCCCGGCTGTCCGCGAGTCTTCGTGCACCGACCTTCCAGCCCGACCGTGCCGGCCGTCGATCCGGAATCATGCGTTCGATATGATCTTGCCGACGCCATGCAGAGAAAAATATGGGTGAGACGAGCTGGCGCCTCCGCGACAAGAGTCGAAGTCGCCGAAGACGACCTAGTCGATAACGTCCGCGATGTCATTCTTCAAAAATATGCCAATTCGCTGGGGCGAAGCATCGATTCCCCAGATATCACCCTTAGGATTGTCAGTCGCGAACAAAACAACAAGAACGTGAGCGCCGAGCGTGCTTTGGGCCCAGAGGAGCCCATCGGCCAGACCCTCGATGCCTACTACCCTGGCGGTCAAACTGTCGACGAAGCTCTCATCATCGACGTGCCTCCACGCAGAACCACTCCTCGAGCGTCTCCCCGACCGGGCAACCACCATATCTACTATTATCCAGAGCAGTTCCGTCCCGATGAAGCTGCACGCGAGTACTTTCCTCCCATGCAGCTTCACTCTCCTCACCTTGCCCATGTCCCTCATCCAAGCTCTGTTCCTCACTCCATGGCCGTTTTGACGACCGGTCAGCTGCCGCCGCTGCCGAGTCCCGGTTCTCATGGACAAAGGAGACACGCAAGGCCGAAATATGGTAGACAGCACACCAGCAGCCCCACGATCCTTCACACCGTCCAGCCGAACGGGCAAGTCATAGGTGCGTCGATAGCCGCTTTGAGACATAAGAACCCTAACCTTGAACAGAGTCTAAGGCACCGATAAATGGCCCTGTCCCATCGGCACCACCGTTACCCACACCCCCGGCTCAAGGACTGAATGAACACAAGCCGTCTATCACACCTCCCAATCGGGTCTCTTCCCCACACCCAGGTCAGAAAGCGAAGAGAAGGAAAGGCCAGTCTGGTGCCCAGTCTACGAACGGTGACCCTCAGGCGGCCACCAAATCAGGGGCCGGGGGTGAAACCTTGCCTGTCCCGCCGATCAATGTGTTGCTCGTGGAGGACAATGTTATCAACCTGAAATTGCTCGAGGCTTTTATGAAGAGGCTTAATGTGCGATGGAAGTCCGCCATGAACGGTAAGGAAGCAGTGACCATGTGGAAGCAGGGTGGATTCCACCTGGTTTTGATGGATATCCAGCTTCCGGTGATGAACGGCCTAGAAGCAACCAAAGAAATTCGGCGGCTGGAAGCGGTCAACGGCATCGGAGTTTTCAGTGGAAGCCCTATTGAGACCGCCTTGAGACCGCCCACTAAGAACGGCGGTCCCCTGGGCGAAGCGGATGCCCTGCCTGATCGAAGCTTATTCAAGAGTCCCGTCATCATTGTGGCCTTGACGGCGAGCAGTTTGCAGAGTGACAGGCATGAAGCGTTGGCGGCAGGCTGTAATGACTTTTTGACAAAGGTGAGCAGTCGGACTTAAACTTTCGTTTGGACGCTCTCTAACAAACCTAATAGCCGGTCAACTTTGTATGGATGGAGCGCAAAGTCACCGAATGGGGGTGTATGCAAGCCTTGATTGATTATGATGGTTGGAGGAAATGGAAAAAGTACGCGGACGAAATGGCTGAAGACCCCGCCAAGAAGGCGGCAGAGAAAGAAGAAAAGGCCAAAGCAAGGGCCGCGCTCAAAGCCATGTTCTCTCGACCTCTACCAACCACTAAGAAGGAAAGGGACAGTACGAGCACAGGATCGACGACTACTGTCGAGAGAGCAACGACCCCCGTGCAGAACGGAACGCCCAAGAAAGGTGGCGGCCCAGGCCCTGGCTCGAGTGCTAGGAGCCATAAGAGCAGCCGAAGCAATACCAGCGGAGGCGGAGGGAACTTGGAGAGTATGGCAGAGGAGGATGAAAACAGCAAATCATGACAGAAAATCCAAAAGAGGCGCGGGTTCTCTATCATCGATCACGCTGGGGCGACCGATCCTGCACGTTTCTCTCTCGACCGTGTCAGCAATTGCAGCGAGCATGATATATTGGAGTTCAAGGCCGACGGGAAAAATACGCACTGGGATGGCCATCTTTTCCTCTGTTCCGAGAAGCGCGAGCATGGTGGGTCCTCTCGGATGAACAGCTTTATATCGGGACGGTCACAGGGCGTTATGGTCGCAGATGGGGGACATTTGTAGTTGGCATCGCATGCCCTACGACTTGCAGCACACATAGTGAGCGTGGCGTCCCCTTTTTACCTTTCAGCCATGCTCCAGGTTTTCGATGAATGACGAAATACATTCACCTTCCCCCTCCCCAAAGATGGACCCCGGACAGTCCCAGACAACCGAACCTGGGGCAGGTAGGTCGTGGGGAGATTCTGGCTCAGTCCTAAGTAAACTTGGCGTGACAATCCAGCACTGGGGTGGCAGAGTGGCAGGGCCAAGCGAGATGCTTCTGTAGATAATCGAGGCCATCGTCTCTCCATTGTTGTGGGACCTTGAGAGAGACACGCAGGATCCAGCGACGCCAGCCCATCGATGTCTAATGC
This sequence comes from Phialophora chinensis, assembly GCA_016109575.1. Lineage (NCBI taxonomy): Eukaryota > Fungi > Ascomycota > Eurotiomycetes > Chaetothyriales > Herpotrichiellaceae > Phialophora > Phialophora chinensis. The sequence continues at coordinate 1,242,278 of JADWPU010000010.1, read as the reverse complement.
GCGAATCTAAAATGCAACCTCTCATTCCCTTGCTCGGCCGTTTTGGCCAGAGAATCCAACTGCCGGTCCGCGACATGGCAGTCCCCCAAAAAACCCCAGACGTGGTGCCGATTTGTGGTACTTGTAAAAATATGACAGGTAGAGGATGACCTGCCTCCGAGTTAGATCTCGTCTGGGAAATTCTGGCCTTGACGGATGCCGGAGGCCGTTTTCTCGCTCGCTGGTCTCGAAATCGGCGGTTCTATTGTGTCAGTATGTTGAAGACGGGGAGTTCTGGTGATCGTGCTGAAGCTTGGATGCCATGGGTAGGAGATGCAGCTGAGGAAATGGGTCTAGATGGTTTATAGAGGTAGACGTGGTTCATGCCATTACACAGGCGGGCCTGGAGAAGTGGCGGCGTGGCTCGCGCGGCTTGCGAGCCTCCACAACTCGGACTGAGCACCGAGGTGTTGACTGGGATTCTGGATCCGCTCATGCCTACTCGTGAGTACTAGATCTCTTCTCTTGTCACTCGTTTGGTACGTGTCTTGCTTGTCCCGGATCAATGCTGTGCGTCGGCTAAAGACAAGAAAAGGTTGTAAAGAGGGATTGTGAAGCGAGGTGAGTATGACGTCGACTTGTGTGACTGCATCTGCGGGTTGGGTTGGACTGTCATGAACCACCTGCCATTGACGCTTGGACATATTGTAGGGCTTTGATATCGTGCACCCCAACCCGCCCATCGTAATGTCGGCCAAGATCGCAAAGACCCTCGCGCGACAAAAAGAGAAGTACGTATGCATGACCATCGGCCTCCAAGGATCGAGTCCTCACACTCACTCGCCTGTGCTGCAGAATCGCCGAAGGCAACTTCTACGAAGCACACCAGCAACTCCGTGTGATTACCGCTCGCTACCTCAAAGCGCAAGACTACTCCTCCTCATGCGACGTGCTGTACAATGGCGCCCTGTTGCTTCTTCGCGCCGGGCAGGGAGGCTCAGGCGGTGATCTTGCTGTCACGCTCGTCAACGACGTCTACGTGAAGGGCGAGTTCCCGTGCAATGACGAGAACAAGAAGAGACTGTTGGAGATCTTCCACGCCTTTCCCGGCGAGGAGCCGACGCGGAAGAGGTTCGTCAGTGACATGGTGAACTGGAGTGGGAAATACGGCGACCTGGAGCGAGGAGACCCAGACATCCATCACGGAGTGGGCGAAGCTTTTGCCAAAGGTGAGCGGAACAGGGGACAATAAGAGACGTGGCCTGACCATAATCAAACACGCTGGCCGAGTACACTGACTGACAATCTCGGTGTTTGTTGTGTAGAAGGAGATGCGTACGACGCCGAACGACATCTCATCATCGGCACAGCAGCGTCGGCTCCCATCCTCGCCACGGTGCACTACACGTGGTATAGGACGGACCAGCCGCACCTCGCGGCCATCTACGCCTCTCGCTCGGTCCTCCCTTACTTGATGGTCGGCAATCTCGCGGCCGCAAACCTCGCCCTGTCGACATTCACATCCCACCTGACCACGTCCAACCCTGCCCTCCTCGCCATGTCCCAGCCGCTGGAATCTTCCAAATCCGGCCTGTCACTCCGCATATTCCCGTCAATCCCTCTGCTCAACTTCCTCTCGCTCCTGCTCCTCGCGGCCCAGAAGGCCGACTCCTCCCTCTTCAGGCAGCTGGCGAAATACTACGCCCCGCATCTCAAGGAAGTCGAGGGCCTGTGGAGCGAAGCCCTCGCGCACATTGGAGAAATCTGGTTCGGGATCAAAATCCCCCGCCAGTCGGGCAATCCGTTGTTCGACATGATGGGCAGTATGCTGTTCGGCGGCGGCGGCGCCAAACCAGGAGGGACGCCCAGGTCAGGAACGCCCAAGCCTGGCGCGGCTGGAGCGAAGAAGGAGATCGAGAAGCCCCCGGCAATGGATCTAGATTGAGCTCACACCTTCACACGGGATGGGCAGGGCATCGTCCCACATTCCGAGGCTACTGGCGAGAGATGTAGGATGTCAGCGACGCAGCACCATGCCGTGGTTGGAGCAAAATCAATACTAGATGAGGGCGGGCAGCTACTGGGCATCTCGAGTTGGATCAAGCCGTTGTCTTCCGTTCTTGCTGTGCAACGGTCCTTCCGCACAGTGGTACAATACGTGAAATTCGCGCGCCACGACTGGACTATTTGGCAGAACATAAACTCATCATGGACCAGGAGGCTCGAAGACAATGAATATATCACTTGGGTGCGTGGTCAAAACTCGAAGCGGGACTCGCGTATTCATAGTTTCTCGTTGCACAAATGCCCTCATGCCGTCTCGATGCGCGCGTTGGTACAGCTAGCTACTCTAGCTCATTAACTAGGTTCATGGCTCGTGAAATCGTAAGGTCGTTGGCGTGCCATGATTCAGACTCCCCCCTGGTCATTGCTGACGCGCGCCCCATCACGATCTTGCAAGTTGACCGGTCCAGACGCGCGCACAATCCTGTAGAGCAGCCCTGCCGCCTGATATTCGAACAAGTGGGAAACGGAATGTCAAATCACACGTCACGGGCCCCGATGCCCGCCGGTGGGTGGTGCTGTAAAACCCCCCCCAAGAAATTCACAATTTCAGTCAATCGTAGACACCGACCTCGTCCCTCCCGACCATAGCGCCCATGCTGGGACTCTCGCCAAACATCCACCCTTCCTCCTCGGCGCGGCCGACCTCCCGCCGCAGACTGCCCATGATCAAGCCCATTAACTCCTCCTTCTCCTCTTGGGCCTCCTCGTCCTCGTCCTCGTCCTCATCCGCGGCTGCAGCTGCCACGGTGCTCGAGGCCGCGGATTTGCCCTTGGCGCGAGCCCGTTGCCGGGACATCATGTCGCGGAGGAGACGCTCGATGCGTTCGCGGTCGCGGCGCTCGGAGTCCAGTTCGTCGAGGGCTTCGGCTTCGGCTTGGGCACGGGCGGCGGCTATTGCCGCGGCTTGGGCGTCGGTGTGAGTGTGGGCGTGAGCGCGAGCATGAGTATGTGTGGCGCGGGCCCGGGCGACAGACGCGGAAGATGGGTGATCATGTTCATGGCTGTGGCCGTGACCGTGGCCGTACAAGTTTTGATGTCGTCGTACGCGATGGTCTGTTCGGCGAGTGGAGGCTTGAGCTCGTCGATCGTGGAATTCGTCTTCATCGTCGTCGGAGAGGCCTCCCCCTGCCACGGCGTGGGCGTGGTGTACTTCGACGTCTTCGTCGTCCTCGTCCTCGCCCTGACCGTCGCGGGGTACTCGATCCTCGATCGTTTCGTCGTCCGAGTCGGTGAGCGTCAAGCGGCTGGGCAGGACGGGTAACTTGGGGAGCATGGGACGGCCGGTGATCGGATTCAATGCAATGATGGAGTGATTGGGAAATAGTGCGGCAGAGGAACGTGGACTGAGCGGGCGGTTCGGCGAGACTGTCGGATCGTACCCTTCGGCTACGGCGGCGCGATGGGGAGGCGATAGTTGTGGAATTGGAGGTGGGATGAAGGCTGCGCTGCCGCCGTCGAGAACATTATGGAAGGGCGATGATCGTGGCGGGGACGGTGAGAGCGACGGAGTCGATGCTGAGCGTTGATGGCTCCGCAGTCGCGGCAGGTTGCTTCCGTACTGCTGTTGCTGTTGCTGCTGCTGCTGCTGCTGTTGTGAGTGTTGTTGCTGGGTTGTAGTGTCACTTTGCCCGTCTAACTGAGGCGGTTGTGCTCCGGAAGCCGGCCGTCGCGACAGATGTGTCGAGAACAGATTCCGGCGTACTGATGCTGACGTGATCGCATTGGAGGTCGAGGAGAGGAAACTCGACGTCGTGGGTGAGTAGTCGATCGGGTCTCGCAGGGGTGATGGCGGCGCCATGGCGCCGTATGTACGGAGTATCCGTCTAACTCATTTGCTGCACAAGTGACCGGTCGTGGTGGTGGTCGCTCATGTACATACGCTGCGTCCTGTGCTGGTCGCCGCGTCAAGTAAACAAATCAGTAAATACTCGACGGAAATAAAAGCGCGACGTGAATGTCGGCTCCCGCCAATCAGAATTGATCGAGATTCCCGCTCTCGCCATGTTTGTATCTCTCACTGCTCGCGCTACTCTTCAACTGTGTGGCTGCCATCTCAGCTTTGCAAATGCTTGCTATGAAGATCATCCACGCTCATTCGCGACAAGAGTGTGAGTCTAGTCTTCCGTGGCCCAAGAAACAGTGAGTCGCCTGCGGTTGCAGCATCTCTCGGCTGTCTACAGATCCTGCCGAAGAGAAGGGCAGAGTAACCTTGTCAGGTGTCACTCCAGACCTCCAAGGAACCGGTTGCAATCAAGTTCCCGTGGGACATGACCTCCTCTGACTTTTGAAGACTGTCACCTGTGAGCTGCCCTACAATTCCACGTACAGCAACCGTTCTAGACGATCTGCAACCTACACTTCGGATACAAGCTTCAGGCCTCCCACGCTCGCTGTTCGCCAACCCACGTGCGGCTCAGCTTAGCAGACATGGCGACCAGTCGCACTACTCTACAACAGGTGTCGGATGTCCCCAAATCGCAGATCTCCAGCTTTGCGTTCCCATGGGCCGCCCATGTCAGTTTGTGGCTGGCCTGATGGCATGCCTCGTGCTCACACGAAGGTACATAAGACTGCCGTTATGGCATGTCGAACTCAGCTGACACTTTATCTTTGTTGAAGCCTTTGGCAGAAACTGGCTGTTGAGACCAATAAGACACTCATGCCAGAACAAGAGAGCATTCGGATAGCCAATGGTACTGACATGCAGCAGACCATCGACGACAATGCCACTTCGCAACGTACTGACACCCAAATCCCCGTCCTCATCATAGGCGGTGGCGTTGTCGGCTGCCTTACAGCCCTAAAACTGGGCCAAGCAGGAATCCGCACCTCTATAATCGAACGTCTCCCAGACACCAGCACGGCGCCGCGAGCATGCGGTTACTTCGGCGCCGTCCTGCACATGTTCGATGAATGCGGAATGTACAAGCTCATCCGCGACGAAGGATTCATGACTCGAGGGCTGTGTTTCCGGAAACCACCTAAAGATGACGGGTCGGGATCCGGAAGCAAAGTCTTCGGCGATGTGGTTGCCAATGTTCCCCTGTGTGCGCCACACGATACTGTCATGGCTCCTGGTGCGGGCTGTTTGAATCTGCCGCAAGCACAGTTGAACAAGCTCTTCCTCCGCGAGGCGCTCAAGACAGGCCATGTGACGATTCATTTCAATTCCGAGCTCGTCTCCATCGTTTCGAACACCGATGACGGCGTGACCGTGCTCACTCGCAACCCATCAACCGGCGCCGAACGGGAATTCAGGGCCATGTACGCAGTCGCAGCCGATGGTGCGAAATCTGCGTCACGAAAAGCCCTCGGCCTCCCTTACCCCGGGCACACCTGGCCCGAACGCCTGATCGCCACCAACGTCCTCGTCAAGAACGTGGAGGAAACGCCCATGCACACACATTTCCTTATGCATCCCGTGCATTGGGCGGTGTCGACCCCGCTTGCGAATCCCGTGCTGGGCGAGAAGACGCTCTGGCGGTGGACTATGGCTGCGGACCCAGCGCTGGAGCACCTGTCGGACGAGGAGATCTTGAGCGACGAGAACGTCTTTCGCCATTATGAACGATGTATGCCCGGCGCGAGACCGTTGCATCAACATGTGGAGATCGTGGCGAGGGCAGTATACAGAACGCATCAGCGGCTGGTGCCGACGATGAGGAAGGGGAATATCCTCCTCGCAGGGGATGCCGCGCATTGTAATCACGTATGCACGCCCGAGACCCCCGGCCCCTCAAGCATTAATTTACCCTGCGTTTGGCCATTCCTGCAGGGGGTACGAAGTACCGTAACTGAGTGATAGACATACTGACCGACTCGAATTAGCCCTTCGGCGCTCTAGGCCTCAACACAGGCATGCTCGACGCCGACGCCCTGGCCACCACGCTGACCATGGTCCTCAGCCCAGCGCCCTCTCCTCCCAGCTACCCAACCTCGCTTATCCTCAACACGTACAGCGACGCGCGGCGCAAGGTATTCCAATTCTTCGTCGATCCCACTTCCACGCAGAACAAGATCCGCGCCCATTCGCACGTAGATCCGGACCAAGCCGTCCATGATGACTGGTTCCTCAGGGAGCTGAAGCGCTTGGAGGAGCGTCCCGACATGAAGCGAGCGATGGCGATGATGAGGCCGTTCTTCGACGGATGGAGGACGGATATGCACAAGGCGTTGGAGGAGGCCGCGTGAAGGCACAAGGCACAGTGCGAAGTCATCGCGGTCGTGACCATGGCACTCCAAAACCCCCGGTCAATGTGGAGTGGAGTGAAAGCAACGGACGAGCAGTAGCAAGAAGAAAGGCAAGGGCGGGCAATAGCAAGAGACCAGGAAATCATGACTATAATGAAACACTTTTCATCTGTGGTCTTTCCTCTTAGTCTTCACTTTTCATACATGACGCTTAATATGGACGGCCCAGCATTTCCCGCCACGGTGCTTTGGCCGTCTCCGAGGTGCGGTCTATTTTCTTCGCGCTGAAAGAAACGATCGCACCATCAAAGGTCGGGTATCTCAAGAATATCAAATCAATGGTTGGCCGTCCTGTGGCCGACACATCCTCACACACATCACTCCAAATCCTGCCCCTCGAAAGCAGGAAGTCGCTTCGCAACGTCCTCCCAGGTCTCCTCCCCATCGACTAAGCTCTTGACAGCGCCGATGATGTCGTCTTCACTAGCCCTCACTTGCTTGGTGGAATCACGCTCCCGCAGCGTCAGCGTGTTATCTTTGACGGTCTGGAAATCGATCGTGATGCCAAAGGGCGTCCCGAGCTCGTCGTTGCGTGCGTATCGCTTGCCGATACTGGCGGACGAGTCGTCCACTTTGTTGGACACCCCGATGCGTCGGAGCCGGGTGGTGAGTTTCTTGATGAATGGCTTGAAATCCTGATGGCCGGACAGTGGGACGAGCAAGACTTTCGTCGGTGCAACGGTCGGGGGGAAGGAGAGCACCCCACGGGCACCATCTCCTTCACGAGTCCAAAAGACATGTTCCATCACGCTGTAGAGGATACGGCCTATACCGAATGACGGTTCAATGACGTTGGGCGTATACTCTCTCACGTGCTCGGTCCGCTTCCTCTTCTCGATCTTGATGAGATCCTTCTCGAGTTCGGTCTTTCCGCTCCCCACGCCTGGCGTCTCTACCTCGATCTTTCCATTCTGCTCGAGCTCAAGCGACAACTTCTCGCGTAGGTCTTGCGAGAGAGAGTCCACCGCTGCTTCGACCGCTTTGGCGTCCTTGCGGAACTTGGGGCCGAGTTTCTTGCGCTCCAGGTCGATTTGGTACTCTTCTATGACGAGGGGTTGGGCTCGGGTTTCACGCACGACGAGCGGCGCGCCGGTCTTGTTCATATGCACAGTCAAATCGTAAGCACTGCGGTCCGCACACCCGACACACTCGATCCAGCCGTAGGTGGTGAACAGTTCGGCGTCCCAGCAGTCTGCAGCGTAATGTGCCATTTCGTTGGCCATGTGTTGCCGAAAGCGCAGTTTTGAGTGGTCCACCCCGAGCTTGAGCAGAAAGTCTTGAATTCTGACGAGAAAGTAGCCGAGCGTTTCATTGTCAACTAGGCCGCTGGAGACGGCGTCGCCGATTGTGACAGTATCGGCTTTTGTGCTTCCGGCGAGCTGGGTCTTTCGGTTCAGAAGAGACAGCTTTGTGTCTTTGACATCGTCGAATCGTGGGTGTTTCTTTCCGCCTTCCGGGTCCACGAAATGTTCAATCTCGGCCATCAAGAACTCACGGACACGCAGGAGCCCGGACCGTGGGGAGATTTCATTGCGGAAGGACTTTCCGATCGAGGCGGACGCGAAAGGCATGGACTGCTGATTGAATTCGAGCAATTTCTGGAAGTTGAGAAACTGCCCCTGGGCAGTCTCCGGGCGGAGGTACCCGTTGGGTTTATCGGCGCTTGGGCCAATCTGAGTTTGGAACATGAGGTTGAAAGCCTTGGGAGGCTCAAGCTCTACTCCAGTAGTGGGGCCTTTGATGTTGTACTTCTTGATCAACTCCCCGAGCTCATCACCTCCATAGTTGTCAATCTTGGCCAGAGTCTCCTCGTACTCCTGCACTAGCGCGTCGTCGAGCTTCTCGACTTTTGCTTCCTTGGACTTCTTCTTCTTCTTGGCCTCTTTGGCCTCGTCAACTTCGACCGCCTGGCCACGCGCAGCCTTATCCGCCTTCAATCGGTCCTCGAGCACGCCCTCAACCAGGTGGTCTGCACGAAAGATCTCCCCACTCTTTGGGTCCTTACACATCCAGTCGGCGAACTTGTCCACATGCCCGCTAGTTTTCAGCACAGCCTCGGGAGTCAGCATGGTGCAGTCAACCTCGAGCATGTCTTCTTCCAGGACGAAGTGCTTCCGCCAAAGGTCAACGACATTGGCTTGCAGAGCGCATCCTGGTGGCCCATAGTCGAACAGCCCGCGTTCTCCGCCGTAGATCTCGAACGAAGGGGTGTAGAACATGCGCCGCCGGAGGGTAGACTCGAGAACGGCGCGATCTAACACACTGCCGGTCCTTGTTGTGAACTCGGCCATCTTAAGGTCTAATTTTGGGGGTTGGGATTTTGCAGCACAAAATGAAGTGGTGAAAAAAGATCTGGTGAGTTGAGAAGAGAAAGTAGATAGCGCTCTGAAGGGACCAGTCAAAGCACGCATGTAAGTAAGAAAGGGGAGGTGACTCAGAGTGACTCCTGAGTTGTTTATGACTCGAAACGTTGATGTTGCTCTGCGCAGCCCCAGAAATGTTTGCCAGGAGATCGTCGTGACTAAGATGGTCTAGCGCAGCCTTGGGCAGCAGCCGGCATGTCAGCCTTGCGGTGTGGGGCTGCGATCGTCTGGAACTTTTTCTCCACTCAAAATTCTTTGATGGGCAATCGACCTTCTTTCGCGCACACCGCTACCGCCACCGCCCGCAGCGACCCTTGAGAGAGACTGAATTGACCCTGGTATTTATGGGCGCCTAGATTGTCCCAAGATGCCATCTCGAACAACCAGACTCTCCGACAAAGCCGCCCTCCCCTTCAAAACATCCAACAAACAGCGGCGACAAGAACTGCACGTAAAACAGAAGCGTGCCCGGGATGCATTGAAGCGAGCAGACCGGTTCAGCCGCAAGAAAGAAGAGGCGAATAATCCTAAGTTACGAGAGGAGCGGTTACGGAAAAATGTGCCTGCAACTTTAGACAGAAAGAGAATTTACGATGAGATCGCAGACGAGCCTGAGAATGGTGGGTTGGGGGTGGTTTATGATGTGGAGAAGTTGAAGAGGCGGAAGCTGGCCGAGGAGCAGGCATTGGAGTTCGATGGAGAGGTGGGAGAAGGACTAGGGGATCCCGTGGATGACGAAGATAATGATTCTATGCTGGAGGACAGCGACGACGGAGAGGATCAGAGTGAACAGGACGAAGACAACCTCGAGTCGGACGACCTAGACGAGACCACCCAAGATCCTTTGCCCTCTAAAAGGCAATTGCAGTCCAAGCAGGGACAATCTCGGGCCCTTTCACCGACGCGCTCCACCACCTCGACGAACCTCTCCCTCGCCCCCGCCGCTCTCGCCGCAAAATTTCCGTCCCTCTTTCTCTCACCAGACTCTGCTCCGCCGCAAGCGCCAAAAATACTCATCACGACATCTATAAACTCCCATCTGCACGATGAAGCCGCTATCTTGACCGACATCTTCCCCAACAGCAAGTACATCCGTCGCTCTTCGCACCGGTACGGATATAAATTCTCTGTGCGGGAAATCTCCCAGTTCGCAAGCAAACATGGGTACACGTCTGTTATTGTGCTCGAGGAAGCAAACCACCGCAAAAAACCTGGCGGACTGACCATCGTGCACCTCCCAGCGGGTCCAACGTTCCATTTCTCAGTATCCAATTGGTACTCTGGCAAACAGATCCCTGGGCATGGACGACCAACCCAGCATATCCCGGAGTTGATATTAAACAACTTCACAACGCCACTGGGTCTGCTGACGGCTCACTTATTCCGCTCGCTCTTCCCGCATTCACCTGAACTGCAAGGTCGGCAAGTCTTGACGTTGCATAACCAGAGAGATTACATTTTTCTTCGGCGGCATCGGTACATCTTCCGTGAGAAGCGAGAAACAGAGAGATCAGTGGTAGGTGCAGATGGCAAGGAGATGAAAGGCGTTGAAGAGATAAGGGCTGGGCTGCAGGAATTAGGGCCTAGGATGACGTTGAAGTTGAGAAGGGTAGACAAGGGTATTCAAAGAGCCAGTGGGCAGGACTGGGAGTGGAAGAGTAAGATGGAGAAGGTGAGAACCAAATTCCAGCTATGAATGGATTCGATATTCTCCGAGAGCTCTTCGAAGAAGGCGGTCGACCACGAACTGGGACCTGAACAACGTAGAATATGTAGATGCGTCGTAAATTACTACGCCAGGCACGACCCGGTTCGATCCAATCGGATCCAGTCGTATCCAATTGTATCAGGTCGATATTCAGATCGCGGCAGGGTAAGTCCCTCATCCGTCCATGCCTCGTCCCGAGTATCCAGGGGTGCATGAGGTAGCGGGGTGCGTTGGCAGAGGACGAGTTCAGGTCTGTTTATTTCTAGCGACTACAGAGTAAGCCCTCCATCTACAGGACCCAAGCGGCGGCCTGGCTGGCGCTTTACGCCTTAATCCTTCTTCTCCATGTACGGCAGACAGGACTCATAAATGTCCTTATAGCCAGGGTACTTGACGTGCTTCTGGAAGACGCCCTCGTCTATCACTCTCGCGCACTGCATGGACCCGGCGATGAAGAAGTCGGCGTAGCTCGGCCGGGCGCCCAGCACGAACGGCCCGTCGGCCTTGTGCGTGCGCATCAGGTCTCCGACGGCGCGCATGCCCTCGTCCGCCGCGGCCCAGACCTGCTGCTCTTTGTCCGGGTCGAGCAGATCCTCGAGCCGGTGCCCGAGCCATGCCTCGCGCGTGCGCCGGAAGAACTCCTGCGCGCGCGGCGACAGGATGTGTATCTCCCGCGGCATCATCGAGATGCGGAAGGCCGGCGCGCCCACGGCGCGTGCCTTGGCTTCGATCTGGCCGCCTAGCTCCGACGTCAGCGGCACCGGCGGGTCCGGATAGGTCGACTCGAGGAACTGCGCGATGGGCGCCGAGTCCATCATGTACGTGTTGGTCGGCACGTGCTGGATCGTCGGGACCGTGTATTTCCCTGCGGCTGATTCAGGGGGGACCACGCCGCTGCCGAGTCTCAAAATTAGAAGGCTTCGACTGCTGCCCGTTGAGACAGATACAAAGGAAGCAAAGGGCCGGGAGGAGAGAACGCGGCGGGGAGGTGGAAGTGGACAAGACTCACAGCCCTTTCAGCGTGGGCTCGATATCCGGGAATTCGAGAAAGACGGTCTTGTAAGGGATTTGCTTGTAGTTCAGCATGAGACGGATGCGCCACACAACAGGAGAGAAGCAAACGTTCTTGGTACAGGCCAAGTCGTACAAAACGATCTCAGGCTCACGTTGGGCGGCCATGTTGCGTTGATGTTACAATGCCCTGAGGAGATAATCATGCACACCTGGAAATCGAGGCGCCTTGCAGTCAATATAAATATCGTCGTCCGTCCCGGTAACGGGACTTTTTACTAGCAATACGGTGAGGAAAATACGTGGATGCCTATATTTAATGCAGGTCCCCGTTATATCCGAGTACGAGTACGTCCAAGCGTCAGGGCCGGTTCAGGGGCACCGGGGGTGGCATTGGCTAGATCCCCCCGCTTTGAAGGCTGTGGAGGAGATCGTTCTAGGAAATATACATCATAGCAACGTGAGTCTCCCCCAGAGTAGAACCCGAAGTACCCCGCTGGTCTTCGGTGCTCATCGGTGCCGCGCAGAGTAGAGAACGTGAAGAGCACGGCGAGGTGAGCATAGATGAGAGTGAAAGATGCTGCAATGGCGGCCACGCCCTTCGGACGACCGATGCGCGATGAGCATTTCGCCTTCGCTCCGTCCTACACCCCCCTCAACCACGGCTCATACGGCGCCTTCCCACTGGCAGTCCGCTCCCGTCAACGCGGGATCCAGGAGCAAACCGAGTCACGGTCTGATCGATTCATCCGATTCACGGCTCGCTCACTCCTCCTCGAGTCCCGCTCCGCCGTGGCCAACCTGCTCAATGTCCCGCGTCAGGCTGTCGTCTTCGTGCCCAACGCCACCACCGGCATCAACACCGTGCTGCGCAACCTCTCCTGGAGCGAGGGCGATGTGATGGTCTATTTGAGCACCGCGTACGGAGCGTGCGAGAAAACCATCCTCCACATCTGCGAGACCACGCCCGCCTCGTCCGTTCGCATAGATGTGTCCTTTCCGACCGAGGACGACGAACTCATCGGCCTCTTCAGGGACACGGTCCATGGAATCAACTTGCAGCGAGACAGGCGCGTCAAACTAGCCATGTTCGACACTGTGTGCACGTTTCCCGGGGTCCGGCTCCCCTGGGAGGCGCTGGTGGCGGCCTGTAAGCAGCTCGGGGTGTTGAGCCTCGTGGACGGGGCCCATGGGATCGGGCACCTCGACCTGTCTCAACTCGGACAACCAGAATCAGACCCGGATTTCTTCACGACAAACTGCTACAAGTGGCTGTTTACTCCGCGCGGATGTGCAGTGTTGTACGTCCCAACACGGCACCACCACCTCATTCGCACGACGTTTCCGACGTCTCACGGGTTCAGACCTTTGGGGAATGCGCATGGCACGGCCTCGGCGAGGCTCGACGGCGACGAAGATGACTACCTTGGCGATCTGTTTGCGTGGGCCGCTACCGTGGACATGAGCTCCTATCTGTGCGTCCCGGAAGCGATCAAGTTCCGCTCGCAGACCTGCGGTGGCGAAACCGCCATAAGAGACTATTGTTTCGGTCTTGCGCAAGCGGGCGGCAAACGCATGGCCAGCATTCTCGGCACAGAGGTTCTCGACAATCGAACATGCACGCTGAGTCAATGCTGCTTTACTATGGTCCGGTTGCCCTTGGTCTTTGCGCCTGAGTCGAGCAGCGGTCCTTGCACAATCACCAGCGTCGAGCACAGCGTGACGGTGTTTCCATCTGAGAGAGGCCCCGAGCTCGCAAAGACAATCATGGATAAGCTGATGGCGGAACACGACACCTGGATACCTGCCATGTTTTATTGTGGCGCGATTTGGGCACGAGTCAGCGCGCAGATCTACCTCGAAATGGCCGACTTTGAATGGGCCGCCGAGATATTGGCGGCATTATGCAAAGAATTAAGCGATGCCAATGCCGGCTGAAGACTACGTGGTCCGTCATCGCGGTGCCGACGTGGACGACAGTATTCGAGCGGTGCGTGTCCAATCGCCACGATGCTAAACGTATATATCAGAGTTGATCAGCGCCCCGCAGGCGACAACATCGATCGAGTTAATGCCATCGAGCGAGAGTCGATATACTGGTCGACCTCCTGCGCCATGGATCCCTCAAGTACCTCGTCGAGAAGTGCCCCGATGGCGTCGACTCCCCGGACGAACCATCACGATACTATCGTTTCACTCCAGTCCACCGAGTAAAACACCTTGGCTTGGAATGAATAGCGAGCGTGGTGTGCGCCGAACACTCAAGAAGTTTACTACGTGATCACACCAGTATACACAAATCCGGCATTCTAGAGTGTGACTCTCAAGGAGGACAGGATCGCATTCGAAGGCACGTCCGGGGGTCAGTTCTCCCCGTTACTGTACATGTTACGCGATGTACGGAGTATCTCGAGGGAAAGAAACTAAGGTTACACTTAGGATCCTCTGTTTGATCATAGAGATATCGACTGTGTACGGTATCGCCAATCTCGGCGTCTTGCCGTGTCTACCCCGTAGGATTTTTTCAGGATAAACGTCGCCAATATAGATACAACTAGGCATCCGAAAACAAAAGGCTCGCTGTCAGTTAGAAAGACCCAGGGCTCGGTCGTGTCGCTGTGCATATACTCAGTCAGAGTCAGGGAGCTTGGAAGGCGTGCCTGCTCTTCGTGAGTTGGCGAGCTCGCTCACACATCATAACCAATTCGACAAATACATGCTGGACTCCGTGTCTCTGTTATCCAGAAGCAGTCCAGGAAACAGCTGCATCACACCGACCGCGCTGAGCTAAGATGCAGCTAAGAATGGATTCACGACGTCGTGGTAGAGAGGATATCTTCCCGACTGTTCCTGTGCTACCTCCTCTTCTCCTTTTTCTTCCTCTCCATCACATTTTCTAGCACCTCCAACCTCTCTTTGGTGATCCGAATTGCATCCTCCATCTCCCTCTGGTTGATTTTCTCCTCTTTGATCTGGGCTTCCACGTCTAGGCTCGACGCAGCTTTTAAGCGTTTTTGCCTCTGCTGCTTCAGCTTTTGCTTCGCGAGAACGTTGGCTTCGTTCTTATTTCGGCGCTGATTTGCGGCAGACTGCTGCCGAAGTACGACGGTGTCAACGCTGGCACGAGACTCGAGCCAGTCCCAAAACTCGTTCTCTTCCCGCGCCCACATGCTGTCGAATGCCGCCATCCGACTTGAGTGTGACTTGTACGGACTCAACTGGGTGGAGGTAGCGGGTCCACGTATCCACAAAAACAGGACCATAACACACAGAAGCGCGACAACAGCCTCCATTTTCAGCACTGGCCTCAAGATGTCGGTCACGGGCGTGAGAGGTCCTCTTAATGGCTCGAAGACACCCCAACTTGGCGTGTGCTTCTTCTCCTCTTCCGGTTTTTCTCCCTTGGTTTTCTTCTCGCCTTTACGCTTCTTCTTGATCAGTTTCGATCCCTTGCTGGCGTTGGTCGTTCCCCTGGGACGGCCACTAACCGCACCCTTGAGCACCTTCATCAGCTGTTCCCCATACTGCTGCTGACCATCGGCCGCGCCCTTTTCGATAGGTCCTTTCAGCCAGGACTTGGCGGTCCACTCTACCGTGCAGTTCATCTGGAACCTGGTCTGGTTGCCAGGAGCCCAGGAGAGACAGTAGCGAGTCTTTGTGCTGAATGCGCCACCGCTGGGCACGTCAGGTGTCTGCGTGGAACATGTGATGCTAACTGCCTTTTCCAGATCAAAGGCGTCCAGATTCTCTGTCGTGATACATTTGGTTTGTTTTGGGCCAATGCTGCCGCCGAGCGGCTTGATGTACGAATACTGCCGGCTCTTGATGTCGTTGTTCAGGCCTTTCTTGTCGTCCTCGAACACGATTTCTGTACACTTGCATTCGTCGGCTAGGAACTTGCGTACGAAGAAGCCCGACTCGGGACCATACAAAAGAGAGTAGATCTTGCCCAGGGGAGCGGGAAGAACCTCATCCTTGATGATCTTATCGTAATGGGTGGCGCCATCTGAGCACTCAGTGGGTGCATGTGTTGCTGGGCCAGGGAAGTCCTTAGCTGCGTCGGGCAATCCAGCTTGGGCGGCAAGAGGTTGTGGGACGTCGCCCGCTGTGCCCGCCAGGATGCTAGCCGTTTGAGCAACAGCGCTCGCGTTCATGCCAGATGGTTTCCTAGACACAATCTTGCCATCTGCAATCTCACTGCCGGCGGCACTAGCACTACTGTCCAAAAGGCTTGGGGCGCTGTCGTCGTCGTCGGAGTCCGATTCTTCGGTAGTGCTACCCTCACTAGGCTGAGCACTTGCTCCATCTTCTACCACAGGAGCAGCACTGGCTTCCTCGGCGGCCAACTGCTTGCCATTAATACTCTTCTGAAAACTCGCCGGATGGCTGACACGCCATATCCCAATCAGCAAGTCGTATGTCTGTTCTCGGTAAAGCAGACTGCGAAAGGTATGACGCGCATGCAGCGTCTGGATGGCGATGGCATTTGGAAACACTACAGCCGTGCTCTCGCGCTCTATGCTCACCACTTCCTCGAAAGAGATGACGACCGTGGTGACCCAGCCAAGGATATTGCTGAAGAAGCATATGTGGCCCTCGGATATGTAGACCCTGCCGGCCAGCAAGATCTCCTTCTGCAAGGCACAGCTGTAGTCTTCAATGAGATAGTCATCCTCGGGCACACTCCGAAACTGCTGATGGAAGTTGCGATTGCGTTGCTTGGGGGCCATGGTGAAGCCGGTCAGACGGGGTCCTGTAGCTGGATTTGCCAACGTTGCAGTGCTAGCTCCTATCATAGCACCAATGGCGGACTGGCCTGTTGCAGTGGAAGAGCCTCGGGACCGTCGCTTCATTTTGCTACGAACACTACCCGTTCGTTTGATCGACCCCATTTCGCCCTCGAAGGCGCTGCCATTGGGAGGCGTCCGCTCTCCACTGGTCGCTGCAGCGATGGTTTGCGCATGCCTCATGCTACTGCCCATCGGATCCGGTATCTCAGCCACAGGAGTTGATGTGGTTGACATTTTCTCGTATGCAGCTGAGACAGCACGCTTAGCAAGTGAGTCCTCCATCTTCGCTGCTGCCACATCCTTTTCGAGCGTGCTGTCTTTCCGCAGCTCGGAAAGCTCGGGTCTCGGGGCAGAGGCGCTCGCATCGTCACCATTCAAACCCAGGTGCTCAAAATTGAGGTCTCCCGAGCCTAGGGTCTCCACCGCAAGCTGTTTCCGCGGAGTCTCGGGCTCGGACGATTCCTCTTCTTCTTTGATGGATTCTTCGACGGTTTTTGGTTTGACAGCGGGGTCGGAGGCATTGGTACCTGAGCGATTGCGATTCTGGCCCGTCAGGTTTGTTATGGTCGTCGCAGCATTTTGTGCTGCAGATACCCAGGAGGAGAAAATGCCTCCTGATGGTGTCCTCTTGTCATCACCGGTGGGTGTCAAGGGAGCAGTGACCGAGGTTGAAAGTTTGCTGGGTTGATGTGTCGTGGAAGACGTCGACCGGATTCTCCGATGGGATATCATATTCCCAGACGAACTGACCACGATGTTCGAGGCGTCGGCTGTGGCTTTCGAGGTCGGTCTCTCCGACTTCGGAGACCCCGTTGTCCCTTCAAACCGAGTGTCGGTCGGAGTTGGAGGGGTGACGGTAGTGACGGGGGTGTCGATGAGGCGTGCCGGGGGGGTAAGAGGCCGGAGGGAAGTGTCAAGGTTTGGCATCGAATTGGTCTGAGGGATGATGACCGGCACTGGTGGCACCGGCGGAGGTGCATCGATGGGGCTGGGCTCCTTGTTGGCCTGGATCTCGGTGTTGGATCGCATAATGGTACTCTCGTTGCTCGTAACACCCATGGCAGGCATGGTTTCCCTCCTCTCAGGGCTGACCTTCGGACTTTTACTTGGCTTCCCAAAGACGTCTCTGAACCTCCGTACAGGGGATTTGCCTCGAACGCTTACGCTGTTCCTGGGAGACTCTGGTCGCAGTGTGTCTGCTCGATCAACCAATCCGGCTGCAAGAGGTGAGCCCGGCCCTGACTCTAGGACAGGGGCGGTTTTCGGAGAAGGTGAACCAGAGTCCTTCTCGGCAGGCTCAACCAAGGTGGGAATCTGGTCCATCGATAGTCCCTTGACAGGGCTTTGCAGACTGTCGCCATCACTGCGTGTGGTTGTGGTGGATATCAGAGGCGATGACATCGATGCAAATCCCACATGAGAATCGCGAGTGACAAGAGGAGGCGTCTCGATCTCTGAATCGTCAGTGAGTAGACTGGCATCGGGATCACCGCCGTGACTGCTCGCACGCCTACTCAAAGCGGACGGCGGACTTGTCATGGCACCCAAGCCGGTACCCGTTCTGCCTCGTGCAAGGTCTTCTACTGCAGCCTTCAACTCAGCCTCGCGCAGTTTCCTCCTCTGCCGCTTGCTGTGGCCAGGCAACAGCTTGCGCACGCCGCTACTGCCAGACTTGTTGCTACCATCCTGACTTATGGACCGTGCACTCTGTCTCGTGGGCGACTTTTCAATGGTAATGGAGTCAAGGGAATCGGTTCGTAAGTCTTGTATTGTTTCGTCAATGGCGGGCTCCGATGAGCGGCGCCTGTTCGAGAGGACTTTCTTCAGACCCTTCAGCTGAGGAGAAGGTTCGGGCATCGTCTGGGCGACATGAGGGGAGGATGAGGCAGAAACTGCGGCCATTCAAGGGTTCAAGCGGTGTTCAGGATCTCAGTCGAAGTCGCATAGTCGTGACATCATGCGGACAATAAGGGTGGATGGAAACGAGTGGCACGTGTAGCCCTTGTGTACTCGCAAAAAAGAGGGGCTTAACATGCAATATCATATAGAAACCGATATTGATACGCAGTAGTTATCGTGAAATGGCCAAAGAAAAAGTGCAGTAGAAGGGAAAAAGGGTTGAGGACAGTTTGCCCGTCTTCACACCGTTTTTCAGATGCTTTTGGGTGTCGAGTCGCCGTGGCTCTTGTTGTTTGCGGTCAGGCCGCCTCCAAAGCTGTCAGGTCAAGGAAAGAGCTCTGCTGATTAGCTGACCTGCAGCCGGAATGCAAGCGACGGTTTGGGGGTCAAATTGCCATTGGAAACATGCAGCTGTCGGTCGCTTGGGTGGCTTGCGTACTCCTTGAAAGTCGACTACGTATTCGCTAAGTGCTGCCTTCACGGTCCTCGTCCGCAGCCATTGCTCCGCGTATTGCAGCGCTGGGCTCCTTATGCTGTGTTATGAGCAGCTGTTCGGGGACACGCAACCCTGTCGCGTCGCCCAGGGGTGCCCGGAGCTGCAGCGAGCCTTTGCCGAAAGCGGCTTTCAGCGATCGCTTCCCGCCGCCACGGGCACCTCCTTCTGGTTGGTGCTGCAGCGTCTCGGCGCCCGTGGAGACGTTCGGGGCCATTTCTCCGAGCCTCGCATATCGTCATTGCAGCCTTGTGACTTCTCCTACTTGTGACTTGGTACGAGTAGTGCGACATCGTCACTCCAGAAACCCTGAGATGAACGGCAGAAGAAGCGGAGGTGGCATGCAGAGCGATTGGCGCATGTTACGGGCATAACCCAGACGATGATCAGGACTTGAAAGCCTCACGAGACTCTCCAGTGCATCCTCGTTGCGACGAACTAAGAATAAATGGACACGGCACCACTGACTCTCGTAAGCACCACTTCGGAGATTGAAGTATCGCAGCTCCTAACTCTGTCCTTGCAGGCCCATACGCACGCCCGAAACGCAGCCCTTGAATCGCGCCGTCACAACCCGGTCGCGGCCAGTGAAGAACATGACCTCGCCGCAGCAGAGTTCGCCGCAGCCGCTCAAGGGACATCGGACTCGGAAGCTCTTCGAGTGCTGGAGCTGTTGGAACAACATCACAAGAAGCTGGGGCAATTGCTGAAGGACGCACACGAGAAGCCGATTGTCAAGAATAGTCCGCCCGCGGCACCTGCAGGTGAGGGCGAGAATGCCACTCCATCGCCAGCGGCGCAAAAGCAGGATGCGGCCAGACCTTCTTCACCAGAGACGACTATACACCCGCCGAGATTGCCCAGAGGGTTGAAATCGAGTACGCGAGAGCTCTCCTCTTCTATTGCAAGTAATCTAGCCTCTGCCAGAGGCATACCTAGCAATCGTCAGAAGAGACCTACACCGATATCTCCGTTGGTTTCCACTCAAAATGCCGACGGGCACATCGCTCAAGATGACACGCGAGGAAAGCCTTTTTCGAGAGAGAACACGGACGCGAGCGATGCTCTCATGTCGCGCTCAAAGCAATCACAGTCACGTCCGTCGTGGGCTCCGCCTGTATCATCTACCAAAGCAGAATCGACTGAAAATCCAACCGAGCAAGGCTCCGATGCTCCCTTCCAGCAATTCTACGCTACTTTTGAAAGCCTCATATCCAAACTCTCCGCTCCATTGGCATTCGCCGGCCTCCCGCTCAACACACCAAGCACCACAAAGGCACGCCCGAATTCCTCGCTCCCTTCACCCAAGCAGCCCAAACAGCCGTCCCGACCGACACCGGCACCCCCCTCCGTCGACTACAGCCAACTCATCTCTCGCGCCGCCCTTCGCGCCGTCTCAGGCGGTGGCTCCACGAACCCCTCTGAATCATTCTACGTAGTCCCTACGACCGGCGGCACAATCTCTTACGCCGAGATCATGTCGCGCGCTGAGCGCGAGGAAGCCCGCGCCGGCTTCCGTGGCCACCACCGCCAACCCTCCAATCTCACCAACATCTCCGAAGACGACTTCGTGGACGCGCAGAGCACGATTCTCCCAACCACGCCAGGACCGCCCAGCCGCTTCCGCCGCACCGGTCAGGAAGATGTCAAAGTCAACGGCAAAACCATGGAGGAACTCGCGCTCGAGAACCAAGCGCTCAAACACCTCTCGGACACGCTTTCCAAGCGCCTCCACGTGTTCGAGATGTCTGCGCAGACCTCCTCTGCAGCGCTGGCGCAGAGTATCCGCTCCCTGCACAACCGCTCACCCATGCTCTCGCCCGAAAACTCCCGTGGCAAACCTGTTAGCGGCAAACTTCTGGGCTTCGACAGTAACCCCTCCAACCACCAAGCAGACGAAGCCACGCAGCGGCGCATCACCGAACTGGAAGAAATCCTCCGCAAGAGCGACGCCCGCGCGAGGAAGAAGGAGGAAGAGAACGCCAAGCTCAAGGAGACCATCACAAAGTATAGAGACAAGTGGGATAGTTTGAAGGCCGGCGCTAAGGCGCGCAGAGAGCGGGAGCGGGCGGGCAGACATGAAAGCACTGTCAAGGAGGAGACTGGGACCGAGGGAGGCGAGGAGGCGAGTGCCGGCGGAGGTTGAACGACCGGGCCAGAAGATGGTGGAGGCTTAAGGGGTGGTACAGGATTGACGCCGTATTTAGCACGGCAGGGAAATGAAATCACACACTCGCACGGCCACGTAGACTGCCTGCCTGCGGGTTGTGATGTCGAATGAATTGGTGCCATCTGGATTTTGTAAATCTATGGAAGCGCTACAATGTATGGTAAGAAGCTCGCTCGCTCATGCAACAGGGCCGTATTATTTACTAGAATTATGTGGAAATGTGCGATACATCATTTCCATTTTTCAGTGCTGGGATGGACTGTCAGTCCTGCCATCATTGTCCCGACTATCTGCATGACCCTGATCCTCATCTCGGTCTTTCCCGTGGCTTCGCGTCCTGCGGCCATGTCCCATCATCCCCGACAATGTCTCGCTGAGGGCCCTTAACCTCGTCTTTCGCTTGCCCATGTCTGTAGCCGCGTCTCCTTCGTTATCTTCACGCACTGTGCTCGGTACTGTTTCGTGCGTCCGCGATCGGCTCAGGTCCTGTGCGCTCTCTGTGCTCCGATTTCGTTCCGCCCAATGCCCTTGGAGGGCGGCGAGTGGATCATCATCGTCGACACCTTCAGGGACAGCTACGGTCCGTCGCCGCTCGTCAGTGGAGTGCCTTGCCGAACGGGTGCGCCGGATGGCGGCGCGCACAGACCGAGGTGCACCTTCACCTTTCATGATGGAATCTGCGACCAAAGCGCTTAGGGAGTTGGAGAGGGGTGCTAGGAGAGGACCGGGAATCGGAATGAGACGAGATATGCTGCCTCGAGCGGAGCGAGGAAGGAAGCTTGGAGAAGGCGATGGATCGTCGGGCGTCGGGCGTACAGAGCGGTCGGGTGAGGGCGGACGAGGAGAGACAGGTGGCTTTGAGGGTGTCTGTGGGTCGGCGGGAGAAGAAGACGTGCGTTGAAGAGGATTTGACGTCGCGGGAGTAAAAAATGGCGTGGCATCGTATCGAAGTTCGCTGTGTTGGGGTGTCCGGGGTGGTGGCGCATCCACTTCTTCAGTGGAAGAGAGCCAAGGATTGCGAATGAGGCTATCCGATGACTCGGCGGGCGTGACTGAGATCGAAGGCACCTCTGACGATACTACCGATCGTCGTCGCGGTGTCACGGGACCGGCTTGTCCTTCGTCTCCGTCGTAGACTGTGAGCTGTTCGCCAAGTGCTGCAGCTGCCAGCTGCGCAGGATCCCGCGTCAACGGCGTCCGCTCGTCGACATCGTGTGCTTCCTCGTCCAGGAGACGTATACTCTCCACCTCCTCTCCACCCTCGTCTTCAGCTTCGCCAATCTCGTGACGGTGACTCGTGATTAGATACACTCCAAAGAAAGTCAATAGACAGCCGATGACGAACTTGACAGCCTGGTCCCCTGTCGTATGCTCAAAATCCCTGTACAGTACCGCCGATCCAATAATGACAGAAAGGGTGAATAGTACAAATTGTGTGGGTATAACCTGGGTAGAATCGTAACTCTGCAAGGCTCGATTCAGATATCGAATTTGCATCAGTGCCGAGCCGACAAGGATCAGGACTAGAAAGTAGAAAATGGAGAAGGTGAAGGCCTTGTATAAAGAGGCGGAGAGCAGGGAGGACACTCCTTTTGTGGAGAGGGCCGTGTAAGCGCCAAACAGAGCCACCAAACCAAGGTCGACAAGGATGGTTTTTCGACCGTATCGTGGCTCGATGTACATCAAACCCACAACAAGGACAGCTGTGATGATCACGTAGAGGAGGAATTCCCATCTCTTGATGGTCTTCCACAATTCACCAGGCCCAAACCTCGTCTCGGTGTGTCGGGCGGACAAGACGACAACGACAGCTCCAGCAATTGCAACGAGGACGCCACATAGATCCCGCCGGCGGAAGCGTTCCTTGAGCATGAGAGGTGCAATCAAACAGTTGGAGATGAGCGCAACAACGCCCAACGGGCTGACGATTGAGGCAGGTGCGAATCCATAGGCGAGAAAATTGCCGGCCTCGCCAATGATCATCAAGACCAAGCCAAACCACCAATATGGCGATTTCAGATATGAAGCCCTTCCAGAGTCATCATCTGCATCTTTTTCTCGGCCGTTGACCTGCTTTTGGGGCTCGAAGGCAGGTTGAAGAGTCCCGTCTGAAGATTGATGAAGTGGATCGCCCGCCTCTTCGTCGATAATCTTCTGAAACCCGGATATCTCCAAATTCTGCTTTCTCCGGTCCTCTGCTATGTCTTCCTGCCCATGTGTGCCATAACCACCATCGCGCTTCGGGGCGGGGTGGCCGTTTGCGGAAAGCTTGCGGGATTGAGAGTACTCGCGGTCTATGAGGATGTGGGCGTATCTCTGAGTGTTCAGCGCAAAGGAGATGAGAAGATTGCCCACGATCGCCGTGACAATGCCAATGAGTGAGGACCATTGACGGATGGAGCCGCCCGGAGACTGCGGTTCATCTTGCTTTAACCAATTGTCTAGTACCACTGCCGCGAGAGGATCGGGAAAGCTGGCAGTAATCGGCGCGTGCATTGGGAAGAGACGCTCTTGTCGGGGCACTGGCGCTCTGTCATGGAAGTTGCCGGGAGTGGTGCAGGCGCGTTCGGTAGCGAGACAGTGACATTGGAAACTACCGAGTTAACCAGAGGATTATTCTTGCGTCAACAAGGCCGATATAGATTTGCTGATATTGATAAGCTGGAGGCATCGTGTCGTGCAAAGTAGCACTCGGATCATGCCTTCGAGAACTTGGTGTACAAATCTGCTATGCACGTTTACGTCGCAACGAGCAGGGAACTCGACCTTGGCGGGCCAACCGAGGCCATGGTCACGTGATGCTCACTTGGACGCTGCCGCCTCAAGCACTCCATACTCCTTCAACACTCACCGAACACTCACTCAAATGTGGCACTCGTCCCTTATGCTCTCCTCCATTGTGAAAAGACTTCAAAGCTCCGTTCACTTGAACGCCCTGATCAAGAAGACCCTAAAACATTGGTTTAGCTTCTTGCGGCCCTGGACCGCCTTCGGACTGCCATATTACCAGGTGCGTCCACAAACAATGGCTCAAAAGACCCCGAAACCACACGCGTTTCTCCTCAACTCTGTGAATCTCCGTACCTACCGATCTGCAACGCTGCTTGCTTGAAGGTTGGGCGCTTTCGGAAGGGCTCTGAATGCAGCCCAATCGTCCGTGGATGCGGAGTTCACGGCCAATCACCAACTCCGCAGAGCCTGAATTCGTTGGCCACATGGGATGATGTAGAAGTAGGAGATCCAAGGAGATCAGTGAAATCACAATGCAGTCGGCTGATTTTGTCCTCGGAGAGAACTTTTGTGTTGGTGCAAGTCTGTCCCACAAAGAGACGCGCTCAGTAAGCCTCGAGTCTCCGTTGTGTTTGCCTTTGTCGCGGTTTCGGTGAGATTAGTCCTTCGTCGCTGGGTGTGTGAGTCGTTGTGCCGCTTCCCCATTCATCACTTGACTTGTTCCATTAATCTTGCTTCCACGCTCACCACTTCACTTGTTTCATTCATCTTGTGGGTTATGGCAATCAATGATGAATGATTCGGAAGCAGCATTCATGTCGTTGCTACGTGTGAAACTGAAGCGCCTGAAGATGGCTAGGAGTAAGTGGTATATCAAATCCCGAACGCGGCTTCGTATTTGTTTCTCTTGTCGAGACTCGTAGCGATTTCTTCAAATCCAAGTATTGTCGAGCAAGATTCTTCAAGAGCTGATAAAATTCCTTCTATTGGATTGCTCAACTCGCCAACTTCTTACCAGATTCCCTCGTATGAGGCAACCGAGGGCCTCATCTTTGCGCTCGACGACTTGACCAAATCACACTTCACAGCAACCACAGACTGTCCTCCGTTGATATCCAAAATGGGGAACAACGAAAGCGGAGTCAACCAGACCGGGGTCGAAGCCCGTGAGTTTGCTCTCCTGCATTGAAGAGTTTCTCACGGCTAGCTGACACGTAAAGATAGTTCACACAGTTACCTCGTCTGAGCCTGCAACCCGTAAAGATCAGCCTGGAGGCACTGCCCAAGCCTTGACCTTGTCAGAGAAACAATGCCATGACAGCGTCATAGGCGGAAAAGAAGAGCGCAACGCTTCTGAGACGGCCAAGAAAGCCGACGAAAAGGCAGACTTCGACTTCAAAGCATGGGCAGATGACTTCTTCGGGCGCGAGTACAAAGAGCACCAATGGTCCGCCGGCGCACACGTCTCCTCGTCCCAGATCTCGACTCTCGCCAAAACCAGTGGGGACGAACTGCGTTACCTCGAGCCCGGCGAAGAGCTGCTGACGGAGAGCGAGGAGAGTGAAGGCGAGCAAGAACCGTTCCTAACGTGGACCAATCGCACCCGGTTCGACGCGGCGACCTCCGCCAACCTATCGATGCGGGCAATGCAGTGGTGCATGGACAAGGACAAGGAGTATTGCAGCGGCAGTGCGCTCCCTGAGTATCGACAGAAGAGCTGTTTGCAGAAGAAGTCGATTGGCGATCGCGTCGAGCGCGGTAGGCGCATCAAGTGGGCGGAGGAGATGGGATGGAGGCACCCTGGCAGGTACATGCCCTATCCAGGTCGTCCTGTCCGGGCACCACCTTCCCGGTCTAATATCGAGAAGGGATGCCGGCTGCACTGCCGGAAGTAGATCCGGAGAGGGTAGTCGCCTTGCAACATACTGTAATTAACAGGGTATGGAACTGCATAGAGGTCGCCCTCGCAGAGGTGCTGTGGTGCTGCTGTGGTCAGCGTGCGTCCTTTGGATCCAACAGAGTCAGTCACCAGAGTATCATAGATAGCTGAGTACCGCCCTGAACAGGCGAGTTAGCATCGAATAACACAGAAGGTTGAAGCACCAAAGACGACGTATGCTGTATTGTTCCAAGTCGAAAGAAGCTTTCATGCCTATCTTGGCGTGCGTAATTAATCCAGAAAAATCAACTCGCCGTCGTTGTTGCTGATCCTTTCATCCAGCCGGACCCAGGCCCGATTCCATCCACCACCACCAGTACCCAGCTCAGCTTCAAGCACCTTGCCGCCCTCGATCAATCTTACGTTCCGCGCAGAAGCGCCGAAGTTCCCACCACGATGCCAAGCGAAATGTCCATGTGAGTTGGTCAGGCATTGGTTAAGCGAGATGGAAGAGAGCTTGTGCTCGCCATGGATATTGGCGCACGATGCGATGAGATCGTAATCCCTGTCCAGCGTAATGCTGTTCGAGGAAGACGAGAAGTTGCCGCGCATCTGGGGTGCGGCTGGACCACGATTGTCATGGTGCTGTTGATATTGATGCACCCCATACGCGGCCGTGCCTGCCACCCCTGCAGCTGCAAGACCCTGCTTCTTTTTCTTTTTCTTCTCGTCATCGGACGAGCTACTGCTGGATGATGAAGAAGACGAGGACGAGTCGCGCCGAAGACCGGCAGGTCGCTCGAGCTTCTTCTTTTCCTTCTTGCGCTTCTTCAGAGCATCCTCTGCCAGAGAGCCAGCGATTGCTCCACCAACGGCGCCGAGAAAGCCATGGTGGACTTTATGGCCGCCGTAGGCTCCTACCGCCCCTCCAGCCAGGGCCCCCATGAGTCCGCGGTCTTGAGTCGCATTGGGGTCATTGGGGTCAATAGGAGCGTCGGGGTGGCCTGGATAGCCTTGACTCATGTGCGCTGGTGGCGGACCAGCAGGCGGAGCGAAGTTGTCATACGGGGTTTGAGCATGTGGTGGGTTAGGTGAGTAAGCACGTGGTCCTTGGTCATTATAGCCATAATCCTGCGGTGGAGATGAGTAGTTCTGCTGGTGATAGGAATGATCGGGCGGAGGAGCCGTGTACTGATCTGGGTTGTGAGGGTAGCCATGAGGGGGCGCCGCGTATTGATCCGATTGATGCTGATACCCTTCAGGCGGAGGGGAAGTGTAATGGCTTTGATCGTGTGGGTATTGGCCATATGGGGCCTGATAACCGCCTTGATTGTGGTAGGGTTGCTGGTAGTCCTGAGGTGGTGGGGATCCATAATCATACGGCCTGTTCTGCTCATAGCCCTGATTGTAGGACTGGTCCCCGTACCCGTGAGGGGGGCCAGAAGGTGGCTGCCATTGTTGATGGCCGTGCTCTCCAGAGTCGCCGTAGCCTTGATGCTGCGGAGGGTATTGATTGTTGTAGTAGTCCTGGCCCGACATTGTGGTAAGATCACAGTTCTTTCGATCCGGGCCGATGCGCTCGCTGACTCTCACTATGCGAACTTTCTGAATCGTCAAAGCCTGACAGGAAAAGGCCTGGGCGGAACGATTGCGCTGATGAAGGGCGGGTCTACTTATGTATTTCAGAGTTCACTCTTAGAGCACGGAGTACAGAGCAGGCAGCCAGCATTGTTTGAGTTTCACTTGAAGCTGAGCTGAGAAGTGGCTGGTGGGCTGAGCGTCTGGAGAAGCCACAGAACAAGGAGGGGTGTGGCTGATAACGGTAGCACAGCCTCACGGCTCCACGGTTTCTATTGGCTTACCGAGAGCCGTCAATCACAGCCACACTTAAGCTCCTGTGCCTGATGCTTGAACGCGATTAGATTGGTGGATCACTCATCGCAGACAAACGGTTTAATGCAAGGGAGTGCTCAAGAATCCAGAGCTGTCTCGTCGTATTCGCATCTTGCTTTGAATGTCGTCTAGTCCATGGACACTGAATTATCAAAAATGGGTATCCAACGCTTTCAAACCAGAAAGGACGGAGATGAGCACGGCCCATCCATTCTCTAAGAAATCGTGTTACCTCACGGTTGTCTTCCCACAGCCTCCCAGAGCCTTGTGACTATGGCTTCGATCTTGGCCGCGTCTGCAACCTGAACACCCGTTTCAATCAAGTCGACTGAGTCGGTCAGGTTAAGCAAGGAGATGAACTCTAACATGTCCGCAAGTCCATCTTTTGACTTCTATGTGGAAGTCCACGTTCACTGACGCTGTCTTCCTCCCCAGCGAATACCTTCGGTACCGTTGAACGCACTGGTTGATCTGATCGGTGCAACAAACTGGAGCTACGACCATGGGACCAGACGAGGGTGTAAACATCGCGTGCACCGGAGCCAAGTCCTCGTATATGCTCGAGGACCGTTGGCAGTGGTGATGTTGTTCCATTCGATGATACAGCTTGCTTAGCTAGTCCTAACATTGTCTTCCACCTACCTTTATGTTTCCCCATGCCAGATCCAAATATCCCTTCACAGAACCTTTCGGGCATCATCAATTTTGATCGAAGATCCGTGCAGGTGATCATAGCCGTCACTGCGAAGTTGGCCGGAACATACGCAGATGTATCCTAGGCTTGCAATGCAAGGAGATATGCATGTGGCTTCCGAAGAATGCAAACGACAGCGTCCAACGTCTGCCACTGTGATCAAAGCTGTGGCTGCCTTCACTTTTCTCTAGCAACACTTTCCAGAATCGGTAGGAACTTACAAAGGTTCTCTACAGAGATGGTGCTCAGTTCACTTTCAGTACATCTTCGTTGGGCGGTAAATCCGACATCCCTTCCCCCTTGCCTCCATCGACCCCGTCTGTAGCCGCATCCGCATCACTTCGGACATCGGGCACCACGCCGCCCACATGGCCCAATTGCGTTTCCACTGGCACACCCCCTTTGATTGTTTGCAGGACCACACAGTATCTCTCGCTAAGCTGAATCAGCTTGTCGACCTTGGATTTGTGCTCTTCGTCGACATCAAGCCGCACAATAAGTCTGATCTTGGTGAACCCCACTGGCACTGCATTGCCCTCAGGGTCTTTGATGCCCATTGTGCCCCGGAAATCCAAGTCACCCTCGGTTGTGATTGTTCCATTGTTGATTGGAATGCCTAGGCTGGTGGCGACAGCGCGTACTGTGACGCCAAAGCAAGCTACCAAAGATTCCAACAGCATATCTCCGGAGCATAGCTCACCAGAGGCATCGAAGCCTTCGCCTCCCGCAGCTTGGTGCAGTCCAGCGACCTTTCGTGCCGCAGCGCTGGTTGACAGAGAACATGTCAGGCTGGTAGAGGTAGGATCGAGATTTCCGCTCGACGATAGGGTCACGAGAGCGGAGGTGGGGTCCGACCGGTACTTGTCCTTGAGGGGCTTCTGCTTCGAGCGCAGTGTCTCTGCGGCTCTCAATGCTGCGTCGGACATGTTCGGGAAATCTGAGAGTGCCTGTTTGCGCGCCGACGTGTTAATGTACCTGTAGCAGTTCGAAATAGTGACAAAAGAGCAATTCTGGAACGGGTAAACGGCGTGTCATATATTTCGCGTCGGGATGTGCTGGAACTGTGAGTATGTAACACTTTTGCTTGGTTTTACCCCTCATCCGGAGACTGTGGAGGTCTAAATCTTCCATCAGGCCGCTGGACAGAAGACGAGGCGACTCCCCGTCGATCCGGGCCAGGGCTGCGCCCGGAAAATGATGAATGGCTTGCATGAAAGCACACCTGATCATTCACTTGACTCGAGGTCTTTCTTGGTGAGAGAGAAGAAAGATGAACGAAAAGGCAAACGAGACAAGCACGTCATTCTCTAGTTAGAGGCGGACGGAGGCGGCAACGATTATGTATCTTCACGTGCTGATAAGGTCCTATACTTTCCG
Organism: Phialophora chinensis; assembly: GCA_016109575.1. Classification (NCBI taxonomy): domain Eukaryota; kingdom Fungi; phylum Ascomycota; class Eurotiomycetes; order Chaetothyriales; family Herpotrichiellaceae; genus Phialophora; species Phialophora chinensis. The sequence continues at coordinate 1,212,974 of JADWPU010000010.1, read as the reverse complement.
CTCGACAAGCGTCAACCTTCTCTGCTGTCGAACCCTGGTGACCCTGGACAGATCATGCTAGGAGCTTGTTCGAGGGCAACTGCCCAACAATACTTTAGACCACCCAGGGAAATGTCCAGCTACGACGACAAATACCGGCTTATAACCGTCGCGCGGACCGAGGATCTTTTTCATACAACTCAATTACACCAATCCAACATCACCGTGGCCCAGCAGTGCGCGTTCGCGAATGTCAACACGACCAGCAGTCCTCAGCACATCTGCCAAGTTAAAGCCTCCGTCCACATGTTTGCTTACTATTCCAGCTTAAGTCATATTTTCCGATATTAAACGAATAGGTGGTGTCCTTGGATCTGTGCTCAAGTTTCCCTATCTAGTGGGCCTGGCCATCTCTCGAAGATCAAAATTAAGCCACTGATATAGCCAACGATTGGCTGATCAAGCGCATCAACACTCGTAGAGGAGCTCCAAGCAGTTATCATAATACTACCCCGTATGCTGCTTGAGCCAAGGACTCACTTGATGGCTTTCCACGCGCTTGGCGCCTCTTGATGCTGCCGACGTCATTCGGATATGCTGCGACCGGCCGCCAACAGCGTCAGATTCATTGCTGGGACCAAAGATCCTTCACTCCAATTATTCACAATATCTGCGATATCGACATCTTCCTCTTCAATTCGTTGCGAAGGCCCGCCATCGCTGGAACAGACTCCGGGCGAAACACGAAGCAAAATCCAAGCCATGTTCTGTCGAGCTCCTCCCGCCTTTGTGCGAGTACTTTCAGACCGAGGTCCATTACCTCCGATACGACGCTGTCGTTCGAGCGCAGTAAGGTTTTGACTTTTGATCATCCAGCAGCCAACGCTCGGGCTACCATCACCACGAGGTGCGACGATGATCGCTCTCTGTGCGCAAGTTGGTGCTGCTAAGCAAAGTCGATCGCTTCCCTTGCTAGGGCCTACCCCGTTCGCACAACTGTGATACGAGTACTCTTCTGAGATGGAACACTCTCCGCCCCCCGCGGGCGCAGAAAGTCGACGATCGGCCCCTCCGTCGTGGAGTGTTCTGTGTTCTTGGCGCTCCTCTTGCCGTCCGGCGGATGATGAAAGATGTCATCAAAGGCCCAATCAAGTTCCGCGGCTGACTGCTCTGGTGGGGTTTTCCGGGCCCACTTGGTGCCTCTGACGTCGATGCGCATTTATCACCAGCCATCAGCGATCCTCTGTCTGGATGCGAAATGTGCGATGGCCCATGGCAGTCAACCGCATTCGCATTTACAAAGAACTTATGATGAAGCTGACCACAGCTGGGGGGTTCTACCCCGCGTCTCAGCGTGGCAGGAGGTAAGGGTCATCTGAAGTCTGTCCAATCAATAACGGTGGACGCTCGATGGTATGAGCGATAAAAACGGACAGCCTTTCGGCATGCGCACGAGACGGTGGAGCAACTGTTCGTAGTTCACGTTGCCGTCCATTGTTTTCTGCCAATGCGCATTTCCGGACCACAATTTGTGGGCTCGTCATATGATGAGCGTATGAGGCCTTAACACCAACAGTAACCCCAGTTCGGAGGATCTGATCCATGGCCAGTCCGATAAGCTCAGTAAAAGAATAGTATATACCTGGCTAGAGTACCCTCCGCATTCGCGTGCCTCACCCATCCGTTATATCCCTCCCCATACACATGTGCGCACCTTCGCGCCAACTCTAGCCTCGTCAATCAATACAGCGGCTATTAGATCACACTAGATAAGACCAGAGCGGACCCCTACAGAAACACCGTCCATTCAGATATTAATTCGCCATGGACAACCTCGAAAAGCCCAAAGACCACCACAACGCCTTCCACATCCCGCGAATGCATCGCGCGCAGGGCTCCTCGTCCTCCGAACCCGCCTCGGACGAAGTCACCTTCACGCACCGCGAACACGAAGCCCGCAACAACGCGCTCAGCATGGATCCCAATCCGCAAGTCCCCTACCCGTACCACCAGGAGCATGGGCCGCCAATCGACAACTACGGCAAAAGTGAAGAGGCCGAGGAAGACTACCAGCACCACAAGAACCTGTGGTGGAGCCGGGTGCGCCATCACCTGAGGGACCCGTTCGCCGAGTTCATGGGCACGTTCATCATGATCCTGTTCGGCGACGGCAGCGTCGCGCAGGTGACCTTGAGCGCGAACCCGAATCTGCCGCAGAGCAGCCAGAACAAGGGCGACTATCAGAGTATTTCTTGGGGGTGAGTTCCCTGTTTCGCGCGCGCGTGTGTGTTGTATTAGTTGGTACCTGGCATCCGCGTCCGTCCACTGTTTTCGTATCCACATCTCCCTATCACATTCACATTCTCATTCTCATGTTACGTCCACGTCACATCCGCGAATTAACGGAAACGGAACACCACGGCTGACTACTTCCTCGCTGCGTTCCAACAGATGGGGCATCGGCGTCATGCTCGGCGTGTACGTCGCCGGCTGCGCGGGCGGCCACCTCAACCCGGCCATCACGTTCGTCAACTGCATGTTCCGCAAATTCCCGTGGTACAAATTCCCCATCTACGCGTGCGCCCAGGTCATGGGCTGCTTCTGCGGCGCGGCCGTCATCTACGGCAACTACAAGTCCGCCATTGACGCGTACGAGGGCGGCGCCGGCGTGCGCACCGTGCCTGGCTACTCGCAGACCGCCACGGCCGGTGTCTTCAACACGTATCCGCAGCCGTTCCTGACCAAGACGGGCCAGGTCTTCTCCGAGATCATCGCGAGCACGGTGCTGGTGTTTGTCATTTTTGCGTTGAAGGATGATGCGAATCTCGGGGCTGGGAATCTGGTTCCGCTGGGCTTGTTCTTCTTGATCTTCGGCATTGGCGCCACCCTCGGCTGGGAGACCGGCTATGCGATCAATCTGGCTCGAGACTTTGGACCCAGGCTGTTCACTTATTTCGTGGGCTATGGCCATGAGGTGTGGAGTGCCGGGGATTATTATTTCTGGGTAGGTCGAGGTCCATGGCGGATTGTGGCACCGTCTTTCGCTGACATATGTGCCATGATGCAGGTTCCGATGATATGTCCCTTTATTGGCTGCACTTTCGGCGGCTTCCTGTACGACTTGCTGATTTACACGGGAGAATCGCCCATCAATACGCCGTGGATTGGGATCAAGCGCGTTGTCCGCCCCACCCGCCAGGGCATCAAAGAAGCCATCACCGGAAGGCCGGCAAAGGATGTTTGACTGCGGGATCGACATGAAGTTGTATAGTTTGAGCGGGCATTCGTTTTGTTTCGTCGGAAGCGACCGGCGTGTATAACAATTCTGGACGAGTTCGTCAGTGTTCCGCAGTTGGAATGGCTGTCACCGTGTCAACGCTCGAGACCTGGTTTCAATTCTCAGACTGCTCGGGCATGTATAACAGTTTATGGCGGATCACTTGTTGACGATTGACGACATTTGGCTGTTTCATGAGGCGCCAACGGATATTTAGGATTTTTGGGGGGAAGTCGTCGATGGGCTCGAAAAGTTGAATGTGTGATATCTCTCTGGGTGTACCGCTGCTGCTCAATAAGAGGCTTCTTTTCTTACCCCATCACGGGTCCTACGTTTTCTGCTTCTTCTTCTGCGGCCCGTCCTCATCTTCCTCACTGAGGTCCGCGTAGATGGTCTTTGGCTGGGTCTTGCTCCAAGCATTCGTGAAGATGGGGTCATTTTGCGCCTTGTCCGCATACTTCAGCAGGGCTTCACGTGGGTCTTCTTCTCTCATCGAACTGAGTGGGATGCGTTCTTTGATGTGTTTCTCATCCGGTTGGCTCTTCGCAAACGGGGTCGATGCTGGAATGTGTGGTCTTCTTGGGTCACGCGATTTGCCGGACGCGGTGAGACCGATCGTGGGATGTCGAGATGCATACGTACTGCCTTTGATAGCCTCGCCCGCGGTTCCGGGGTTGACGATCGCATCGCCAGATATACCCTGCGACATGTCTGTGGTGAGGCCTGGGTCGTCGTCGATATGCCGACGCTTCGGTTGCTTGGACATCACCATTACGGCACCCTTGGTGGAGATTTTGGGATTGAACAGAACATGGGTTTCGGCATTAGCGCTTCCCGTGATTATCTGATTGAGCTTGTCGTGCCAAAGCACGCTGATAAGGGCTGATCCTGGCGTGATTGGCGTGACAAGCTCAGGTTTCAAAGTTGCGGGGTTGAGGATGTATAGATCACCTGTCTCGGAGCCGGTGACGATGGACGATGAGTTTGGAGCGAAAAGGATGTTCGAAGTGGGATATTGGCTTGACGTCGAAATGTGCGAGGTCGTGTTCACGGGCTGTTTGAACTTGCGTGTGTCCCACAGCTTGATCGTGTCATCCCCGCCTCGCGTAACGACCAGTCGGCCATCACCACTAATGTCGACGCCACTTGTCCAGGTATTGCTGGTGTGAGCCTGACTGATCTCACCACTCGGCCTGTTATATGGACCATCTCCTCCCCACATCAGCAGGGAGCCGTCAAGAGCGGCAGCGACGAGAAGGCCGTTTCCGCCTTCGACTTGACTACCCCATGCCACGGCAGTCATCCGACTTCGACCCGCCGAGCCTGCTAATTTCGATTTGTGGACAATCACATGCTTCTGCTTGTTACGCACATTGACGTCCCATATCCTGAGTGTGCTGTCCGTTCCCGCAGTCACGCACAGGTCGTAGTTGTATGGATGCCACGTACCACTGGTAATCTCACTGATATGGCCTTTCGTCATGTTCATGTCGCGAAGGTACATGTCGCCTTTGACGAACTCGACCGTTGTTTCGCCATCACGAGACAAGATCCTTGCCTGCGGAGTGGCTGAGATGACCAGAACTTGACTTGGTGAGTTGGGGTTGAACTTCGCAACGTGCACGGGGTGAGTCTCGGAATTAGCAGAGCCCTTTACGAAACTAGGGTCAACAGATTTGAAGGCTCGTAATGTGTTTGGCGCCATCGACGCGAAGTCGTGTAACTTGATCGTGCAGTCCGTAGAACCGGTGATCATCCGCGAGCCTGCCGTGTCGAGCGTGATGGTCGTGACCGGTCGGTTATGAGTCTTGAAGACAATCTCATGCGATACGGGATATTCGTCCTCGTCTTCAGAGTCATCATCCGAGCCGCCGTCGGAATCGGTGTCACCCTTTGAACTGGCTGGTGACTTGGCCTTGGGTTCTGGCAGACCAGGGATTTTCCGCCTGACCGTTTCAATTTGAGCGTCGACATCGAATTCGCCTCCCGTGGCCCCGAAAGAACTGGGGAGGTAGTCTCGGAGATCGTCTTCATCCATGTCGCAGTTTCAGAGATGAGCTTCCAGGACAGCGTGACGACTTTGAAACTTCAAGTGCTCAGATTCCCGCTTTGCTGGTGAAAAGGATCACGGGAGTGTTCGAATTCGGGTATGTGAATGAATCTGATCAGGATGTCACGTTTGTTTGAAGCACCTACAAGAGGCAGAAGGCGAAGTTTCGACTCGGCGTGTTTGACGTCTGTGGTCCGCACTATGCTATCTACGGAGGACCACAAAAGCCAGAGATGCTACACTCTTGTCACCTCAGACGTGTCTGCCATGTTGTCTAAGGCCCTTCTAGACGATTTGGGGGGGGGGGGGGGGGGTTCCGGAATCCCGAGAGCCCTTGGCACCCTTCTGAAGTCCTTTTGTTGCGCTGCATTGCTATCGTGAAGAGTATGCTGCAAGTGTGCAGCTGTGCCGTGATGCGTGCCATCTGATTGGTCGAGCTGCCTGTATAATGTACAGGCGCTTGCCGGCATTTACCCTATTGGTTCATGGCGTAAGGCTGCATACGCAAGGCTGCGCCGGCTTGTGCCGTGACAGGGTCTGTTCGGTCAGAAGGCGGAATTTAGCGACCTAGTTGGTATTACGAGCTGCCTATCTTATCGGTAATCCACCGAGGTCCGCGTCTCGGAATGGAGTGACGCGCCGTACGACACGGAGCAGATCAATCAGAAGCTCGGTGAGGTGTGATGTTCTCTTTACAAATAAGCAGCAGCATCCAACATGCTGGAATTTTTGATGCGATCAAAGCCCGGGTTGAACGAGGCTGGAAACCAAACGGCTACAGGACCAGCAGGTATACCTGGACTCTTGGGGATGTCCTCTTGGTCGATACCGAGTGCCATGAGACCGACCGCGACGCCGCTGAGCCATGCAAAGACCATGCCGTCGCCCCCATAGCCACCGACGACGAATTCCCCGTGCGCCGACTGGACTCGGCTGTTGATGGTGCGATCCGTGCTGCGAGGGTCGAGAGGCCCAGCGTAGGGAAGCATGTCCGGGGTGAGTCCTACTATGCCAGACCACGCTTGGATCAGCCGCCCGCTGTCGGCATCCTCGCCCCAGCCTCTACTGCCGAAAACGGCGGGCAGGATACCAAAGAGATGCGCCTCAGCAATAGGGTCTGTCACACTGTCGTCCCAAACGCCGATTTCATCGAGGCCGTGATTCGAGGCGATATTGAAGGTCCCGCCGATCATCAGCTGGCCGCCATGCGGACTCTCGCCAGGCCGTTGTGTCATGTAATCATAGCCACCCCGAAATCCGAGCGACCACGACCGGCGCCCTCCTTGCCCGGGGAACAGGGTCCCAGGTCGCTGTGCCGTCATGTGCACTCGTAGTCCGGTCATCCTACCCCTGAGCCCCGGTATCAGCTTGCCGGCGAACGCATCCGTGGCGTGTACAATGCGGCTCGCCACAATCGGGCCCCTGTGCGTATGCACTCGATACGGATAGTGCTCGGGCCCATCGGTACTGATCGACTCGGCAGGCGTACACGTTTCGATCGATATCTGGGACTGGAACTCGGTGGTCAATCGGTGCCAGATGCTGATCACAAGGCGATACGGCCACAAGGCCCCGGCCTCGTAGGAAACGGCACCAGCAACATGCTTGCCGGCCCCAAAATGCTATACAACCAGTTAGAGGCGCGCTATGGGGGTTCAGTGCCGAGTTGCCAATACATGCCTTTCTTGCCTCTCCTGCTTCCCAGACCCTGATCTCAAGCTCAGGCAGATGTTTGCGGACATCTTCCACCTCCCTTTTCGCCGTCTGGAATTCCTGTTCATCGACAATCAAGTCCACCGTCTCCACCCGTCTACATTCGGCGAGGTCGAATTTCTCAGCAGTGCACATATCCACGAGACAGTCGAGGTGCATCCGTTGGAAACGAATGAGTTGGACCGCCTGCTCGAGCCCATACGCCTTCTTTGCCATAGCGAAGGCTTTGTAGGGGGCAGATTTGATGTGGCCGCCATTTCGGCCCGTAGCACCGCTGCAAAGCTGCCGAGCTTCCAGCACGACAACGTGGACCTTCTTGTTGGTCCTCCGCGCCTGGAGCAGAATCGTTCGCGCAACGGCCGCGGCTGAGATTCCAGAGCCGATCACCGCAACGTCGGTGCTGGCAGGGAGCTCCGCGGATTGCATGTCCATCAACTCCGGGAAAGGCGGGTCTTTCCACCAGAACGACGCCGTGGACGTCGACTGTGGCAGGCCGGGCCCAGCCTCGATGCGACGGAGGATGGTTTTGAAAGAGGCATTGGACCGGTTGAGCTCAACAATTGCCAGACGGATGGTTCGGAGAGCTTTGAACAGTGTTGACATGGTGTTGCCCATGGCTAGGCAAGATGTAGCAGGAAATGGGCAAAAGTGTCGCGAATGGACAGGGTTGGCTGACTAGGATTCGTGCTGCGTACCTACGGATTAAGTACCATGGTACTAGGATGGCTGCCACGGATAGTAATTAGCAGCGCTCGGGGAGCCCCTTCAAAAGAATTACGAGTAGGTGGAAGGGATAAAGATAGGCTGCTTAAAGTGTGTCGCGGAGAACTTGCTAACCCACGGCTGATACATAGACAACCAGCCAATGGCGCCAGGTTGCGCGATGCATAGGATGTGGGTCTCGAGTCGTCGAGCGAGCATATTGCGAGGCACCATGCATGCCCACTGTCTCCATGAGCCACGCCAACCTAGATTGCTCTTTCAGACCTTCCACCGAACTACTGAGGCATCAAGACGCCCCCATGGCATTCCAGCGGCTCCGCACTTGGTCAGATTGACTATCGTATGGTGGTCCGGGAAGTTAGGCTTATCTGTGCCTCCTCGCTCTTGGGTAACTGGCCTGGTGTCTACTTAAACCCCCAGTGCATCCAGGACGATGCTTTCTGGATAGCACGAAGCAGATCCAAAGGAGTTTCCTGACTGCAGACACTATGGGTTTCGACAGTGAGGCTCCAACCTCTGTGCAGGAGCTGACCAACCACTCCGCCACTGGCAGCGACCTCGCACCTGGCACAGTTCTCCTGGAAGACCTTGGTAAGTTGTTCTCCAAATTGGACGACGGTCGACATTTGCTGACTAGATCTCCTCTATCTTACCTAGACCACCACGCTGGAGTTGAGCACGGGCAAGATGGGGTGCTGGTCCTCCAACCTCAGCCATCTGCTGACCCCAACGACCCTCTGGTATGAGTTTGGAGTCTGCATGACACACTATTGGATCAAAAAGTCAGGGCTGACCTGCAATCCCGATTCCAGAACTGGACTATGCGTCGCAAGATCGTAAATTTCTCCATCATCGCCTTCTACACTCTTTGGATCTTTGTCATGTAAGTTGGATCGACCGCATTCGATCCGTCCAGCTGCTGACCTGAGTCAAGATTGGATATCGGAACGGTTGTGTGGTCCGTCTATGTCGAAGATTGGGGCCTGACGTATGGTCAACTCAACAATGCCTACGCCGCTAATCTGGCTGGTTTGGCGGCCGGGTGCATCCTGTTCATCCCTTTTGCTCTCAAGTTCGGTCGACGTCCTATCTACCTGATCAGTACTCTTGTGGTGTTTCTATGTGCCGTATGGCAGGCTTGCTTGGACGACCTCGCCAACATAATTGGGAGTCAAGTCGTTTCCGGGCTGTTCGGGGCGATCTCCGAGGCGCTGTGCTACATGACGGTATGAGAGTCTGACAGCTTGCCCACTTGGCCTCACCAACTGACAACGAAACAGATTGGCGACATTTTCTTTGTCCACCAGAGAGGAAAGGCCACTGCCATCACTGGCTTCTTTACCAATATTGGGGTAAGTCCGAGCTCTCCGGTGGGTAGGATCAGGCATTGACAGACGATGTAGGCATTCCTCGGGCCTGTGGCTGCTGGATATATTGCCAAAGCCGAAGGATGGCGATGGATGTATTGGTGGTGTGCCATTTTCCTAGGCATTAACCTGGTCGTGTTCTTGTTCTTCTACGAAGAAACAAAATTCATCGCGCCCTCGATAGGTGTCGCGCCCTGTCCTTCCGGCACCAATAACGGATCGGCCAAACACGACGACGAGAACTCTGTTCCTGATCTCGCGCTCCCGGCCACAGGTGCTCTGGAGACCGGGCAGCAGGGAATCGACCACTCAATCCCCATGAAAACCTACCGTCAACGCCTGGCACTCACGACCATCACTCCTGGCGGCTGGAGCAAGTTCTTCAAGCACATGTATCAGCCGGTCTTACTCCTTTTCACGTTTCCCGCCGTAGCATTCACCGCCCTCCAGTTTGGATCTTTGCTCTCTTGGTACGCCATCGTGGTCACGACTCAAGCGACCTATTTCGCCCTTCCACCGTACAATTTCGGCCCGATCGGCATTGGTTTGCTCAACATTCCAGCCTTCGTTGGCGGTTTGCTGGGCTTCGTCTGGGGAGGCCCAGTCAGCGACTATTCTATTGTCTCCTTTGCAAAAAGGAACAAGGGGGTGTTTGAGCCGGAGATGCGCTTGTACATTACCATCGTCCCAGCACTCATATCCCCCGTCGGAATCTTCCTCTACGGATACACCACGGCAGAAGTAAGAGATTTGTCCAATCTTTGTCTTTGGAGCTTGCTAACCATTGCTCTTAGGGGCTGCACTGGATTATTCCGTGTGTGGGTTGCGCCATATTTGGGTTCGGACTGGCGGCCATCAGCGCACTGTCAGTTTCGTACCTGATTGATTCGTACAAAGAGGTGGGTCCCGCTGCACCCCGGTTGCAAATCGAGAACATGGTGCTAACGATATCTAGATCATCGGAGATGGATTTGTCGCTGTTGTCCTGGTCAGGAATGGGCTTTCGATGGTCGTGACCTTTACCATCACGCCGTGGTTTGAAGGCATGGGATTCAGAAACTCGTTCACTCTGATTGGTTGCTTGTGCCTGGCAGTCAATTTGTTGTGTCTCCCGATGATCTACTTTGGCAAATCGTGCAGAGTGGCATGTGCGAAGAAATATGAGACGATGATCGGTATGCAATTCAACCCCCGTGGATGGTGATGGTTACGAATCCGGAGGAGGGTTAATTAACTGGTATTGGCGGTGTGGCCGTCTCGCGTGGATCTGGGTGCCGCGGACGCATGGAGGCAGTACAGGCCACAGTCGTCTTTGAGCTGTGGAACCAGGCACCAAACGAGGCATCCCCACAGCATCATCTATACCCAAAACTCAGCCTTGCACAGCCTCGTGGTGGAATAGAAGGCCACCGGCGTGAAGGCATTATGGCAAATAAGCCCCCCGGTGGCAAAGGCATTAATTCGAGGGTCTCTTAGTCGCTATAGACCGTTTTAAGCTACTCTCTTATGTTGTATCCTCCGAGGTAGTCTCGGGTTGCCGGGACTAGGCGCTTCTGAGATATCTAAGAGGGCTAAAGACCTCTATAATTAAGTAGATAGACGGCATCGCATTGGCGCATATATATATATATGAACGAGAACAGCATCTCAGCTCAATATGAGCCTTAAGCAGATATTAAATTGTACAAGTCCTTCTTGAAGGGTTCCCCAGAGTGCCGGCCCCGGCAGTTAACCGCACACTCGGGCCTGGCCTCGTCATGCCCGTGCAAGTTGGTCCCATCTGCGCTTCGGCTATCCTACCCCCTCCCGCCTCTCCATGTTCTCTTCCTAGCGCCACGAGGGTTTCATTTACTCCGCGAGTCCGTCCAACACTGCCCTTTCGCCCATCCCTGATCGCCCAGCCATGAAGCAACCTTCAGATCCGTCAAGGCCAGCCCGTCGTAAGGAGAGACGGCCGCCTGCCAGCCTCAGGACGAAGACGGGTTGTCGCAAATGTACGTTTCCAGCCCGGCCGTAGTCTTTGGCTGCATATGCCCGGGTCACCGTCTTCTGACTCTCTTGCCCAAGGCCGCCAAAGACGGAAGAAATGTGACGAGGTGAAGCCCGTCTGCACCGCTTGTTCGCGCAACGCCTTTATCTGCCAGTGGCCTGAAACCCCTCGCGGCCGCGTCTCCCCCAGCGACACCGCCATATCTTGCTGGACCGGCGACGGGGGCGGTGTCGTGTCCACCGCCGCGGCTGGACCCTCGACGTCCTCTACATGCAGCGATGTCTCGCTCTGCGACCGAGAACCAGACCAGAGTCCTATTCTCCATCGCTCCCCTATCCAAGGAAACCTCTTCAATCTCGGCACGCCCTTGAGCCGCACCATCTTCGACCACGCCCGATGGTTCTTTTTGCCTTTACTGGTTCGCTCACACGCCCATGCGAGGTATCATGCGCCGCTGATGTCGCTGCCAACAGCCGTGCAGAATCCGTGTCTCATGGACTCAATTCTTGCTTGTTCGGCCCTGCATCTCTCCCAGCGAACCCCGAATTTGAGAACGGTGGCTTTGCAGTATTATTCCAAGGCTGTTGTGTCGACAAGGGAACGTATACAAAACTCCACGGTGGACGGGACGGAAGACTGGCTCATCTTGACGCTGGTGTTTTTCTATCTTTTCGAGGTAAGATACGCCGTTTCTTTTCGTCCTTCGCTACCGCTCATGTCGAATTACATCCACCTCCTTGGAAGCTGGAGTGGTATCCCCTCCCCAAGTCCAGTCCCCTCTTGGCTCGTGAATCGAGAAAAGGCATGTTTGACACTGTTCCTCCCTTCCTAGATATGGAGCTTCACGAACCCCAACCTCCCCATGCGACACCTCCTAGCATCCGGCCACATTCTGCGTCTCCGCCGCAAAGCCTTTACCCGCGGCCACCTGACTCCCGACCCTGTTTTTGAGCGGCTCATTGCCGAGTCAGTCCTGTACAATATCACCACGCTTTCCATCTTCAACGGCCTTCTCATTGACGACAACTCCATTTCGGACATTGCGCAACACCTCGACGAATTCGCCGCCGAGTTGGCTTTCCCCGAGAGTTCCGCCATCGTGAACTCACCCGTCCTGGGCATCAGTCAAGAGCTTTACTACGCCGTGCTAAACGTGTCCAGACTGAGTGTCCTGCCTTTCAACACCGCAAAACGCACGGCCCTAGAATCGATACGCCTCAATTTTGACATGTGGAAAGCGATTTATTTCTCGACTTGCACCGTTGATTATTCCAACAGCGACGAAGTCAACGCCGTAACAAGCGCCATGCTCTACGTGTTCGCCATCGAGATCCTCCTCTCCAAAGCCGCCGACGCCGCCAGGCGAACTCACGACACCGAGGTCCAGAATCTCGTGCGCCACGCCCTTGCCATTCTCGACCTGGATGGGAGGAACATCCTCAATACGAATTGCACAAAGTACTTTGCCTGGCCGTTGCTGATCCTCGGGGCAGCGGCCGTCGAGGAGGAGCACATTACACTGGTCCAGGAGGTGGTGCGGGAGAGTTGGGCCAGGAGCTACTGCGGCGAGGTCTACCAGGTTCAGCGGCTGCTGGAGAAGGTTTGGTCAACTCCGAGCTGTGATCATCCACACTGCGACGGCTTGGATTTGTTGTGGGGAAGAGATGGCAAACCTGGGTTTTTGAATCATGCATGTCAGAGCGACTAGTTTGCCCATGGAGCAGGGTGCACGGTGTTACTGGCCGGGACAGGTGTTTGTAGGATATTCTTCAGATCAGCATGTATAGTAAGTATACTGTGTGCCCCCTGGATTCGCACTCGGATTTGGACAGGAGCAGAAAAATTCACAAAAGTAGCCCTCGCTATCTGCTCACCAACACCTACACCCACGCCGTCTTGGTCCATCCCACCCACGCGAGAAAGAAATAGCAATTCTTGGGTATCTGAACCGATCTTACCATCCGGGAACCTGTTACTCTAGGGCCACTCGGTCGTTTTCCGAGTCGTTGGATTTGGGTCCTCCTCCGTGTCAAAGCCTGAGAGGACTGTGACATGAGAGAGAGTCGACCGCGCACATGTGGCTGTGGATCCCACATGGCGTGACTCCATTCTCAGAAGCAGAGCCATGCATTAGAGATGTATTCCGAGGCTTCAACGAGTACCCGAACCGACGAGTGGTTAAGGCACCGCGTTGAGCCGCATGGAAAAAGGGGATTCCATTGCACCACTACTAATAAGTGGTGTCTGTGACTTGTCAACTTCATTTCCTACCATCAGTCAGGCCGATTCCCATTTCAACCTTCCCTCCGCAATGTCTGCTGAAGAAACGTCGGTCTATCGTGGCTGAAAAGCACGCGCGTGCGGCTGCCAAAATCCCTCCCGCCTTCGCTCACCCCCGACGATCAAACTGTATGTGGCAATTAGGTTTTTCGTTCTCGAGGAATAGAGGGTAGGTAACCTTTCTGAAACGTCCCTCCAGCCCAGGTCTTCGCCATGAGGAGGGCGCAAACTCGGAGCTGCTGACAAAACTGCAACAACCCCGACCAGGAGTGGAGACAGAGTTTGACCGTGCGAGGAGAAGTCCTCGGCTGTTTGCGCCGATGGAGAAGTCCACATCGCCGTATTGCATCTAACGAGATAAATGCGACAAGTGCCTTCGATCGAGGTTGTTTCCCTCTTGAAAGGTCCAAAAATCGTTGCTCGGTCTGAAATTTTAGAATACTGCGAACCTTAGAATCAGCACCACTCGACTCTGAAGATGGACTTCCACAATGCACTTAAACTCGACCCCAGCGTGTTCAACCCGGGGTCGATATCGGAGGACACGAAAGCATTCAATCACAAGCTGATGGACATCATGAGCCACGGGCCCAAATGGTACGAGGTGAGTTTGTTCACACGGTTCCTTGGGAGCGTCGTACATAGGATCCACGTTCATTCCCGCTAGGTTGGTGCCAAACGCTACCGTGAAATGCGCGCCGCCGGGGAGACACCCCTCCCGAAGGCCACATATCTCGACACGGCCGAGGACTTCAGTATTCCTAGCCGAGACCCTTCTCGAAGCATCCCCTGCCGTATCCTGCGCCCACAAAACGGCAAGCCGATAAAAGCCGTGTTCCTGCACATCCACGGGGGAGGCTGGGTCCTTCAAGACCAGAAATCCCAAGACCCGGCTTTACAGGACATCGCGAACGACACGGGCGTGTTGAGTTTCTCGGTGGGCTATCGACTGGCGCCCGAGGATCCCTTTCCAGCCGGACCGGAGGATTGCTACGATGCGGCCGAGTGGCTCGTCGACAATGCCGAGTCCAAATTCGGTGCGCCGCTAGGGTTTGTGGGCGGCGAGTCCGCGGGCGGACATTTGGGCATGCTGGTCACGTTGCACCTCCTGCAGCATTCGAATCCAAAGTACGCCAGTTTCGCATTCAAAGGCTTGTTGTTGCATTTTGGCTGTTATAGCATGATCTGGATGCCGCAGGTGTACAATTTCCAGAGACCTGAGATTCTGGTCTTGGACCGGGACCTGATGGATCACTACATCAATGTCTTTTTGCCCGGCAAAACGGACGCCGAGAAGCGACATCCTTCGATATCGCCGCTTTTCGCCGACCTGGAACCATTGCGAGGGAGGTTGCCTCCAGCCTTGTTCACTTGTGGCACGGAGGACTGTCTGTTAGACGACACCATGTTTATGAGCGTGAAGTGGCTGATGGCTGGTGGAGAGGCTGTGGTCAAGATCATCCCAGGCGCACCTCATGGGTATATCATGTTTCCAAGAACTATGAAGGGCAGTGGAGCCGCCGAGGGAATGAAGGCGGTCGAAGATTTCGTGCTATCGAAACTGACATGACGCGCATCCGGTGCGGAAATGCGACCACAGACACAATTGGCCGGAAATCCTGGTCTCCAGAGGAATATCCTGCAAATCAATCTGACGCGTGAGTTTCCCAATCATGCTTTTGTGTGAGCCTCCCTCTGCTCGTCTCCGATATCCCGGGGATATTCCTAATGGCAACAGCTGCAACCTTTGCCTCTAGCTTACTCAATCATGTCGATATCGTCCCCGCCGACGGGTGCTGCTGCTTGAGCCGCCGGACCAGGATTGTCTCCTTCATGTGCGGCTCCTCCCCAGTAGTCGTCCATCTCAGCGTCCAGTTCTTCCGCGGTCTTCCGCGGCCTGCCACCCACCAAACGATGTCCCTCGGGATCTTTGGGGGCACGTTCTCGTCTCTCTCCAGGTCTTCTCCCTCCACGATGACTTGAACTTCGGCTGTCACGCTGGCCTGGTATGTAGCGATCGATGTTCTCCGGAGCCGGTTTCGTTGTATCGCTTCTCCGGTCTCGTGGTCCTGCACCCCCTCGTCGTGGGCCTCGCCGAACCCCTCGCTCTTCATCCACCTCTTCCATCGGACTCTCGCTGCGTCGCCGACCGCTGCTGGCTGGAGCTTCGATCCTGTCGAATAGACTTTTGGGATTCTCCACCCGGTCAAAGGGATTATCTCGTCGCGGTAGCGGGATTAGCGAAATCTTGATCGGTTGTCCTTTGGCGTTTGCGCCGTCAAACTCTCGAATCGCGGCTCTGGCATCGGCAACATGTTCGTAGGTGACAAATGCAACTCCTTCGGAGCGGCCAGCACGATCGTAGCGCAATTTGGCGTCCTGGACAGGAGCGATCCGTTGGAAGAGATCCTGGAGAATGTTTAATATTGCAACAAGCCCTTCTTGAAAGAGACAAGACCATACCCAAATATCATCCTCGGTCAGGTCGTAATGCAGGTTGTCGACTCGGAGTTTCGCAGGAAGTGGTTTTCTGTCTCGTTAGCATAGCACAAGATTCTCTCGCCAATGCGCCCACCTGTCGTGCTCGGCGAAACGGTCGTCCTCTCGACGGTTGGCTCGCTCTCTTGGCCGGTCGTAGCGGCGGCCTACGGGACACAATCAGTGCAATGTACAACATGTTTCCCCCCCAAAATCACATACTGTCTGGTTCGTCATCGTATCGGTCGTGGACCCAGTCGCTGTCAACCCTTTAGCCTTGTGTTGCACCTTTCTGGGCGCTCTGCCTACTTGTCCAGGTTCGCGCGGTCATCTCTTGCAGACTATGGAGGAGGAAGATCTAGGTTAGCTGTGATTCAAACTGTCCCTGGCCTGAAGGACGTCGAATAGTCGGATCGAAACGATGCGGCGATCAATCGGACTGCCAGGACAGGCGGACGCAGAGGAGAAAGAGGAGCTTCGGACCTGGGCATTGGCAGTCAGAAACAAGGGAAAAGGGTCTCGTCTCAGCAATGTCTCGTTACCTTTCGGACGCCATCGCGAGGCTGATTATATTCTCGACGGCGTGCAGGTGGAGGTGCTCTGCGCGAGCGAGTCTGCCCTCGCTTTCATACCATCAGTATCGAGTTTTTGTTTGCCAGGTACATACGTGCACGAACCTGGCGTTCAGCAATCGACTCATCCAGACTGCGATCCATGGTGAGTATGCCAAGGGGACAGAGCAGGTGTGGCAGCACTGTTAGTGCACTGGTGCCCAATAGTGCGGACGTAGATTGCTTTATGTTGTGAGAGCGTCTGTTCTGGACGTCAACATGTCCGCACACATGCACCATCCAGCCTGGCCGGCCTGCTCAGGTCAGACGAAGGAAATTCCATCGCTCGGAACTGCCTAGCTCGGGTGCCCTGGAATAACTATTCTCCGCGACATCAATCAATGAGATTCTCCCTTCTCCGTACCGAGTATGCAATACAACAGCATTTGCTGAATTACAGTTGTAGAAGGAGACTTTCCAGAGCCATTGATTTGAGTCGGTGGCAGGCAAACCAACGGCTCCATCATGATTGCTTATGCTACTTCGCCAACAGCCCGTCCCTCGTCAAGCTCACTGTGAGCTAACTAGACCCAGCACCGTAACGTATCTGGCCCCGCCTCTCAGCTCTCTTCGGCCTACGCCTCAAGCGTACCCAGACGGTCGAACGCGAGCAGCTCCAAGTCTCGACCATTCCCGGGGTGGTCCTGGGGTCTAGACCTGGTCATGAGCTTGCAGGAGAGAGTTCACGATGCAAGAGCTGTGTGTTCAAGACAGGGTTGCTGAATTCAAGCTGAGAACGAAACCAGCTCGATAGAAAGACTAGCTCCTCGACTATACTAATACTGCTCCCCGATTCCGGAAACTCGATATGTCATGGTCTTCAGTATCATTTCGTCTATCCGCTTCTTGGAATTCGCACTTGCACTCAGTTTTGCCGTGAATTGAAAGTACTTATCCAGGACAGAACATCTACGAGGTCATGGCTTCAGAACAAGCACCGCATGTCACCATGTCAACTAGCTCGAGCGGAAGCGAATCACGCATGTAGTGATGCACCTACTCTCGACCAGGAACTTAACGGGCTCTCTCGCGAGCAATTGACCGATCTTTTCAGGCACTGTGCGGCACCTGCGCTTTTCACCCACTATAGTGCGATCAAGGAAATTGCCATGGAAGGTACCGTCGATTTCAAGGGCAATCCTCTTAAGCACCAGCCGTTTCCACACTTCGAGTTCTCTGAACATCGTTAGCTATGAGATGGGCTGCATCTCCTAGGGCATGACTCTGCGCAGCCCGGGAATCCAGCCGCCTGAGTCAACCCGTTGACTTTGAAGAACGGCATCGGCCTGACATATGGGGACCCTCAATGGCCTGGCTGGGGACTTTTTCAGCGTCATTGACCCCATCTGTCTTGGCTCCGATGCGAAGCAACGCAGTGATGACTTCAAGGCAGTATTCGAGACCCTGTGGAATGGTGACCCCAAGAAAACCAGCGCAATTCTCGATGTCCTCAAATAGGGAACGGATGGTGTTACGAAAATACTTAATTATCCGAACATCAAGAGCGAGGACAAAGGGAAGCTCATAAGGGAGCTCTGTGAAAAGTTGGACCCGAAACTGCTCAATCCATTGGACGACGCATCCCAGCAGGGCGTGCATGCTGGGGCCAGCTACAAAGATCTGCTGAAAGCAAACCTTGATCATTTTGCGCCAAACGCACGCATTGCGTACGACACTGGTCATGCATGTGCACTTGAGGTCGCTGCAGCAGGAGACCTCCCTCGAGCCCATGCTATCAACGCATTTTGCAGATCACTTCTTGGGAGGACAACTTTGCGAGTGGCCATCTTCATGTTCCAAGAGATCAGATGTGGAATATGCTTGCGAAGAACGTGTGTGTTAATGTAAGTTCCTCTGTTCCAGCTTAGCCTGAGTCCTACTGATACAAACCCTGAGTAGATGATGCATAACGAGGACAACACCTTAGGGGTCAACGTTCGAAGTCCAGATTCAGCCCCAACCCAGTGGAGAGCTTATCGCGACAGCATGCTGTTTCACGAAAAGGTCAGCAAGCCTACTCAGAAGCAGTGTTTCGCTGCCCTCAAGGCATCAATCGACGAAGTATACGAGACTTTTACTAAGAAGACCGCTAAAGTCGCCAAAACATTCAAGGCTTGGGATTATGCGCCAACGATGACACGGACACTTGAGACACCCCAAACTCATGACAAGGAGAATCACCCGCCAATGTTCAGAGTCGACGCAGACGAAAAAGTCTGGCAACGCAAAGGCCTTCTTCCCTACGATATCGCCCTGGCTAAAAGTGCGAAATCGGAGTATGAGCCTGTGTTGCTCGACTCGATCGCGGGATACACCCTGCCATTTCCGGCGTCCTGGAAGAAAGCCCTCGAGTATATCTACTGGAATATCTTGGCCTTTAGACTAACACCCCCTACCCGACCGTAAGTTGCCCAGTCCTTCATGTGTCCTTTTGACCTTTTCTGTGTCAGACCGTTCGCGAATATCATTTGGCCAAAGAAGGCCTATGTCCCAAGCAGCATGCTGTCTGGGCGGCACAGCTAACTCGGCTGACCCCGCAGATTGGAACTGCCATCAAGAACGAGGTCGAGGCATGGCTAGAGAAGAGCCTGCCTTTCGGGCTCGGATCTATTCTCAAGAAATTCGGGAAGGAAAAGACTTCGTCGAGCTGATCCATCAATCGAGTGCCACAGGAAATGCTGCAGCTGCAGTGCTCAAATTCGCTAGTCTAGTTCAGTCCCTCCTCGTATTTTTCTGTATATGCAACCCCCGGGCTTGCCGTGGTCACACTCGAATTGATCCAGTGGAGCGAGCTGAATATCGAAGCGTCGTGCTGGAGCGTCGTGTCTACCCTACTGTAGCTAATTACAGGACTTGCCTGAAGAAGTTCTGGTCTAGATCATGATCAGGATACTGGGAATGATGGAATATTCCTTGTCTGAGGACATCAATTGCGTCTTAGAAGATGCGTCTCCCCCTCTGCTCTTGTGCCGCTCTCTCTATCTATATCTCCGGCGGTATGAACATTCTCCGTCCATCTAAAGAGCCTTTATGCCTCCTGCATAGGTTAATCGAGTACGGATATAATAAAGGAAAAGAAAAAGCACCCGGGTGTTCTCTCCTCCTAGGGCGCGGCGCTTGCCTGGCCCGAGTCGTGTTGGTACAATGACGGGAAATCCGAGCGCAGGGCGTCTTCTAAGAGCGACGACTCCAACGACCATCAAATGTCAGCACCATTCAAAAAATCAACATCTCCCCAGACGTTATCAACACGGGCAGCATCTCATCAAGAAAGTCCGAGTGCTCGCCCACGTCAACGGTGGCCCAGACCACTTTCAAAACTGGTGGTCGGGATAACGAGGTGCGGGCTCCACATAGTAGGAGATGCCGCCGTGAGAGTTCTTGTCATGCCATTCTCCCACCAGTGGCCGAGCTGGATTCTCCAAGTCTCGGTCGATTTCTGCTGGTGGTGCGACTGGTGGGGTGGGTGCCCGGATAGCTGGAGGCCGCCGTGACTGCGGCGCACCGGGGACAAAGGTTACAGGAGTTGGCACAGGGGTTGGGACAGGTTGAGCGGCATGCGCACGCCGATGGGGACTCGTGCGTGGGGTGCCGGATCCGGTCATGCCAGGATATCGCCTGCTAAGCTGGGCGATCCACTCATTGTGTGTCAGGTTATCAAGCTGATGGATGGGAAATGGGCCCTTCGGATCTCGGTTCTTTTGCCACCATGCGGGTTTTAAATTCTCCGGAAGGTGTTTGTAGTTCTGTGGCTGATTGCCTAGGTTGCAGCGAATTGCGAGGGTCTGAAGGCGCGCGCGGAGCTGGAGGGCGAGATTTTGACGATCTGAAGGAATCGGGATTGGCACCGGGAAGCCTCGCAAGAAATAGTCCAGAGGCAGATGACTGTCAACGTATCCGAGGATCACTCTATCGCTGGCCATGACCGGCTTGAACATGCGGTTACTGGAGAGATCGACAAGCATGCAAGTGTTGAGCAGAAGTTGCTCGCGAGTCTGGTTGTTGATGACATCAATTTCGAATGAACCAGGGTGCTGGCGGCCTGTAGTAAAGGGAGGCACGTCGATGGTCTCTCGGAATCGGCTTCGCTTCATGTTGTAGCCACTCGGTCCGATAGTCTTCTTGGTAGAATGTGCGTTGATACGGTTCAAGATGTCACGCATTTCAACGCGTGGATCGAGGCGCAACCACAACTCAATCAACATCCCCGAGACATCGTAATGAACCCATCGTGGCAGATGGCTGAAATATCTCAGCGGCGTACCATCGTTGCCCTGGACAAATTCGTTTGTAGCTTCATCAACGAGGTTTGGGACAACCACGCCGCTGAGCCGACTTGGAGTAGGCTCCATCTGAAAGAGGACTGGATGGAGACTGCTGTGAGTCGCCATGTGGTAGGGATGATGCGTGCCCTGGCCATCCGCCGGTCGTGCAGGAATTGCCCGACGGACGACTTTTACACCCGCCCTGTAGTCCATGCTGTAGGTTGGGAACGCAGGCTGATTTGGAGCACTTGGTAGGATATTTGTTATGGGAGCGGCAGAAGGGACAACAATGTTTGCAGCGTTGAGAGCGAGGGGCTGAGAGAGCTGGGATTGGACGCGTTGGGATGCCATGGTACTCGCCGTCTTCAAAGAAGTGGTCTGGAGGGGGTCGCTTAGGGTTTTGACGTCTTCAGCGTGGTTGAATATCGCTGTCGTCGATGGCTACTGTGTAAGCACCGCAGAGAGGGAGCTTGAAAAAGAGCCTCTTCTTGATTGACTGCCGTTGTCGAGGCGGTGGAAGGCGTACTCGGCTGGTACTAAGGTCGACGGCAAAGCTTAACAACACGGGAGGTCTGGAGAGGCGATGAGGATGTCGAAGGAGGTCTGGCGCGAGGTAACAAGTGCTTCGCGGGAGTCCAAGCAAGAATTCGATCAGCTCGATCAGGAATTGATATAGCAGTTGAGAGTGCGGGTTTCATAGACGCAGTGACAGCAGCAGCGGCAGTAGTCGGCTTTGTTGATGATGTGAAAATCGACGAGTCTGAGCGTCAATTCCACTGGGTGAATTCATCATGTGCGAACTGCCTTGCACTGTGAATCGAGTGCCACGTTCCCACTGCGTCCCGCCAGCAACCCTTTTATAAGGTGTGCTTGTCGACTCCAATCTCAGCCTCATCGTTCCTCACCAAATGGATAGTTAAATTTGAGCAGGCCATTCAACCCGCCTACCCAGCCATCATCCCCATCAGCTCCTGCACTGGTCGTTCGCATTATACAAGGAATACCACCGGCGAAGACTCCTGACTCGGTCTCGATTTCTTCCCCCGAGACTCGAAGCTCTGTGCCGACGCCCATACCCTCTGTGCGTCTCATTCCATCGATACTAACCTCGACTTCCCGGCCTCTATTTTTATCGCTGAGCTTGAGAGTGATAGGAGTCGTGGACGGAAGAACGAGAGGTCGGAAACTCAAGCTTCGGGCACAGATAGGTGTGAGTAGCAAGGAGCTAACGAGCGGGTGGACAATGCTCCCACCACTGCTGAGACTGTATGCTGTGCTCCCGGTGGGCGTCGATATGATCATACCATCAGCGACGGCTTCGGTGAGGAATCTCCCCCCAACGAAAACATCGACAATGGCAAGGTGAGGATCCCGCCCTCGGTGTAGAATGACCTCGTTCATGGCGTACATGTCGTGCAAGAATTCTCCCTTACCACCTCCGTTGCTGCTGAGTCGGTTTCCTTTTGCGTCGAAGATGCCGACCTTCAGGCGTTGTCGAACCAAGACTCTTGCGCCTCTTGCTGATCCCATTGACTTCCCACGCACCGATGACCAGCCTGTGAAGTCCCTAGCAGCTTCAAACTTGGTCGCGGGGTCACTCTCGATGACAGCTTGTCGTTCTGAAGCAGCACCCGACATATACACTTCTCGAAAGGCTCGCTTGTACTCGGAGAACTTCCACTCGCTCAGGAACCCCAGCGTGCCCATGCTGAATGATAAAATAGGAGGCACGCGGGAGGCTGTCGCGAACAGTGATGACGCGTGCAAAATTGTGCCATCGCCACCAAAAGTGACGACCAGGTCGACTTTTTCCTGGTACTGGCGTCTTGATTGATCAGAGTCTGGCAGCGTAAAGTGTTGCTCGAGTAAGTCACTTCCAAGCTCATCTGAGACCCGTGGTTCCACCAGGGTGTTCACATTCGGGTAGGTACTTCTCACATGTCTGTTGAACTCCAGGAGGGCTTCAGTCGTTGACTCTGAGCAGTCCTTCTTGATCAGCAGAATGTTGCGCGGTGGGTGAGACCATTCAAGACAGAGAAGTTCTCGCGCTGGCGTCTGTTTAAGACGAAAGGACGTTTGTGGAGGCAGATCATTTAGTGGAAGCCTTTTCGAATTTGAGGATGCTGGTATGGGGGGACCGTCGTGCTGTCCTATCGACAGCGTTGATTTCGAGGCCATGCCTAGTCGACGTCGCGTGCTCGAGAGCGGAATCACAGCAGGTTTGAGTCCGAATCGGTGAGTCCATGTTATGAGAGCACAACAGCTCTGTTTTACAGGGCCTAGTGCTGCCATCTTGAGGGTCTGTATACGGCGCGGCAACGTCATGCGACGCACTGAAATAGAAAGGTACGTGGTGTGATGTCGCCATTTATCTTTTGTGTCAATCCAGCGGCGCGGGATGGAATGTACAATCGCGAACAAGATGATCAGATATTGATGGTCTGACAATCCATCCTGTATATCATGATGATTGGCAAGCCGAAAATGGCAACAGGAGCATAGCTGTGTGATACCGGATGGAACAATGAGTGACGTTGATATCGTCGAGGAAGGAAACATGGTGGAAGTACCCAATGCACGTGACTTTGTCCGAGAGATTCAGTCACGTGATATGGCGCCGGATAAACTCGCGTTCCGATCCGAGTTCCGGACTTCGAGTCCCCACTGTCCCCCCCCCCCCCCCAAGGCACCGACGCCCTTAAATGGTAACTGCGCTTTGTCTTTTTGTTAATTTGTTGTCTTCGAGCTCCTGTCCATCCAGCCTGCCGTTTGTACTTGCTTCCGATCAGCTGCCTAGTAACCTAGTTCATACAGTCATGAATACTAAGGCAAGCAAGAGGTTCAACCAAGGACAAGGGATGACAGGCCAGCAGAAGGTCTGTGGTGGCGATGGGAATGCTTCCTTCACCACCGCTCCCTTCCCTTTGGCGACCTGTGAGCAATATATCTCTGTGACGTGGCAGCGACATGGCCCAACAGGTTAATGCTGAGGCCATGAGACGATTCTGGCACCTTGCCCATGCTTGTCTTCGACAGTCCCTTTTCGGTGCATCCTATTATTCACCTTCAACGAGAATACTTCCTTCGTGCTCGCTTCAACATTCTTTCGTCATACGGCCATGTCCAGCTGAATGTGGCGGTACCGGAGAGTCCACTCATTATTCACTGATATACACTTGTCACTACCACGGCTTGCATCACCACGGACATTTGTCACTACACATCTGTTGTCACCGCCGTGCGACTCGTCACCAATGGGAAAAGCTCACTTCACTATGCTATATCTCATGTGGACAAATTCATCAATCAGGGAAGTCCTCCGTCCTCCAACCTCCTGTGCTATCACATTTCATTCCTGCTGAGTGGGCCTGTCAACACATACATTTTGATCAAGTGCTGGGTTTGCTGGCCCGACAGGAAAGAGGCTTCCCCAAAGTCAACCTGACACCATGAAGTTCTCAATCCTCTTGACCATTGTTGCCTCCAGCCCTGGCCTCGCAATACCCGGTATCCTTGGGCTGCCGAAAGACGGTAATGATGGCTGCGGTGCGCAATGTCAAGCGATCAAAGGCGGCTTCGGACTAGCAGTATCAAGTCCTGCCTGCCCTGGCCTTACTGGAGACTACTGTGCGAACAACTGCCAATGGTGAAAAGACACGCATCTCTCGATGAATTCCTGCTGACTTGTGGCCTCAGCTCAGCCAGTGGCATTATGGAGTGCAAGAACAACGATGGTCTCAAGATCCTCTCAAGCATCATCAAGTGCTCCGACGATGCAGTCACCAAAACTTGCATGCAGGGATTGAAGAATCAATGGGAATGCTGGTGTCAGAATTTGTTTGTTCCGGGATGGGGACCAGGAGAGAATGCGGGAGAGACGTGCGGTGATCTCTTTGGCAAGACCTAGCCTATCGCGACGACTGAGCAAGAGCACCTAGCGCGCATACCAGTGTTAATCTGGCGCTGCTTGCCACGGAAATGTGTTGCTACATGGGGTCAAGGCAGTGGCAAGCAGCCTTGGGTTTCAAGTGCACTTCCAGAGGTTACTCTTTGAGTCTCCTGAGGTCTTGGATCCTGCTCGGTGCATGGAAAAAGGAGTGTTGGAGTTATTTTGGCCCGCCTGGATTTGAAGGGCTCCCGCTTCTGTCACACGGACGGTTTATATGGAGTGTGCTTGAAAAGGTTGGCTTCGGGACTTCCTGCCATCCTCACCGCAGCGCCGGTGCTTGCTCTAAATCCATGAGCAAGGTCTTTGTCATCGCACCCAGTCTCGGATGAGCCTGCTCTGACGTCCAAGCACAGAAGTTCTGCGGCTATCATTGGACCGTTTCCTCGTGGTCTGAGAACTCAAGTGCCTAGCCAGACGTACAATAGCGTCTCAGCCTCATTGCCGGCCCCTTGCGAGCTCAATCGACAACTTATTCGGCTGAACACCTAGGAAATCTCTCCGCTGTGCACTGATCCTTGATACCTTTGAAGCCCGTGCTATGCGTTCCTTAGACTTGATCTTGACGTCTATGACTGCTCAAGGATCTCGACATGGCTCTTCCTTTGGACCACCTGTTCCTTGATGTTGAAAGATCCCGACTTTGCCGTGTAGGGTTTGCGGGTGAACGGTATAATTGACATCTCTCCACCACAAACCCCAGTTTGCTCCATACGCATCCGTGCAGCCGGCTAACAGAGTGATAGTAAGGCAACACAGATGGTTCCCTCAAGCTCAGGTTCTTGGCGCGAAGGAGAAAGACACATCGCAGCGTGCTGGAGGCGACACCACCTCCCTTATATCCCCGGGCCTCGGGGCGAGTAATATAGGTACTCCATCTCCCGCCTCTGCTAGACCGGCCTACACAGTATGAAGACCTCCACAAACGAAAATCCTATACAGTTGAGTCTGGAGAGGGAGCAAAGGCTAATATAGCCAGAACTTTAACTGAGCCTCAGTGGGTACGGGCTAGAAGGGGGGACCTAATCTGGCCCCTTCATCCGGCCTGTCCCTAACGTCGAACTTGGCGCCAACTAATGCAAGATGTAGGCGCCGGACGTAGTAAGATAACTACTGTATGTAGATTGTCCCTAACGCTACTCCGTACCGAGGACCTCCCAGGAAAAACAAAAGGGATGTTTGTATTCCTTGTAGAGCACTGGGACTCCACATGGCGTGTTTCACTTGACGAACCTGAGAGAAGCCTCATCGAGGCTTGTCAAAGCTCGTCCTCGCATTCACACAGTCCTCCGTACGTACTCGTATTCGGCCCTGCGTTGCTGGTCAACATGCGAATTCGGCTTCGCGCGCAACTTTCTGGGGGCAGTGATTTCGCTTGCCTCCTGCCCTGCACGTGGGTTAGTTGACTTGGATAAAGGGGCTGAGCGGCTGAAATGCGAACTGCGAACTGCGAACTGCTCATCAGGCTGGCGGATCTGCTGCCTGCACTGATTGATTGTCGTCGTCGACGCGACATTGAAGGCGTGTTGATCTATGTATTTGTTCCACGAGAGTTCCTACAGTAGTTATTCTGCCAGGAATTGCCTCAAGTCCGCGGTTGGCACGTATTTTAATTAGATCTCAAAACGTGTACGAGGCTGAAGGAAATCCCTGGCCTCTACTCCTACGGCATGGGGAGAAATGGGTTGATCACATTCTCCGCTGGCCTCTGCCTCTCATGGGCTATACTCCTGATCACTCGAGCCACCGCGACCGCAGTGGCTGTTGCTGCCACGGGAGGTCCGCTGGGCTCGCCCGTCGGAAACTCTCCAGGCACCATACCAGCGGGCGGCGGGGATGACTCTCCTACTGGCAATCCGAGCACCAGCACGAGCACCAGCACTACCACCAGCAGCGCAACGCTGGCAGACTTCCCGAATGGCGTGCAGGCACTGGACACGATCCTCGCCGTGGCGTGTGTGCTCTTGACGACGACCACTTACGCAGTGCTGATCGGGCCGGGCACGCGACTGCTGAGCACCTGTAAATTGCCGCTGGCGATCCTGGAGGAGAACATAGGACAGTTGCTCTCCCGCGCCTGGCCCGACAGCAGTGATGGATCGAAAGAATCGATGAATCCCTTAGGCCCCGGAACCGCCTCGGACGCCATCCGCATCTTCTACACCGGCCAACTGGACGGGGAGGTGCAGCGGGCTGCGCGGGGCGTCGAGCAGTGCCGAGCGACGCCGAAGCAACAACTTTCAAGGCCGCCGATGTGGTTGACGACGGGATCGTCCCTCACCAAGAGTATGGTGCAGCTGGCCGTGTGGGAATGGGTCAGTGCCTGGGCGGCGCTCGGCATGACAGTGTCGACTTTGGCGTTCAACGGATTCCTCACCAACAACAGGGGCCCGGACAGCTATCCCCGGTTGGTCGTCGTGGTGGCCTACGCTGCAGCATTCGGGCTCCACTTCTGGTATGTCTATCGGACGTTCAACGCCTTCTTCACCCTGGTTATTGCCGGCTCGAGCTGGAGTCTGTTGAACAAAGCATCCTTCGTTTCGGTTGGGGTCCAGGAACTCAGATCGCGATTGGAGGGCGGCGCCGCGCCCCCTGTGTTCAGAGAACTGGGGAAAGCCGCCGCGAACGCCACGTATTCAGTCTGTCCTGCAACGCTGGTCCAGGACGTGGGTGTCTTACCCGTGGCAGACAAGGACGTCCTAACGGACACGCAGATGAGCGAGGCGAGGACGGTCGGAGATTGGCAGAAGAGAGACATCAACAGCGCGGTGGAGTTGGGCAGAACGGCTCTGGACGGTGTCGTCGCAAACGTCATGACCATGGTTGGCATCGTCATCACCACGGGCTTCTCGGTCTGGACGAGCATGCCGGCCGACGGGTCGGTGGGCTCTCAACTCGGCTCCCTGGCTCTGTTGGCGTCCCTCACGCTCGGGGCCGCTGCGATGTTCAGCAGCGCCGTCGATCTGAGCGTCATGCTAGACTCGTTTCGGAATATCCTGTTCTTGAAGGAGATCCTGCTGAATGGAGAGGCGTCGGGCCATGTGCAGAAACGGGCCTCGAACAAGACAATTGTGGGATTTACGCATCAGACGGTGAAGGCCAGACCGCTCAAGGTCCGAGATCTGGCCACGAGGACGAGTTTCTGGACGCTTGTCTTCTTTGGCCCGGCCTATGCTCTCCTCCCTAGCGCGTCCGACCACCATCGACAGTCCGCTGGGGCAAGGTTCGAACTCGCTGTCAAGGTGAAGGGAAAACAGACGATATTCACGACAGAACCGACCGACCGACACAATCTCAAGCCGGACGGCACCAACGTGGGATCAATCAACGTGTGCTATGAAGTCGCTGCCGGGCCACGGTCGGCGTCGGCATCATCATCTGTCCCAAAGGGTCGATCAAGAGTAATGACATTCCTCCTTGGCACTCGGAGACGAGCTTCTAGTATAGCAAATGGGCCGTAACTCAAATAATGACGCCTCGCACCCAACAGACGCTCGCTGGTGAAAGAAAGCTGCTTACCAGGAAACTGTTCTCCCGATTCTTCTTTCAAGTTTCTCATCTTCTAATTCCCATCGTTGTCCGTTAGGAACAAGACGCTGATGCTCAGGCCATGGTTCGGTTTCTCACGCCGGAACGAGTGGTATATGAACGGGGTTGAGGCTTCTCGATCTAACGACGGAGAGGATGGGTATCGATCCAAAAGGGTGGAGTCGTTGTTGCATGAAATATTGCACTCGGCGAGGCCGCCGCGAACAAGCTCCGTGGTGGCTAAAGAGGAGAGCTTCAAGGTCGAATCTTCGTGGATCTCTCTCCCAAGGGTCGACTGAAGTCGGGCACGGTCCTCCGCGGTGATGGAGTGGCGTATTGTCGGATCTTTGAGCAGATCGCTCCGGCCGGCCTGGACGAAAACATCCCTGACGGTCTCTTCCATGCCATCGTCCCATTGGAACGCATTATACCGGTCCCCCACGCCGGGGGAGATATACGCGTGGATGTTCCGTCGCCGAGCCCCCAGCTCGACCATGGCGTCGAGCACATTCCCAACCACGTTGCGGACCAGCGGCTTCCAGCCCGCGTGGGCGAGGCCGAGGACGCGAGACGACGGATCATAGAGGAAGATTGCCGGGCAGTCGGCTCCCTGCACGGCCAGGATGTACCTTGGGGATCGACTTGCCACGGCGTCGTAAGTGACGGGCTGGTTCGTCCTGGTGACGGGCATCAACGTTCCCGACGCCGGGTTTGCCACCCAAGCATAGTCCTCATCCCTGATCGCCTGGCCTGAATGAGGCCACGCGCCGTTCGGCAGCACCAACGCTCCAGGCTCGAAGCTGACAGTGCGAGCAAGCCGCTGGAGGTTCATGCGGAAGTGGTTTGGCTTCACACCTGGATCTTGATGAGCTGCCGGCCGCGCGAATGAGAAGTGGTCGTTTTCAGAATCGGTTCCTTTGCCTGTGAAGCAGCCTCGGACACCCTTGAACTGTGGGAAAACCGGATATATGGGAAATTCATGTTGAATACTGCCTCGACGTCGGTCTGTCGTTACCCTGGCCATGGTGGGATTGATCTGATTTCTTACCAATATGAAGCGTGGCGGGGAGTACGAGTAGGTACTTGGGGACATCTAGTTAAGTACATTAGAAAAGGACCTTGCCTTGTGATCACTTATAGTCATTGTGGATGTATTTCAACCCAAGTCCCTTACGCGTCGCCACACACTCTCGCTTCTCAGCTGGTTACTTGTTACTCCCTTCGGGCTCGGCAGCATTCAAAGTGGCTGAGTCGGTGATCGCGTGTTTTGATTCGACGGCTTCCCCGACACCGCCACCAGCTGATGGTGGCAGCTACCGTATGCAAAGCCGTTGATAGGCCCAAACCCCAACAGCGTTGATGAAAGTCTGTTCTGATCCGGCGGACATTACCGTTTCGTGCTTGTTGGCAACCTCACTGATCTGTAGCCTTTCTACAAGTAGGCGACCGACGTAGTCGCACACAACGGTAGCATCTAGCCCAATCTCGATTCCTGGTCGCGTCGTCTGTGGGCGTTGTCGCACCAAAGCAGCTGCGGGTAGCCAGTGTCCACTCTCTGGCCTTTTGTTGCCGCCAATAAGTAGCATATCGAATGGGCTGGTGTCGGGATATTTGGGCCAGTTTTCATTACAGTAGAGTCTCAGTACGCAGTGAGCTTTGTCGTCCCATGTTTCCGGTACGGCCTCGTCCTCTTGATGAACATAAACTTGGAATATCGAGTTCGTTGCCTTGGCTTTGTCACCGTCAAGTCCACGGTTGCCATGGAGGGGGCGTGCTAGCATAACAGTCATATAGTCGCCCAACAACCCACGTGTTGTGCAGGCAGATTTCAAACCAGCGTTGTCCGTGTCCAACTTGATTTTCGATCGATGCATGAAAGTACTTGGTGCCCATCTGAAACCTGGCACCGCCAGCTTCGGTCCATCGAGTAGTGGGATATCATATGGAAGAAGTTTCAATGTTAACCAGAGCCGTTTCATTCTTTCCTTACCGTTCGCGTCAAAGAGATCTTTCGATTCGGCCCGAAGGAGCGTCGACACAACAAGCAGCTCATCTTCTCTTCGACTGGTGCTGCGCCACCTCAGAGCCGAATACACGTGGCCGACATTGATTGAACTGTGATCTGTACGCAGCCTGTAGATGTTCGCAGCGAGACAGCGCCAGACGACGGCAACACTGGGTCTCATGGAAGGAAATGTGTTGATCTTGTACTCCCAGAGACCATCTTCTAGCACAAAGACAAGCCGCTTCCCAAGCACGGCCTCTTGATAGGTCCACATTCGTTGCATCCATGGCGAGGAATAAATGGCTAACAGGATCTCTTCCGTAGAAGCTGTTGTCTTACAAGTCTGAATGCTCTTGTCTAGGACTAGAACCGCCGTCGCGTTCTGGTAGACATTTCGCATCTGCAAGATCGTTGCATTTCGGTATTCGATCTGCTCTGGGATACAGAGGGTATCGATCCAAAATGGTGCGGGGACGATGTTCATGAGCTGAGACACGAGGGTCTGGAGACGCAGAGCCTGACATCGGTGGAGACCAGTCTCAGTGCTCCCACCCAGGCCATCGACCCATACGTGTGATATGGCAACGTAGGAACTGGGCGACTCCAGTGGCGCATCGGAAATCTCGATTGTCACTCCAGTCTCGAGCCGTTGAACAGTGATGAGAGGAATACGATGCTTGGCAAGGACAGCAGGAATTGCAGCAAAGGTGGGCTTAAGCTTTGGACATTCACAGTCCGGTATGGCGTGCTGTTGCACGTACGACCATTCGTCGATTTTGTTGCGCACGCATTCATTAGAGTCGCACTGCGCATGTCCTGCAATTGGGTATCTCTTTTTTCGGCTGACAACCCAGTCCAGTAGCGATTGGCTTGTGGTCTCTTCGAGTAGTTTGATCGTGAAAGGACACCAGCCAAGGTCCAAGAAGATCTTTCTTCGAGATGCGCTCACAAAGGATGGGTAGTACCAGTCGCGGGCGCCCAACGTCTGGAGACTGGGCATGGCATGAATACAAGTGCATTCAAGCGCTTCCGCCAGGCGCACAATGGCTGGTGTGATTATTCCTACCAGCTTCATGAAACCTGGGTAGTTGGCTTCCAATTTGGAATGGAAAGCTTCGACACTCCAGGCTGCAAATCGTGTAATCCAGTCATGGGCCAGCGAGATGTCGTTTTGTATCTGGTCGTTCAGTTCTTTCTTTGTCTTGTCATCATTAGAGCGAAGCTGAAATATTCGACTTTGTAAAGCATGGCACAGGTTCTTGCTGTACAACACAGTTGAAGAGTTCGGACGCCGCACTGTCATGAATGAGATTTTGACCTTCTTGCCGAGAAAGGCTTCCAAAAGGCCAAAATAAAGCCAAGATTGCAGCAGTGCCCCTACCCTTTCAGAGACCTGTTCGCTGGGTAACGAACTTAATGAGTCGTGGGAATGGCGCAATTCACCATCCCAGACCTTTTCCACTCTCCACCCTGATGAGCGACCATACATATGAAAAGGACATAGGTTCTCTTCCTCATGGGCAAAACCTAACCACGGCGTCACTGGCTCTACAGCCTCAACTTCATCAGCCGAAGGAATGGTTCCTTCGTCAAGAATATGGGCTTGGAGGGCTGCTTTGGGTCCTTGTGCATGGCTAGGTATGTAAACAAGATGTTCCATGGGCGGTATTAAGAGGAGACTACGCCAAGCGGTAGGCACTTAGAATTCGGACAATTGGTTGCACGTACCAATGTGATGAGTTGATTGATTGAGAGGAAGAGACTCTATCTGAGAGCGTTGTAAGAGAAGAACGCGGCTGCGGCGCGGTGCCACGCGACTGCCGGATCCGCACGTGACCTGCAGGAGAACGGCGGGACTAGGAAGGTTACCCGAGGATCCACCGCCAAGGCAGGTTTGCTGTATCGGAGCGGAAATACTTGGACTCGGTGCTCTTGAGAAAAGTTCACGTTAGTGGTAACCAAAGTACGAAGGTCAAAGGTTTGCAATTAGTCGACTTGGGATCAAGTCGCGCGTCCGTGGTTAGAGCCTGGCTTGGATCTGGTTCCGCCATATCTCCCGATCTGATTGATTATACTCCGTCCAGGACGAAGCCACCCTACAGGCGCAGAACTTCCCTCCGCTGCAAAGCACGAGTTGACATAGTCAGGACGATCGTGCTGGCACAGTTGGATTGTTGATTGAACATGGATAATCCAAGAGCTCGCACGGTAGACTGTTACAAGTTCCAACCCTCCAGCCTTTCAGGAGCCTTGCTCGGGTGAGCAGAAGCTATACATTGACGCGAGATGAGCTGGTGCAGCCTGGTCGGCTGCATCAACTAGCTACAGTATGCGAAGCCTTGTCGTGGAGCCTCGTCTCTCACCCAGAAGTGCCTGAGAAGCTGAGTTTTGGAATCTGACAATAAAACCCACGCACGACGACTCGATATCGCGCCTCTCGATAGTGACTAGGTTCATCTATCCGTCGCCGGAGGAGAGCAGCGGGGGTTTTCCAAGGTCTATTGCCTCCCCAACGTATGGTGCCACTCGGAATTGTCGTCTACTGAATTTACATACGTCCAATGATCCGTCCACGCACGCATGTAGCATAAAAACTCCACAGGTCACCTCCCAAGCGCGTCCCTCCACTGCCTGGCCACCTCCATCCCCTGAGCCAAACCCCCGACCCTCGCATCAATCGCATATCCCTCGCCATCCAGCCTGTTCAACTCGCGCCACAGCCCCTCCAAGGGCAAGGTGAACGTCTCGATGAACTCCCCTTCCTCCAGCTCGGGCTTGGGATCCCGATTCCGTGGATCCGACAAGTCTACGTCCACAAAAATCATCTTAGTGTTCGTGTTGCAAAACCCCGGGTCGTTCCACATGACGAAGCCCTCCGCCGCGGCGGCGTCCGCGGGGATCGTGCCCACGTACCCGGTCTCCTCTCTCAGTTCGCGTATCGCGGCCTGGACGGGTGTCTCGCCCTCATCGACCAGCCCTGACGGCGACTCGATCGTGACTTTGCCCAACGCCGGGCGGAACTGTTTCTGCAGGAGCAGGCGCGGGCCTGAATCCGTGGGGGAGTCGGGGTCCCTGAGCACGGCGACTACGCCTACCGCGTCGCATTCGCTGTTGGTCGGCCGGGTAAGACGCTCGGCGGATTCCCACACCCGCTGGGATCCCTTTGGGTCGATGTATTGGATTTTCTTTAAAGTGATCCACTTTGCAGAGGATGTGTCCTGGAGGGTATCAATTGGCCAGTGGACCAGCATCGGATAGACGAAACGTGCATGGTATAAGTAGAGCTGCCTCCGAGATACAAATTTCGACACAAACTTCAAGATACAGATTTCAAGGCACAAACTTCAAGATACAAGCTTCAAATTTCAAGGAGCCCATACCATTGTCTCCATGGA
The DNA here is from genome assembly GCA_016109575.1 of Phialophora chinensis. Classification (NCBI taxonomy): domain Eukaryota; kingdom Fungi; phylum Ascomycota; class Eurotiomycetes; order Chaetothyriales; family Herpotrichiellaceae; genus Phialophora; species Phialophora chinensis. Next base: position 1,179,367 of record JADWPU010000010.1, on the reverse strand, counting down.
GAGATTCTTCGCCATCCGAGGCGCAAAAGTAGACATCCCATCAGTCTGCATCTTCGCCGGTCTTGCCCACCCTCGGACGTGTAATCTGGCACTAATAACAGGACGTCGTGGGAAGCAGAGGAGGGGGAGGTGAACAGGTGAAGGGCTTGCGCTCAGCATGTGGGGGCCATGTTCATGTCATGGCATAATAACGCCAACGGTGACGGAAAAGGAGAAGACGTCTGTGGTCCTTATTGATATAGTACGGTTACGTATTAGTGAGTGAGTTGGAGTTCATCAAGGTTTCAAAATCTAGTGGATATGAACGATGACGTACAGAAGGACTACTTCGAGTAACTACCTCAGGCTCTGAGGCTCTGTACTTCTTTATCGGTCAACCAGGGTCTCGCTCCAAGTACATATGTACTTTGCTCTCACCTGGCTCTATCTCTACCCGTACTCGTACACAGGATATGCATGACATACCTCGTTCACTTCTGTTATGACACCTTAACTACTGAGGATAGTCTATTTGAGTGGTACTCGTACGATCGTTTCCAGGATCTCAGGATGGATATCATCTTCAATTTGAAAGCGCCAGCGGCACGATAGACTCGAGAGGCGTTATATTCACTGTACTTCATGTACCCAGCGAGACCACTTCTGAGAATCACGCGGTAGTATTGTGCCAGGTTTTCGGTTCGGTTTTTCATTCCTTTTTCCTGAAAGGAAGAATATCTGTGTGCCAGATGCTCATCATCACATCCTGAAGGATTCCTATTCTATTTTTTCCTTCTTCTTCTTCTTCTGTCCCTTATCTTTTCATACAGATTGCGATAGGCATGCATCGTCACGATGGCCATCCAAACTAAACTCGATCGGACCCAGACTTGACCAACCCTGAGCCACAGCCATAGCCATGACCATAGCTATACAATGTGCTATCGTCGATAGATTCCTGTCCCCCAGCAGATCCTGAGTATGGCCAGCCCCCACGCCATGCTGATGGAATCCTTGACCACATTCAACTTACTGCCCACCACTTCCCTCCACCCGACCGGCACCTCGGCCACCGGAATGCCCGCACCCTCTGCGAGCATGAGCATCTCGACGTCGAAGATCCACCCCTCCATATGCATATGCGGGATGATGAAAGGCAACGTCCGCCGCGAGAACAGCTTGAACCCGCACTGCGTGTCCTTGATGCGCGCCGTGGCCGGCGGGGTGAGCAGCCAGAGGAGGAGATGGAACGCGTGCATCAGGAAGTTGCGCAGCTTGGAGCGTTTGACCACGGCCTCGGAGCCGACGAGGTGCGCGCGCGACCCGACCGCGATGCCTCGACCCTGTGAGTCTTCGACCGTCCGACACGCGGCCAGCAGCTTCGTGAGGTCCGAGAACTTGGACGCGCCGTCCGCGTCCGCGAACAGGACGTACTGCCCGCGGGCGTGACGCATGCCGTGCGTGACGGCCCCGCCTTTGCCGCGATTTTCTTCCAGCGAGACCATGCGGATCGAGCCCGGCTGGATCTTCACTCCCTTGGGGGACCGGTGCGTCCAGGGGCCGGAGTCACGGCGTGGGTTCTGAGGGAGGATGTGTGCGCGGGCGAACGTCTGGGCCGTGAGCAGCGTGTGGTCTGTACTGCCGTCGTCGATGAGGAGGATTTCCCACCCGGAGAGGGGTTGCAATGTGTTCGTAACACCGTTAGCCTTCTTCCTGCGTCGAGGGCCGGCCGGGTCTTCGTCTGGGTCACCATCGGTTTTGGCGGAGTGTTCGGGAATGCCCTGCATGTTTGAGCTCGATGGACCGCCAGCGGCGTACTCGGTCTGCAGAAAGTTCACAGCCTCCTCCAACATGCCTGTTAATCTGTCCTCTTCATTGAACGCCGGGATGACCAGCGTGAGAAACACCTCCGCCGGCTCGGGTTCAAACTCTTTTTCCAAGTCGATGTCCTTGTCAGGCTTCTCTTGTTTCGCCTTGTAATACCGTCGTAGGAGATCGTCGTACCAGCACGGCAGGGGCTCCGGGTCCGTGACGTCGCCCGTCTTATCCACCGTCGTGTACTTCTTCTCTGAGGGGAGGGGCTTTCGCGGCTCCGGCACGAAGAAGTATATGAAGAGCCAGACCTGTGCGTTTCACTCAGTGTCAGTCAACATTGCTCCACGTGGGCAGGGAAGACAAGGCATGCAGCCCGCAGCGTACCGTCAACACAACCGCAAAGGCAGCCCAGATCAAATAAAATGGCAACATGCGCCAGTTCGGCCACTCGTCGCCGCGGAAGACGTTCATGAACTGCCCGCCCATGCCGATGGGGCGGTCGAGCCCAGAGAAATCCATGGACGACGCGGCCTCGTTGGCCATGACTGAGGAGCAAGGGAGGAAAGAAAGGAAGAGGTCCCAAGGACCGCGCGAGATCTGTCAACGGGGTGTCAAGGCCATGTGAACGGAAAGCAGGCGGCCTGTGGACTTGCGACCTGCTCTCATCTATTCTGATCTGATCGGCCGAAGACAGATGTTCACAAAAAGTAAAGTTGGGGGGGTTGGTCGGTGAATCGGTGTCAGCTTCCGCCGGCGGGGACATGCCCACTGAAGGAGAGCAACATGAGGGAGATTGTGCTACCAATGATGTTGAGGAGCTCGATCACAATCATTGTTATTATTGCCATTGAAGTATCTGTCTCGTTAAGGGACACGGCAACAGGAGAACTCCTTCCAGCATGTCATCCCATCTTCACTGACCCTTCGTATCTTCTATAAGAACCTTTTCCCTCTCCATCACCGCGACGAGAAGGAAGTCGACCCTGTCACCTTGGTCCACGCACTCTCCAGCTTGTTCTCAATGAACTCATCCACGGGTTCGGTACCGACGTCACTAACGCCAATTCCATCCGAAGCCTTCAGCCCACCCTCATCACTATTCGGCCGACGGTCGTCCAGGCTGTGGTCTATGTTGCTCGCGTAAATGACCGCGGCAAAAGCCTCGAGCTCCTTCACTTCTGCCTCTGCAGTAGATACATATTCATTAGGTGGGTTATTGCCGTTACCGATAGCGTGTGCCTGGCGCGTGATGACTGCCAGTATATTGGCAAGTTTGACACGAGGCTCCCCTGGCACGACTGTGACCGCGGAGTCAAGTTCTTGAATGCGCGGGTGCGGTGCGCTGGAAATCGATGATGAGGGCGAGTGTTGCCTCAGTTGTGGATATGATTGTTCAATGACTCGAGCGTCAATGAGATGTGAGAACATCGACCCCAGCAGCAGGGTGTGAATTCGAGTAAAAGTAGGCGAGTCGATCAGATCGGCCGTCTCGTCCAGGAGTTGACGCAACGGTCCTGTTGATGTGTCGATATGGATCGAGCCGTGCCTGCTCTCGTCGTGCTCTTGATTCAGTGACTCTGAACCTGGTGAGGTGACAGGCGGAGTGATCACGCCAGACTCGACCAAGACAGCCTCCTCCTCCTCCTTTGGTGGCAGCATGTATGGTAGCCATCTCGTGGCATACCTCTCCTGCTCCGAACCGCCCTCGACCTTCTTTCGCACCTCAAGAACCAGATCGCTGAGTCTAGCGGCAGTGATTCCCTCGCTAGGCGAAATGCCTCCAAATACCTCTTCAACTGCTTGCCTGACTTTCGCCAGAATCTGCGCATACCCTTTGTGCAGCAGAAACCATGAGAAGGTTAGATATCTTCGGTTCGTCTCGAAGTCGTTCCCGAATCCGGTGCCTGCGCTGCCACCGTCGTGATCTTCCAAGGAGATAGAATTCGCTGTACCCGGTGCTGGTGGCTGGGCCAGCGAAATGACCGAAGACAGGTAATTCAGTCGGCCTAGGAGATTCAACTGTATTCTTGTGAGTATCGTAAGTAACGATAGGCTGTAGATGAGCGTGAATGCTCTCGTGAGCGAGGTCACCTTCAACTCATTCCAGAGTTGGGCCTTGGTCCGCCGTGCACCCGTTGACTGGCTTCCGTTGAGCGGGAACTGGCTGGCATGTATGAAGCTTCCCGTCTGGAAGCTGGACATGCTTGCCGTGTCGCCGTCATGCATTGACGACGCTTCAGATTTCCCCTCTCCTGAGGCACGTGCTAATCTTTCAGCCTTCTTCTGTTGCAGTTCATGAGTCAACTGCTCGACAGGGAGATCCTCGATGACATTTTCGGTGAGAGTGGGCAGCAGGGCAAGAACGGTAATAGTACAATCGGTCTGGTTCTGTTCGAATCGGCGTCGGATGCTAAGGATATGGAATCAGCGCATGCCAGCAATTGAGAACACCCCTTGCCATACTTCTCCTTCGCGATCCGGTCCATCTGCACACGCTCTCGCGCTTCATTAACCTTCCCAATGACATATTGAGCGGCCAGGTATCCCGCGCCAACGACTCCAGCGCCGATGGCTATGCCAGTGCGATGCCGGCGTAACCAGCGACGTGTGGCTGATATCATTTTGAACAGCACGGGTGTAAGTGTACCTTATCTCAGGTACAGGGTGTCGAGGGATATGACATGATCGCAAGCAATACAGCAAGCGACAGGGAGCTCAGGACGGGCGTGTCAATGAGCAGCAGATGCGCCGAGGCGAGCGAACAGATTGAGACACGAGTGATGTTGACCTGATCACATTTGTCGAGTCGAGCGGAATGAACCTGTGGCTGGTGCCTCGGCTTTCAAGGCTGGCAGAAGCACGGCGGCGGAGAGCTTGTCGGGGCACACACAGCCTGGAATGGTCTTCCTTAACCAATGGCAGCGAGCTAGGTAAGCTGGCAACTACGTAACAGCACGGTACGGGCACTTTTGTTAGGGGCCTTTTACCCGGAGATGTGCCTGCCTTTGCTAGCCGGGGATGACCTCTGCTGCCCGACAGACCCCACCATGGAAGGAACTTGAAGGAGTTTCAGCGTACCTCGTCGTCCCTCTCTTCATGAGTACTATCAGGGTGAATAGTTACCAGCGCATAAGGCGCATCTGTTGAAGTCTGCGGACCGCCATGTCTTGAACCAACAGCTCTTACGAGGCGCCAGTTCCTGGCTGCCACTCACCTCGCTCTTCCGCGCAACTGTGTATACACACACACAACCCGACCCCACTATTGTAACAAGGAGTCCCAGGCTACAGCATACTTTTTGCGCAAACGTCGCAGCCTGTCACCATGGACCAAGGCCCTCGCGAGTACATCCTCGAAGTCTTCGCAGACCAGAACTTCGTCAGGGACATAGTCAAAGGTGCGCCGCACGGGGTCGCTCCCCTTCAAGGGAGCAAAGGTACACAGAGAACAAAACCTGACATGTCTGCATGAGCAGGAGTCTTGCATACAATATTCTTCCACCGCTACTTCCCTCCCGTCCGACCGTCCTTGTACACGCCCACAGCATCCTCGCACTCGTCCCACACGCACACGTCCTCACACTCGCAACATTCGCTCCCAATCACCCTCCCGTCCATCCTGGAGCCGCCCGAAATCTCCACAGCAATCGACTCGCACACCAACCTCCTCATATCGCAGCTCACGCTACAGTCCTCCATGGGGCCGTCCAGCCCGTCGGCGGCGGCAGGCGGCTCGAGAGGCGAGATTGTCGTAAGATTTTTCGACAGGAGGAGAAGAAGGACGGGCATTACCACAGGATGGCTGGGCAGGTTGGGCGGAGGAGGCCAAACGGAAGAGGAAGTTTGTTGGGAGGAGTGGTGTGTGCAGGTCATCGTTGCAAGACCTAGGAGTGAAGCAGGTGAGTCTGTCCTTTTCAAAGCCGTTTGCCCTCCTTCGAAACGGCCATACTGTATCACTGAGAATGCTCACTAATGTGATATGATAGACCGAATCAAGGTCCGCCGCGCGATGGAGTCGTCTCTCCAAAAGACAGCCATGAAAATCGTCGCCATTGTGAATCGGGATAAGGACCATATCCCGCCGATCACGACCAGTGATCAGAACCCCTTCCCGTACAGGATATACGTCAATCCTAAGCAGCAAGAGAGTGCTGAAAGGGGGTTTGTGGGAGGTTGGAGTTGAAGCTCGTTGCCGTTGCCGTTGCCCATTCGTACGAGACATTCTTCTGGTTCGGCAGTTGAAGTACGAGCGCCATTCAAACCTTCAAAAATAGAAAAGTATAGAGCAAAAGCGTTGTATTGAATTCATTGCGCATGGCCATGACTGCGTAACTACTTCTGCTGCTAGTTTCTGCCACAAATTCCACCCGCCCCCAAGTTGATACTCCGTAGCCGCTGCCGTTTCAAGTGACACAAGATCGATTGGTCTATTGGGAAAGTTGTAAGAATACTCCTGGTCATACCCTCTTCATTGTCTGTGCGCCACTCTGCACGTCCTCCGTCACCTTGGTGTCTCCGCCAATGTCATGTTCATCCGCCGCGTATCTTGTCCTCTGGCGATATCATGTTGTTGTCGTTCCGTCATAGATCGCATCAAGAGTCAGCGATCTCCTTCAGTTCCTGCACAAAGCTAGACAACGACCGTTTGAGTCGTTTACTGGCTTTTCAAAGCGGCGTCGGCCTTGTTGCGGACATCGCCGGAGGTGGTGGTGCTTTGGCCTTGGAAGAAGCGCGAGAAGATCGGGTGGAGGAGAGATCGGAAGACAATCTGGGCGCCATTGGTCACGGGAAGGGCCATCCACAAGATCAAGATGAACTTGAAGACGTAGTAGAATGCTGATAAGACCATTAGAGTGACCACTGGATGACTTATTCAGGTGAATGCGACTTACGGAACCAGTAGACGGCGTTGATGATGCTCTCAAAGACAGTGAGGAAGGCGTAGACGACCCAGTACTGCGATCAATGTCAGTATGTTTGCATGCGAGCATTATCGGATTAGCATACTGTCAGCCACTGAGTGTCATCAACCTTGCTACTGCTGAACAATGCCTCCAGAGAGTAGTATCCAGGGATGATGAAGCCGGCAAAGTTGACGAGAAATTCGCCTCCAATGTTGAAGAAGACGAGGAAGAAGTAGAGGCCGACGAGGCCGAGGAAGACGTAGACCTTGGGAACGTTGGTCTGCTTCTCGAAATTATTGAGGACAGGATACTTGCTAAGCTGCAAACACCAGGTATCAGCTCAATCCTCCTCGTCGAGGCGTTCTGCGATGAGATGGAGGGACTATGGACGGTGACGTGCTGGAGGCGACAATGGGAATCCGGATGCCTGGGTTGACATGTGCTCACATACCTCCTTATCGATCTGAGAGATCTGTTGTTGGGCTTTGTCTTGGAACGACATCTTGACGGCGGTCAACTGAATACCTTTGAGGGAATCTAGGTTGTTATCGTGGTGCTGGGGAGACTGAGTGTGGATGGAATCTTGTGCGGTCCTGATATGTAAAGAGCAAACCGAATGTGCGATGGAGGAACAGGTGAAGGAGATGACGTTGGGTTTTGTTGGAGTTTGGGTGGGCGGCACGAGGAAGGAGCACCTGTCCAAATCGCCTGACGGCTTCAATTGCTCAGTCGCACTTGACTCGACCCCACGAGGCCCACTGAATCTCCACCTGGAATGGGTCGTGGGCGTGTAGTGATCCCCCGTAGTTGCATTCCAGCCACCACACTTCACCGTACGTCTTGTTGTTTTCCGCTCCGTTACCTAGTCAACATCTCGGATTCGACTCAACATACACAAATCACAAGCCAGTGGCATCTCAGCATCGACAGCCACCACGCGAAGTGATCCGACACCGTGAAGAAGGGCTCGTCATCGAGCAGCACATCTTCACTGCCACCTCGACGCGAGATACTTGATCCCGCAAACGCTCATCGAATCAACGACACGCCCGCCCACTGCCGCAATTCCCGTCGACCTCATTGTGCGCTCAGATGTTGTGTTGTGATCGGTCGAATTCCGGAGCCAACCTCTTCTGCGACGAACTTGCACCAACATTTCCCGCAACGACAGTCTCGGGTTCACACAACAGCTCGAGGGGGATCAAGTACGAAGAGTTATTTGTCCTCGTCCTGGCGGCGGAGTTATCAGCGAACTAGACATGGCGCAGTCGCCAACCCAATCCGTGGAGGAAACTCCAGACCAGCAAGATTCCGCTCCTACCAGAACCCAGCTCTTGCATCAGGAGAAGCCGCGCCCCAAATCTCGAGCGTCCACGAGCAGCTTACAATCCGTGGGTGTCGGCACTGCTTTTCAACCCGCGCATCAGGCGCATGCTCCACCACCACAACAACGGGATGACCCAAACATACCTCTCGATCAGAACGCTTTCTTCATACAACATGGCGCTCATGCAGCGGGTGGCATCTATGGCCCCAATCCGGATGAGATGATGATGCATTATCAACACCCACATATTCATCAACAGTCAATAGATCCAGCCACAGGAATGCCACATGAGGTGCGTCCAATGTCACAACAGGCATTTCAAGAGATGCAACAATATCCAATGCAATACCCCCATGGCGTCCCTCAGTATTCCATCGGCCCTCAACATATGCATCACATGCGCCATCACTCGGAACAGTTTGAAGGCTCCCCAGCGCCTGAAGACTCGAACAATGAGAATGGCGGTGCCAAACGACGAAAAGGCGCCGCTTCGAGTGTTGCCAACGACCAAGAATTGCGGCGCCTTTTGGCCCAATATCAGGGCAAGACATTGAAAGAGGTCGCAGCCGAAGTCCAGAGGAACGAAGGCGCCGGCGGAAAGTCGGAAAAGGCAAAACAGGTCTTTGCGATGCTATGGTATGTCTCTTACGTTGATTCTTTACATCGATACTTACAATCCTAGGCTCCAAGAAAGTTGCCAGAGATCTACAAACTCAGTTCGCCGCGACCGTGTTTTTACGAGATACACGGAGCGCTGCGGCAATGAGCGTGTCCCGACTCTCAACCCAGCATCCTTCGGCAAGCTTGTGCGCATCATCTTTCCCAATGTGCAAACACGAAGACTCGGCGTCCGAGGCGAATCAAAATACCACTACGTCGACCTCTCATTGATCATGGACGATGATGACCGGCCATACGCCCCACCCGTCGAAAGACCGGGGACATCGAGCGGCAACCAACATGAACGACATGCTTCAAACGTGGAAGCCACCAAGGTTTTCAAGTCCCATGTCTCTCCGTCTCTGGACCGACCTATGTCAAGAGCCACGATGGAGACTGCAGACTTTCCCGCTCCCAGTGCCGCTTTCTTGTCTAAAGAAGCGGACACTACTGCAGATGATATGTCGACCCATCCAGATGCACAATCTGAGAGGCTGGATTGCAAGTATATCGACACACCGACGATCCGCTTTCCTGTCAAGACCATGCCGGGAAATGTCGTTGCCGCCCTGCCATCGATTCGACGATATCTGCCTGGGAGCATGGCATCTTACCTTGGAATGCCAACGGTCAATTCCCTGTCTCTACCTGCGACTTCATCACAGGATACACCGATTGACTTCCCCGACATACATCCTTACCTTGAAGGTGAGATCTATGATGTAGCCATCGCCAGAGCATTGTTCCACCTGTACCGCTCCTACTGCATCGATGTAATTGATGCCTTCCGAAAATGCAAGGAGAAGCCATTCTTCAACCACCATTCGGCTTTCAACGGCAAGATGACCGTGCCTGTCTCCAAAGTCTTCACGATGCCATGTCTGGCTCCGTGGATCCAAGAATGCGACATGCGAATGTACAAGCAGATCGTCCGGTTTATTGCTCCGTTGGCCTTACAAAATGTCCCCGACGTTGTCTGGAATGTCTTTGATCGGATAGGGACGAAATTGGTCGGTCACCTCATAACGGCGTTCGAGGAGAAGTGCCCCGTCCATGTCATCGTCGCGAAGATTGTGCCTGCGCAACGTTTTGTGAACGTGCTGAAGAAGCTGAAGGGCGCAAACACGGCTACTCTACAGCTGAGTCGAATGCTCGAGGACCCACAACAAAGAACTCAGATGTGGCTGGATCTGATGTCCATTGTGGACCCTGATCAGCTGCTAGAGGACAGCATGCCGGCCCCAGAAAGCATAGAGAAGGTCCGTGGCATGCTCAAGCACGACATGCGGCCTCTTGTTGATCCTGTTGACGAACCCCTGGTCCATGCAGCCGAAGACGACCCGACGAGCGCATACGCAGCCCTGCTCAATGATGAATCCACTGCCGCATTTGGGATTCTGCTTCCGGAGGTCAGCGACGATCCCATGTCATTGCTGGAGCGTTGGGTCAACTGGCTGGAGCGATTGCCTCAACTTTTTGTCGGCCATCACCCGCAATGTATGATCAACTGGCATACGCGATTATGGAAAAGCATCATGACGCAAATGGGACGAGGCGTAGCCCACAGCTATCAGTCGTGGTGGTTCGTCGAGTCGTTTACCACGCAGATGCTCGAGTGGATGACCCAGATGGAAGGGCTCATGCTAGATTCACACAGTCAAACCATCGCGGACGAACGAGAGCAGGAAAAACGCAGACAAGCACAGTCGCTTCCCGACGAGGATTTTCGTGGGACGAAGAGGAAACGGACAGAAGATGAGGCCGGGTTCAACACGAGCACACGAATCGAACAAGATTTGCGCTCATCTAAGAGACCCGTGACCGCTTCAAAGAGCTCACCAAGCCTCCCACCGACGCGCGTTGGAGAAGACGCCGCCCCTGCGATCGACGACGATGCAACGGATGCTGACCTTGACGAATTGAGGCATGGAGGCCCTTTAGATCTGCCTAGTTTCCATACCGGTCTGACTAGCCCGGTGAAAGGCCGGGGACCGGGAAACCAGGATGACAGTGGAATCGACCTCGGGCTTGACGTTGAGGTTGATGTTGATGCGGAGAAAGAAGCCAGGCGTTTCAACAAGAAGGACTGGTTCCTCAGCAGCGATCCAGCAGACTCAGGAATCGCACTAGGGGTATTGGCTCAATGAGAGCGAGGCCGATCACACGCCGCGAAGGAATAGTAATAATGCACGATCACATGTTTTGGTGCGGGATGGGAGCTGTCGGATGAACGCGAATGACGCTACACGACGAGACGAAAGGGCGCCGAACGGTAGGTGCCTCTGGGTAGTGTCCACAAAGGGTCGGATGTGGCTGGGATGGCAGACTTTGATGATGGGTCGACCCTGTCCGGAGCTTGTTGTTAATGGGTCAATGGCTGGTTCGATGTGATGGATTTTTCTTTTTCTATTCCTGTTCGATACCCCCAGAGTTGGATCACTGGCCGAGGAGGCTTTGTTGTCCATGACACTGGCCGGCGGGCTGTACAGCGCCAGGTATATTCAAGCCTGTTTGTTGGGTTGGTTTACAAATCCCACCAGTTGACAGTTGACGGTTGGAAAGCGCCTGAGAGGAATCACCCTCTTGGAAGGTTGCCATGAGTTGAGCTTCTGTATGTTGCGCGAGATATCTCTCAATGTGAAGAAGAGTGGCCGAGTCTAGCTGGACATGCTCTTTCACGTCGATTCCATATTGTCTACGCCCAAACCGTAAGGGGCGAGGCGCAGCGGATCCATTCACTTAGTGGCGTCGGCGAGCTGGTGGAGTCGCTGGGCACCTTGCAAGCCTGAAGCTTACAGGCACGGCATCCCTGGGTTTCGGTGCGTTCCTTTTTGGAATCGATATCTGGATTCGCATACTCCGTAGCCCATGTCGACTTAGTGATCTGTTCATCCCGACCCCATCTCTGGATCCTGAACCGGCGTCGAACATGGCCAAAAGATCCGCTAAGCCCAACAATTTCTCAAAGGACAAAAAGCCACTGGCGACCGAGGCAGCTGGATCCCACACGCAGCAACGTACGGCAAAGACCGTTGAGAGGCCGCGGTCTATTTGGGCTACCCTGCGTGACTCAAGGGTGCAAACAGCTCTACAGCTGGTTCTTCTCGCAGCACTGTATGCACCCGTGTCACAGCTGAACCTGTCGCCAGTCTATGGAGAGATCCCATCGAGTCACTATCATCGGCATGGACTTACCGCGTGCTTTCTGGCCGCGTTCTTGCTCCGAGGCTATGTAGCGCAGCGAGTCTCTCGTCTGATCGCTGCGTTCTGCTTCTGGGTCCCGACGATCCAGTTCGTCTTGTTCCGATTGAGTTCGGTTCTGGGAAACCCGTTGGGCCCCGTGATTACAGAGAGCCTGACTTGCTTCCCCGTGGTAACGCTGTCCATCTGCGTTGCTATGCAGTCCTTTGACAGCGTGATGGGCAGATTCGACTCAAGTTTGGGTGACGCGGCGCCTTCGATGGGCTTGTTCATGCTTTTCAACGTCTTGCTCCAGGCTTGCAAGGGATTCGTCTCGTCCACTGTCGGACCTAGCTTCCTGAGGTCGCGGATCGGAATGCAGTTGGTCATAGCCTCACTGTACGGCATGGCCTTGCCCAAGAGTGTCCTGTGGCCTTCACTCCCGGCCGTCGCTTTCACCATGGTTGCGAATCCGCATTGTGGACTCTCGCGGACCACCGAGGTGCTGAACAACACGCTCGCACTGCACCATTATACGCTTCTGGAGCGCAAGGAGTCCATCACCGGATACATTTCCGTACTGGAGGACAACGAGAAGGGATTCCGCGTCATGCGCTGCGACCACAGCTTGTTGGGCGGCGAATGGAAGATGCCGCCGCCCAAGAGGAGAGGAGTCCCCAGAAGAGTCGGCGAGCCCATCTACTCCATCTTCGTGATGCTCGAGGCCACCCGTCTCGCAGAGCCCGCGCCTAGGAGCGCCAACAAGACAGCTTTGACCGTCGGGCTCGGCGTGGGGACTGCCCCGTCGGCACTGATCCAGCACGGCATCGACACCACGGTCATGGAACTCGACCCGGTCGTCCATGAGTTCGCGCTCAAATACTTCGACTTCCCGCACAACCACAGCCACTACATCGGCGACGCCGTCCACGCCGTGACCACAGCGAACGCCTCCGAGGCAAATTCCTACGACTACATCATCCACGATGTCTTCACGGGCGGCGCCGAGCCCGTGGCGCTGTTCACCACCGAGTTCCTCTCCGGGCTGCACATGTTGTTGAAGCCGGACGGGGTCATTGCGATCAACTACGCAGGGGACCTCGCGATGCCGGCCGCGTCCATGATCTACCGGACCATCACCGACGTGTTTCCCTCGTGCCGAGTCTTTAGGGAGGACGAGGCCCCCGCGCCAGGCGTCAAGCTCGACGATTTCACAAACATGGTCTTCTTCTGCCGGAAGCAGGATATCCCCGTCAAGTTCCGGGTTCCCGTGCCGGCGGATTTCCTGGGCAGTGGGGCGAGGCGGGCCTTTCTGCTGCCCAAGCACGAGATCATGCCAGAGGAGTTCAACCGCGAGGGGGCGGTGTTGAAGCATGGACACACGAAAGAGCTGGAGAAGTGGCAGGCACGGAGTGCGATCGGCCATTGGAGGGTCATGCGGACGGTGCTCCCGGATGCTGTCTGGGAGAACTGGTGAGGCGATTGTCGAGGGGATGGCCAGCTCGACTTTATAACGAGATGGTCTCTTAACGCTGTGTCGAATGCAGCGAGAGGCGCCTGTCCAAACGTGGGAATTATGGGATTCTCTCGTCACCGGGCACATTTCTGCAACGTTGTTAACAATGAAGGTTCGAACAAACCCTGCCAACGGAGTCGCCCGTGTGGCTTTTCACACTTTTGATCACGAAGCCCCCGTCGCCATGGCCAGTTCGAGGGGACCACTCGCCACGGAAACTCGTGTCAAGCCAAGCACAGTGCAATCTGACAGTATCAGAATATGGTACTGTACGATTGAGTTGACGCTATGGCTGCTGCTGCTACCGCTGCTACTGCTGCTTCTACCACTACTCCCCCATCAATGATTATGCCGTGGGGCAGGCCACTTCTGCGCTATCCGCTGATACTTGACCGCACAATCCAACACCATCCCTCCGCTCAGCTGGCCGGTCTCGCGTCGGAAGATGTCCTGCCAGGGCGTCTGGCTCTCGGGCGCGGCATATCCGCCCTTGGCCTCCAGCTCTTGACGGCGCTTCTTCAGCTCCTCGTCCGATACAAGCAGCTTGACCTGCCGCTTGGTGAGGTCGACTCTCACCACGTCTCCGTCCCGGAGGAGTGCTAGGTTCCCGCCCGCGGCTGCCTCGGGGCTCGCGTTCAGAATAGAGGGGGATCCGGAGGTGCCTGATTGGCGGCCGTCGCCGATACAGGGTAATGAGGTGACGCCCTGTTTGATGACATGGCCTGGGGCGTGCATGTTGACGACTTCAGCGGCGCCACTGCGATAAGAGTTAGCGCTCTGTAATTAACGACACCGCTACTATGGCAGCCCGCGAGAAAGAGAGAGAGAGAGAGAGAGAGAGCACTCACGGATATCCCAACGGCCCAGCACCGCGCATGACCAGAATGGTCCTCGCATCAACGTTTGTCTTGGGATCGTCGATCCGGTTGATAAAGTCCTCCCTCCCGTCAAACACGACGGCCTTGCACTCGAAGGCGTTCCGATCTTTGGGATCGTCGAGGAACGCGGCGCGGAAGTCGTCGGAAATGACCGACGTCTTCATGATGGCCGAGTCGAACAGATTGCCCGTCATGTGCAAGAAACCGGCGCTGGGTTTCAACGGATCGTCGTAGCTCCTGATGGTGCGGCGGTCCCACGAGAACTTGCCCGCCGCGTTCTCGGCCACGGTGCGCCCGTTGGCCGTCAAGGCGTGCTCGTGCAGCTTGCCGTGTTGCAGCAGCTCGGCCATGACGGCCGGTAGTCCCCCGGCCTTGTAGTACTCCTCGCACAACATCTCGCCGGCGGGCTGGACGTTGACCAGCAGCGGCACGTCGAAGCCGATGCGGTCCCAGTCGTCCAGGTCGAGGCTCACGCCGACGTGCTTGGCGATGGCGTTGAGGTGGATGGGCGCGTTGGTGCTCCCGCCGATGGCGCTGTTGACGACGACGGCGTTCTCGAACGCCCGCCGCGTCAGGATGTCGCTGGGCTTGCGGTCGGCGTGCACCATCTCGACGATCTGCCGGCCCGTGCGGAACGCGCACTGCGCCCGCTCGCGGTACGGCGCCGGGATGGCCGCGCTTCCCGGCAGGGCCATGCCCAGCGCCTCGGCCAGGGCGTTCATCGTTGACGCCGTGCCCATGGTGTTGCAGTGGCCCGCGCTGGGCGTGCCCGCGGCGATCATCTCGACCATCATGTCGTCGTCGATCTCGCCCGCGGCGTGCAGGTCGCGCGCCTTCCACAGGATCGTCCCCGAACCGATCCGGTCGTTCGTCCCCTGCAGCCGGCCGTTCAGCATCGGCCCCACGTTCAGGCAGATGGCCGGGATGTTGACGCTCGCGGCGGCCATGAGCATGGCCGGCGTGGTCTTGTCGCACCCGGTCAGCAACACCACCCCGTCCAGCGGGTAGGCGTGTAGGATCTCCACCAGGCCCAGGTACAGCAGGTTGCGGTCCAGCGTGGCCGTCGGCCGCCGCACCGACTCCTGGATCGGGTGCGTCGGGAACTCGAACGCGATGGCGCCCGCGGACCGGATGCCCTCACGCACCCGCTTCGCCAGCTCCAGGTGGTACCGGTTGCAGGGCGCGATGTCGCTGCCGGACTGCGCGATGCCGATGATCGGTTTCCCGCTGTTCAGCTCGCCCACCGTGAGTCCGTAGTTGAGGAACCGGTCCGTGTACAGCGCCATCATCTCCGGGTCGGCCGGGTTGTTAAACCAGTGCGCGGACCGGAATTTTCGTGCGGCCGTCGCCGTGGTCAAGGAGCCGTCTTCCTCGCCGTTCACCTTGGTCTGGCTCGACGTCAGCCGCGCGGTCGAGAGCTGCCGCTCCAACTCAGCGGTCCGTTGGCGCAGAGACGCCACCTCGGCCTTGTAGTCTTCGATGTCGGCGACATGGCCTGCCCCATGGCGTTCGTCGTGGCTCTCGCACGTCGAGCACGACTGTTCAGGTTGGCAGCTCATGGTCGGTCGGCTATTGAGTGATTTCAGTGGTGCACTGGTGGATATTGGCACCGACACCGACGCTGATACTGGTAGTGCCACCGATACTGACACCGATATTACCGTGTAGTCTCCTTCGTAGAAGACCTGATGTCTACCTACGCACAGTACATATATATCCCTCGTAGACGTCGTAGCTTTTCTTTCTTGACCCCAAACCTTGTTCTGGAATTCGAACCACCAAACATCGGTCGTTCAAGGTCGACCGGGTACTGGCACCGTTGATTAGGGAAAGGGCGTGTGTTCATGGTTGACACGGTACCCCTCGGCTCATCGCCCGGCTTGGGCGCCTCCATCGATTTCGATCCACATAGTGTGTGTCTACGCATCCAGTCTCGTGGCCGCCTTTGTTTCTGACCCTGCGCGTGTGGCTCCAAGCGGGCATTGGCAACCGTCGGTTATTGCTTTGGGGGCTCCGGTGTGCGGAGAAGGTGACCCTCACCTGCGTCCATGGCGGCCTTTTCGCCGAGTGAATCGGATGGACTCATCACGAGCTCAGGCTTGCTGTCGACTACTTGGACAGGATGAAGTAAATAAGATTTTAGTGGTATACCCATATGAGGTGCGCAGCACCAAACTCCTGCCCCGGTGGCTATTGCTAACAAGAGAAAGCCCTCCGGGCTATTAATGCGAGTTGATGAAATCAAGAACCTTTACAAAATGCCCACCAATATTGGCGAGGCTGCAGGCAACAAAGTCCCGTGGCTTGCGCCTGATGAATCCATCTGAACAACGCCTTGCAGGTCATATCATCGGCAAGGGGTATCTCGTAGGTTGTGTTGTACAAACTCAATTGGATCGTCCGTCGTTTTCTCAGTATCGTCCCCCGAAATGCTCGCCGTATCGTGAACGCCGAGTCCAAGTCCGTCTTCTGGATCCAAGTAAACCAGCTCCGCCCAGACTCTCCAGTGGATGGATGCAATGTGAGCCAGTCGCCTGGCCATATCTTCTATTTCGGGCAATAGTCGCCATCGATATCGTTGCGCCCGGACCTGTTGCCAGTGTTTCTGGGCGTGGGATATCTCCAGTGTGGTCATGTTTTGGAATTTGCTTGCGTGGGTATGTGCTTCCTGCTCAATCGCAAGAACTAACTGTCGCGCTCGGTGCTGGTGCTGACGCTCGTATGCGAACATTTGTTTCAAGAGCTGCGTGGTCTTCGCAACCACGCTGGAAGGGACTGGCACTGTAGGGCCCAGTCGGACGAGTGATGCGGCACGGCTGAGTTCAACCGCGATATCCTCAGTGTATTGCAGCCAGATCTGTGCCACTTCATCCGGATTGCCGTCGGTAATGTCCATGATTCGGTTTCGCAGAAGGAAATGCATCTCCACGACCTGTTTTTCCGATACCGTCTGGCTCTCTGGGCCAGAGAGCTCATGGACCAGCTTGTTGAACAGCAGCCAACACATGTCCAGATGGACAAAGTCTTGGATGTCCCCGCGTATCTCCCTCAGGCGTTTTTGGTCGTAAGACAGCGTTGCCGGAAGCTTCGGGTCATGCCCGAGACAGAGTTCAAGCATACCGTGGACCAGAACAGCTAGAGGCAGTGACCTTGGGGTCTGGTGGTCGACATGACACTGTTGGTGCCTTTCGACGGCAAGGTCGTACCACTTGCGCGACGTCTGCGCTTCAAGATTACCGTGGCCGATTCGGGACCTGAAGAAGTCCTGCTGAAATGCAACCGTGTCGTCGATCAAGAGGTAGCGAAAGCTTCTGATCTGATGGTTAGCAACATCGAGTTTCATGGCTTCGAGGATCTGGAAGAGCGTCTCAATCCCCCTGACAAGGGTTTGGATGTCTCCGGTCTCTGCGCCTTGCCTGATCTTTTCAGCCATCTCATGAGCTGAGACATCTCGCATCGGCGCACAGTGACTTGTGAGGAGAACATCGAGCCATCGAGCCAGACGAACAATGTCTAGAAGACCATGAGACACCTCTTGCAGCAGCAGAGATACGTCAAGATACTGACTGATCTGATCTTGATCCTTCTCGGGCACCAGAATGACGAGCAATTCTCGCAATTTCCGGAACAAGGCGGGCAGCCTTCGTTTAAACAAAGGCAACCTTCCCTCAAGGACGCGTTTATCGGAGCGGGAAGAACGTCTCTCATCACATTCGGCACACGAGACCAATAAGCTATGCTGATAGACTATCCTCAGTTCCCCCTCGAGACTAAGCCAATACTGCCTTGCATCCTTCTTTTTCTGTTCGCCCTTGCTTCCGGAGATCGGGGTGAAGTGGAGGTCATGGTCGTAGTTGATGTCGATGCGCAGGGTGATGTTTGATTGAATGTAGGTGAGCTCCAGCTCCTCCAGAGATTCTTTGGTGACCGGAGGGTGCGGACTAGCATTGAGCAGTGCGTCGGCTTCAGCTTCGCTGGCGCAGGGAGGTATCGCAGTCAGGTTCTCGGTGTCTTCGGTCCGAGCGCAACAAGGACCGCCTTGCGGTGGGGTGAGCTCTTCGCATGGGCCTGGTCCGACCGGTTGGGGTGCCTCAACCCGCGTGTCCGGGGATGGGGGATAGCCTGAATTGGATGACGGAGAGTCGCTATGACGTTGAACCCATTTATGCGAGGTGCATCCAACAGGTCTGGACATGTTCGATTCGGAGATGTAGGAGGTAGTGGCGGAGAAGGAGCGGTCAGCGGAGGGCTTCGCAGCCTTGGTGGTTTGACCTGAATGTTTGGTGTTTCTGAGTCCGTCAGAGGAGCCATCTGGTATGTTGTCTGCATCTTTGCCCATTTCTATATCACCTGTCTCCTTCCATTCCCCTGTGTCCTTCATCCAATGTGTCTAGGCCGCAGGCCTTCCTTCCCATTGGCGCATTCTGTTGGAAGTTTGCTCGCTTCGCGGACAAGGGTTATGGTGGAGCGACAGCAGGAAGGGTCCCCTTGGGCAGGAGAGAAAGGTCTATGCTGCAGCTGTGGCCTTCGGGCGTCACACCTGTGGAGCGGAAGCTGTGGGTATGACAAACGGGCCGGCCGGTTAGGGATGGGAGCGTCGTGTACGGCAGGCGTTCGTTGGGTGATCGGCGTCCGTGGTGCTAAGAGTATGCGCTCAATGAAATCGAGGCGTGAACGTGTGAGAGCGAATGGGCGTCCTCGTGGGAGCGTGGGGAATAATAATTGAATTGGGCAGCACTCGTACTGCTGGCGGGAGCAGCGATGGATGGGGGTTGGACGAGGTTGCTATCTCCCAACAATCAAGTCTGACAAGCAATGGGGTGTGGTGCGTGGTGCATAGTGCGTGGTGCTGTATGGGCTCTGGACTCCTTCCTGCCTTGGTGGTGCGATAAACGAGCGACTCGAAACCGAAATAGCGTAGCAAAACAGCATCACTTGTTAAGAAAACGCGTCGAAAGAATCTTGCCAATATCTCATTTCACTCTCACCTCACTCTCTGCGGTCCTTGCTTCCGCCCGGGGCCCGTCGTCACCCTTGCCTCGTTCGGTATTGGTAACATCCGGCATTTTTACGTACCGTGCGCCACTGGCTGAAGGGCCCCGCGGACCAGGAGGCTCTTTGCTTGGAATCATGGCTGTCGACGGCAATATCACAGGAGACATTGTAATTTTGAAGTCAAGCGACTGTGAAGCGCCGGCTGGCATTTGCCCACTGGCCAACGACTGTACTCGTATGACCTCTGAGGTCTGAAAGTGGGCCTGTCTCTCCACGCATGCGGGTCTGCTGTGGTTTGCTGTATCGGTGCTCAGGAGATTCTCAGGACGCGTTGAAAGCCTTTACCAATGGCAGGCAGCCATTTGCCATGGGGAAGCAGTCCCCCTGTCGCCACCCGCAATGCCACTAATCAACGCCTGTCTCACAGAAGATCTCTGCACGGTCCTTGCAAAAACAGCTACGTCTCCGACAATCAGGCTCTCGTCTTCGCGATCCTCCTGTCAGTCCAGCGTCGCCGAGCGCGCGTATATCTAGAGTGTCATCCTGCTCAAGATGAGGCGGATCTCTTCTCTAATCTCTGGCCATGCGGATAATAGCAAAGATCTGCGTCAAAACAGTATCACGCCCTACTATGTACCTTTCAGAGAATGCTACAGACGAGGGGTCCTGCTACACCAAGTGTAGACAGTGACGGTCTTTACACAACAGCTCAGTTCAGTGCCCTGCAACATCCCTGCTGCTGTGCATTTGTCCAACAGACCACCCTCTATTTGGTTGTACTGAATGCGTCATTCTCGTTCTGGAATTCTTGGGTGATATCTGGAATGGTGACAATTCAGCAGTACAAAGGACCGATCACTTGCACTGAAGGCGTCTCGCACACAGTCGCCTTCTTGCGGACCCGAGTGAGCAATGATATCGAAACGTCAGCATCCCGTGGGGGTTGCCCAGACCAGCAGCTGCTCTCCTGGGAAGAAGCAACTCTGCATCGTGTCGGCGGTCACTCCCTGGTGGTGTATTTGTTGACAATTTGCTACTTGTCAGCGAGCATGGGAGAGATTTCGTTCTTCCTCGGCTGGCTATCGCAAAATCTCCTGATCATGTGAGCGACCGTGGCCGGCAGCACGCCAATACGCTCCTCTTCACACGCACAGATCGGGCACGATAAAAGAGCCAACCACTGCTTTGAAAATTAATGGCCCTATCAGAAACACGAAGGGCCCACAGCACCTTGAGGTCGGATATCTTATCGGTACCGGAGTGGTGATGCTGTCGATCTTGATACCCGACACAGGCTAGAAGCCTCATTGTGTCAATAACAGACAAGCGTGGTTGAACCAACGTGAACAAAGTCCATCCTATTCCTGGATGGCAAGCACAACAGCGATCGCAGCCCAAGAAAAACTTGGTATTCAGGCAACCCTCTTGCAAACTAGTGACCACCCAGCGTCAGGCCTCAACCCTTCACTGTCCTCGCACTACAAACAGGATCATTTCGGGTCAGCAGCACAACTTCGTTTTCGGGCATTGTGATTCTGGCGTCCACCAACTACTCGTCTTGGATCTTGACCACAACCTTCCTTGACCCTCCAGCCCCAGATAGTTGGTGATGGTATGCCTTGACAGCATCCTCGAAGCCTCCGTTGCCGATCACCTCATACTCCGCCGGTAGCAGTTTGCCGGCCTCGATCAGGCCAGTGATGACAGGAATGTACGTCGCAATCTTCTTGTTCAACTCGGCGCCTTCTGGTCGCCCAACCAGTCCCAGTTCGACAAGGTAGGTCTTGCCGCCCTCAAAGTCGCCTATCCCGCTCCAATCGTTTGTGGTTGCGAACAACTTCTCGGTGCTCTTCGACGCCTTGAACAACTCTTTGGCGAGAACAGGGTCATTCTCTGCCACTGCGTCGTAGATGCGGGCAACGTCGCCGTCAGTGATGTCCAGCACAGCTTTGACTTGGTCCACCAATGGTTGCTTGTAGTCGAACGGCGCAGCGCCGATTGCTTTGACAACTGCAGCAGATTTGCTCGAGCACGAGGCGGCCACGTTATAACCGGCCGCTTTCGCCAACTGAATTGCCGCTTTTCCGACACTGCTGGCGCCTCCCAAGATGATGATCCATTCATCTTTGGATGCCGGAAGTTTTTTTGGATCAGGCGGAGTGAGGTTGAGGCCGTCGAACAGTCCCAGACATGCTGTCTCACTTGCCACCCCCAACGTCACCGCTTCGACAAGAGAAATATTGTCTGGCTTCCGAAGAGTCACCGCGGCATCGAACAAGAAGTATTCTTGGGCGCCAGTGTATCCCAACGTCCCCAGCCTGGTGCAGCCGAACACCTGATCGCCAGGTGCGAAACCATACTTGGAACTCGCCTCACTTCCAGCCTCAACTACAACGCCAGCGGCATCGACGCCAAGTCCAAGCGGCCAGCTGACCACGAGAACGCCGTACGCCGCCATGAGGTTGTCACTACAACATAGTAAGTTAGCCTGAATTAGCCTGAACTCCAATTCTTCGCATTTGGTCTAAAGTCAACTGATACGCTCCTCAACTGCAGACCGAGATTACTCGAACATCAACACCATACCTCCACCAGTTGATCCTGGAGGCCCCTACCATACCTCTACCTCTGAGCGAGTGGCAAAGAAACTAGAACACAAGGAAGGAAGCAGTCTCACTTACACAGGGTTGATCGCAGTCCATATGGACTTTACCAGCAGCTGATCTGGCCCCGGCGACGGCTTCTCCAGGTCATCGGTGACCTTTGGCTCAGCTCCCTGTTTTTCAAAGATGACACCTTTCATTGTGATTGGTTCCGATGAGATACTGACGAGGTATAGAAGAAGATGATGATAATAGCGACGTTGCTGTGGTCCGAAGATGACATCAACCACCAACCTTGGGCTGCCTTATACCTCGAGGCCAACTGAGAAGGCCAGACACTTTCGCAGGCAGCACAGGAATACGTCTTGGGACTTTTGCAACGATATCGAGCTAGACCGGCTGAGGTAAACAGGAACAAGAATCGCAGTGGACTGGTTGAAATCGATATTCTGGTAGGTAGGTCTATTCACGTCGTCGACTGCCTATGTCTCAGGTGTCGGTTGGGTATGGTACACGGGAGCCAAGCAAAACCCAAGCATGATAGGCCGAAGCAGCGAACGCAACTGACTTGGTTGGTATGAACTTGCAGAAGTAGTATCTTGGCTTCAGCATCTTATCATGACATAGCTGCATGTGAAGGGGGTGCGGCACCTTTGAAGGCGTCGTATCCTTGGAATACGAGGACGGGCTCAAGAAACCTTGTATGATTAGGGTCTAGCATGGGACAGTCAGCTTGCTGAAAGCTTGCGTCATTCGCCCGTTGTATCATTGCAGGGAGCAGTAGAAGTCGTGTGTGCATCTGCCGGACGTTCAACCAGGGGGACATTCAGGCATCTAACACAAGTACGCGGTGTCTCAAGGTGCGAGGTGAGAATGAGTTGATTAGAAAGTGGATTTGCGCAGACTGCCATACAGTTGCACCGTAGAAGCTACGGTCGACCATTTGCATCCGAAATGATTTCCCGGTGAGCGCGAAGTGGAGCTGAAGCTTAAGAAAGTCCGTCCGCCAAACTCGCTCCTCAACATTCGCGGCCTCGAATACTTTCCAGACAACCGGACAACTTGTTGCGCAGCTGCGCACTCGGCAGTGAATACTTGTGCCGACTTCTTCCAAGCCCAAGCAACTGATTGACCTCTCTGGCTCTTCGATAGCATTCCTCCGCCATGGCTGGCCGCCAGTCAGTCCGACTGCTCGCTCGCCAGGTCACATTCCCCCAATGCACCCTCTCACAATCCCAGCACCATGCCCGACGAGCATTCTCCTCAACGCCGTCCGCCCTTGCGGCGCATAATTTCACCATGCCAGCCATGTCCCCGACCATGACAGAAGGCAATATTTCGAGCTGGAAAGTCAAGGAAGGCGACTCCTTTTCGGCGGGAGACATCTTGCTAGAAATCGAGACGGACAAGGCATCCATGGATGTGGAGGCTCAAGAGGATGGCGTTATGGCCAAAATCTTCCAGGGCGATGGCTCAAAATCTGTCAAAGTCGGCACGAGGATAGCTGTCGTCGGAGATGCGGGAGACGACGTCTCAAGCCTAGAGATCCCGGCTGACGATTCCAAACCCGTCCAGTCAGAGGCAGAGAACATCAAGGGCGGAGAGGATGCGACCTACGAAAGCTCCGGAGCCGAGAAGAGCACGCCGGGCACACCGCAGGACCCCAGGCCTGCGAAGGATAAAGCCAAGACGAGTCCGCAGGGCCCTGGCGCAAATCCGAAGTATCCTCTCTACCCGTCGGTAATAGCTCTCATCCACGAGAACCACATCCCCGATGCCGACGTGGCGAAAATAACCGCCACAGGTCCTAATGGCCGACTGTTGAAGGGCGACGTCCTTGCATACCTGGGCACAATCGAGCCGGACTACTCAGCCGAACAATCCAAACGCATCGAACACATGGGCCACCTCGACCTAAGCAACATCAAAGTGCTACCCGCAACACCTGCGAACAAGCCAGCCCCCTCCGAGGACACTACACGAGGCAAGACCGCGGCGGCGGCCGAGGTGCCTCCCGTGACGAGCATTTCCCTCACCATCTCCCTCTCCGAGGTGCTCAAGGTCCAAAAACGCGTCAAGGACACGCTGGGCGTGACTGTCCCAATCTCCACATTTCTCGCCCGCGCAGTCGACCTAGCCAACGACGACCTGCCCAACCCGAAGAACGCAAAGCCCTCGGCAGACGACCTCTTCAACGCCGTGCTCGGCCTGAACTCCATCCCTACGACCTCAAGAGGGACGTACCTTCCGCAAATTGACGCCTTTCCCGTCCTCCCGCCGAGTACCCGCCAACCCGCGACACCGTCACGCTCCCCGAGACTGGGCACCACCGCTGCCAAAAGGATCGACATCCTCGACATCCTGTCCGGCAAGGTGGCGCCCCGACGAGCAGCGGCTCCGCTTTCCACGGCCTCGATCCCAGGCCGTAACTTGACCACCTCGGACGGCGCCGTCAACGTCTTCAGTCTCACGGTGCCCAAGGGCGAGGAGAAGCGAGCCCGCACCTTCCTGGAGCGAGTCAAGACGGTGCTGCAGGTTGAGCCGGGCAAGTTGGTGCTCTGAACATATTTACCTACTGCAGGACGTGGCTGGAGAGACGGAGCTTCTCAACTGCAGCTGCAGTGGTCTCCCATAACCCGCCAGCCCAGTCTCTGTAGCCTGGTGTAGCCCGGCGTACTCGCCAGGTTTCCTTCCGTACGCTTGATAGATCGCTGCCTTCTTGTACAAAAAAGCATTTTGAGCGTGCGTTGGAGGAGCGTAGAGGCCGGACACCGCTCCTCCGCTTTGGGGTGCCTGCCTTGGTATAATAGTTCGTTATTGGAATTTCTAAGTGCGCACTCTCACAAACTTGATCAGTTTCTCCATCCATGGTATCGTTAGTATGTCTCCGCCAGCTCGGAAGCATTCTACACAACACCACGTCTGCTTCATTATCCGATCCTGACGAAAGTTGATGGTGAGAGGGAAAGAAAGAAAAGCCAGTCTGGAGCACACCATTCGACGGGTCGAGTCGGGTCGGGCGTGTAGTTAGTAGGATGGGTCTTTACCAGGAGATCAGAGAGAAATATTGGTGGTCAATGTCACTTTTCTGATTGTCAGCCTCGCTACTCGCTGTAGAAAGTCTGGTTGGAGGCTGTGTGAGGTGCAAGGACGATTCCGGTTGCTTTCGAGCATGGTAGACACCCACCGACCACCAAGATGCCTGTCTCCCCAGTCCCAATCACCCTGGAGCGCCACGCTTGCAACAATAGGACCAGTTCCCGCTTCAGTCCAATTCCTCCCAATGCACTGTAAAGCACCCGAGCTCCCCCGCCATCACATCAGCTCGTGGCAAATTCAAGATAGTCCTGGAAATCGCGCGCTTGCTGGTTCCGATTTCCTTTCCGAGATGACGCTCGCGCTTGCTAACTAAAACACAATCAAAGCAAAGAGCACCACATCAGTCGTAGAGGTGGCCAGCGGTCGTCACTGTATAAGGGTCGTTGCTGTACAGGTCGGTATGTCAATAGGAAAGTCGTGATATGTCTGGGCTGTTCGGAGTATGGTCGATTTCGTCAAGGCGTCAAGAATAAGGCTATGGGTGGAGGTGTCACCGAATAGCACCCCAATCACCCAACCTGCCCGCGATGCCATCACTGTTCCGGCCTTCATTGCCCTTCTTGCCAAACACCCTCCAGAATCGAAGTGTTTCATCACCCGCCCCAGTCACAACGGTAGTGCCGTCAGGACTGGTGCTCAGGTAGAGAACGCGGAACGTATGCCCAGTAAGACTAACGACCTGCTCCATCTTGGGATACTTCCACACCACGATCTGATTCTGGCTATATCCGTGCGTGCTGACAATCTCGTCGCTGTTCTTGCTCCAGGCTAAGTTGCAGACTTGGCTCCCGGTATCGACCTCCTTGATGAGCGATCCGTTTGCGGTATTCCAGAATTTGATTGACCGATCTGCCGTACCTCCACCCGAAGCGAGCAGATGATGCTGATGAGGGCTCCAGGCAATTGCCTTGACTGCTGCGACGTGATTCGAGAACCGATAGAGCGGTGTCTCGGACAGTTTGTCCCAGACACAAAGCTTGTTGTCATTACCGCCCGAAGCAAGTTGGCCATCTTCGGTGTTCCAGCGCAGACCACAAACTTCTTGTTTATGGCCTGCCAGTCGTCGCAGATATTGGTCCGGACTGCGTACATCCCGATGATATATTAGCCGATCTCTTGAGCCGGACGTCAAGATGTGGTCGTTCCAAGCCAGTGCGCCAACTCGGGCTGAGTGACCAGTCATCGTGCGCAGCCTCCTGGACTTCTCAGCATCGTAAATCTGAACAAAGCCTTTGTGTGTGCCAATGGCAAGATGAGACCCCCGCTGTATCCACGCGACGGATGTCACCAGATCGTTGTCAGGAAGCTTGCACAGTTGTGTTACTTTGCCAGTGGTACTGTTCCACAAGTAGACACAAGACCCGAGCCCTACACCGAGAATGTTGGCCGATCCCCAGTCTACAAGATTCAGGTAAAAGTCGTCCGCCAACTCAGGCGCATCCAAGACCTTGTAAGGGACCTTGGCAATGGGGCGAGGCTGTTTTCGAGGCGTTTGGAGGATTGATTGAGAAGAGTAATTGATGGGTGAAATTGAATATAGATCGGATCTGGCGTTCAGATTGATGATGCCAGGATGCTTTGCGTTCCGCGATGAGGGAGTGGGGTGGCCCGAGCCGATGACTTTCTGAGGAGACTTGTAGTTGAACATGTTCTTGTGAGGAGTAGTGGGGGTAATAGAGGCGGGCGGCATGGCTGATAATGATGGCTGGCCCGGAGGAGTCTGCCGACGGCCGAACAACTCGTCTGGAGAAAGAGAGCGGTAGTCTTGCGGTACTGAGTCGCCCATTAACTCGTTGCGCAGGACCTTTGAGTAGGTTCTATTCGCCTCCTCGGTACGTTGAAAATGCAGTTCTCCGTGAGGGGTCTTCTTTTTCGACCTTGAGGGAGTCGCCGGTGAACCGTCATCGTGTAATAAGCTGTAGGTCGCCTGTAAGTCCTGGCCGTCTCTGTTGGGGATGAACCTAGAGTACCAATCAGTTTAATTTCACTCTGCCCTCACCTTCTGGCCAACTCACCGATCTCCATAGATGCGCTGTCTTTTCCTACTAGGACTTCGGCCTGGAGTTCTCTCTCTCTGTCTTCCAGCGTTCTCGATCTCTCTTAACCTCCGATTCAGGGCATCGGCCTCCATCGCCTCTGTAGCTCGCTGAGTGGCGGACATGCCTTCCTCAGGCCCCACAAAGCGCTTGGTCGATATCGTCGGAGGCGTCTTCGAGCCGACAGGTGTGGGTAATAGAGGGGTTTGGGGACGATCTGAGGTGTTGACAGTCAAAGAAACCGAAGAATCGTTATCCATGGTGACAAGGTGGTGAGAAAGCGCGCAGGACTATAGGTATGTGTTGTCACTTTCGATGGAAATTGTTGTTGTGGTCAGTCACCAAGGTGACGTGACGGCGGAGGTGAGGCAGCGACGAGAGTGAAGTCGGTTGAGGTCGAGGAACGTCGTGCCGGACGGAGTGCAGTGTTGTGAATGCCGGTGGTCTCTGCAGCCGCGACCCAATTGTCGCCCTGACCCGGTCCTGTACCCGCGCACGTTGCCAAATAGGTCTGACTAGATACTAAGCATGATAGAGAAAAATCCCAGAGCACTGCTGCAAAGATGAGCAAATGTAGTAGATGGCAATGTAGCGTGAATGAGGCAGTTGTGGTGTTGATGCGCAGTTGGTGAATGGAAAGTCATTCAATCGACACCCGCTCAGGGTCGCAACTTCCCGCGGGTGTCAAGCCTAGAGCCTGGCTACCAGCCTAACCCGATCTGGGCTCTTGTGGGCCCTCGCCGCATTCTCTTCACATGGGCTTTTCGAACTTCTACTGCTAAATCAGACGGAACAACGCCATCTGAAGCTCTACTGAGCTCTCATGCGCAGATGACTATTGTCTCCTGGCATCAGAACTCTGGCCATGTCAATATATTCACTTGTGAAAGGCTCCGTGTGAGAGAGCTACTGTAGCTCCATGCAGCCCGCGAAAATCATAACAAAAACACTTAACGCGGCCAGAGGAATGACCTGTCAAGCTCCCACAACAACCCGCGTTTCTGTGCTTTGGGCGGCAAGGAGTCGCCATCATTGTCCTTCTACTGACTCTGTCACGCATTGTGGCAGTCTCAGACTTGCCACAGTGTGCACCCTTACATTCAAGGGGGCTTACAAGGCTGTTTGAGATGGCTTTGTTTGTCGACAGTGATTCGATGAGATTTGTGTTTCATGGCGAACCCTAAGCGATTGGCTGTGCGGCTGCAAGGCTTGTTGTCTAGTAGATTGTAAGCTGTAAATGGAGCCCTCGGAATTCGGCCTTCCCCCACAATTTCAAGGTTCTTTGGACAGAGATAGCCTTGACTCTCTCTCGAAAGGCACACCACCCACCCACCGCAGACGACGTGATCTCTTTCGACAGCCAGCACATGCTCCACCGTCTGCTACTCACGAGGACTCTACCTACTACGAAGTCCTTTTCCACCATGGCCCCTGTACAGATCAAGGCCGCGGCAAACGACTTCCTCGACTTTGTCAATGCTTCACCAACACCCTTCCATGCTGTCAAGTCCGTCAAGGAGCGACTGACCTCGGTGGGCTTCAAGCAAATCAGCGTCAGTCGGCTCAGCCATATTAACCCCCATCAAGCTCGCCGCTTACGTTGACATTAGGAGAAAACTTCGTGGTCCTCAACGCTCGTTCCCGGCGGCAAATACTTCCTCACTCGAAATGGATCAACCATCGTCGCATTTGCCATAGGCAAGAAATGGAAGCCCGGTAACCCGATCTCGATGGTTGGGGCGCACACCGATTCACCCTGTCTGCGCATCAAGCCCGTGAGCAAGAAGCAAGGAGACGGCTTTCTTCAGGTCGGTGTTGAAACGTACGGCGGCGGCCTCTGGCATACCTGGTTCGATCGCGATCTCGGCATCGCAGGAAGAGTAATGGTCCGAGGCAGCGATGGCAACGTGGTCCAAAAGCTAGTTCACATCAAGAAACCTATCCTCCGCATCCCTACGCTGGCGATCCACCTCGACCGACAAGAAAAATTCGAGTTCAACAAGGAGACTCAGCTCTTCCCGATTGCTGGACTCGTGGCCGCGGAGCTCAAGCGCCAGGACGAGAAGCAGAGCAAAAATGAGTCCGCAGAAGGAGAGCAAAGCAAGCCGTTCTCACCGCTCAAGGCGATCACGACGAGACACCACCCTCACATTGTTGAACTCATTGCCTCAGACGCAGGTGTCTCCGCAGAAGAAGTCGTTGACTTTGAGGTCGTGCTCTATGATACACAGAAAGCTTGCCTGGGCGGTCTCGACGACGATTTCATCTTCTCGGCCAGGCTGGACAATCTGAACCAGACATACTGTGCAACTATGGGCCTGATCGAGTCACTGAAGTCAAAATCTGCCCTGGACGACGAATCCTCGATCCGACTAGTCGCTTGTTTCGATCACGAAGAGATTGGCAGCATGACAGCCCAGGGTGCGTTTTCCATGATGCTACCGGCAATCATTCGGCGACTTTCCGTTCTGCCGGTGGGAGACGGCTCAGAAGAGTCCTACGACCATACCGCGGATCCAGAACTATCCACCGCCTACGAACAGACCCTATCAAGCTCTTTCCTCCTCTCAGCCGACATGGCTCACTCAGTCAACCCGAACTACGGAGGTAAGTATGAATCCGACCACCGGCCCGAAATGAACCAGGGTCCCGTCATCAAGATCAATGCAAACGCCAGATACGCTACCAACTCTCCTGGCATCGTGCTACTCCAGGAGGTGGCACGCAGGGCGGCAAAGCTGATCGACACCGATCCCGACGGCGTGCCGTTGCAGCTGTTTGTGGTGCGAAACGACTCCAGCTGCGGCAGCACAATCGGGCCGATGTTGTCTGCTCATCTCGGTGCACGTACTCTTGACCTCGGCAATCCGCAGCTCTCAATGCACAGCTGTCGTGAGACTGGTGGTGCCGACGACGTGCACCATGCTATCAGACTATTCAGCAGTTTCTTCCAACATTACTCTGCCTTGGAGAAAACAATCCTAGTGGACTAAGCGACATCCCCACGCCTCAGCTCTGGAGAGGACGATTCTGGTTGTTTGATTGACAGATTTCTGCCCCGAGGGAGACGGGCAATTCTAAGTTGAGCGGAGCGAGCGTGCTTGTCTGTTTTGCGCCGCTTCGGTGACCTGCCAGGCGATGACCATGGCCTTGTATAACACCTCTCGGGGCCACCCATATTTATACCATGGCTCTGTAGTCTGTCTCTTGTTGTCGGACACCGTTAGCCAGCCCCATGTCAGCAGCTATCAAGGTGCCTTCCTCCAAGCGGACCACTTTGACACAGCACCTAGCGGGTTGATCAATGCATGTACTGTGAATACTGACTACTGCTCAGAGCATCATCTGGGGGCTCTTATCCAGCAGGGGAGTTGCAGTGTGAGAGAGCGCCTGGCGCTCCCTGAACAAGTAGGAGGGAGTTTGGGGTATATGAACAATATACTTGGTGGCAGCTTCAAGTTGGTAGACGTCCAATTAGTCGCTTCAAGGGAATGATTGCAAAGTCATATTCCCGGCAAACGTCAAGCTGTGCCTGACGTTCTATATTTTGTAATTATACTGTGTACGATGGCACATCCCCGGATTTGCTCCCCGTGTTCCATTCATATCCTCCATCCGACAAAATCATCAAGAGACAAGCAACACTTTATTATCATTTCACCGACGTCCCCTCATATCACGACGAGCTCCACGGTTGCTCCACCTCGGGACCTTCACCTTCGTGTTCGTGGTCTTCTTGTCCCGTGGAGGCTGCAAGACGGGTGCGGCCTCCGTCAACTCGCACAGTTTCTCGATGTCCTCTTCGTGGAGGCTGTCGTCCAAGCGACCGCCGGAGTAGAACGATCGACCCGTCCATTTGGCCACCACCCGCAGCGCAAGGTTCTGGTCAACTTGGAACCATTCTTTATGGCTTCTCCCACAACCTGTGCAGGAGGGCTCGAACATTCGGTGGTCTTTCAGTTCGGCGTGGATCAACGACTCAATGCGATGCATGTGGGAAATCCTCACCGCGGGAAATTCCTGACTCTTAACCTCCTCGATTTCGAACCCACATTGTCGCCGCCAATCCGCAAGCCTTTTCTTCACGTTTTTGGTGTAGCCGATCTTGACATAGCCCATGCTAGGTGGATGCCAAAAGATATAGATATACCCAACGCGACGCATGTCATCCGCAGTCAACGGCTTGAGGAGAAGCTGCCGAATCAATTGCTGAGGCGTGTCGTCCTTGTTCTTCCCGGGCAACACGAATTTCACAAGTAGGTGGTTCAGGTGAGTCGACAAACAAGCTGGCTTCGGACTTCCAATTGTCACGACCTGTCCGACTGCTAAACTTACGGTATTGCTGGTGTCGGTGACATGACTGGATCCTGCCCTCAACGTTGCTGTGGTTGTCGGGCGGTCAAGGCTACAGGGCACATGATTCCCCGCGGTTGCAATCCTGGAAGAGTCAAATGTTGAGCAGAGCGCGCCTCGCATATCCTCGGTGTTTCCATCCGTGGGTGGATTCGCAACCTTGCCCTGAGGTGGAACTCCCATTAAACTCGAGATCCAGAGTGTGAACACAGCCTCGACGCAGTTTGCAATAGCTTTGGCTTGGTGTGCGTCTGCCGTGGCGATGTCCCTCGGCTTCCAGGAATAGGAGCACAATTCGTTTAAACAAGCCCGAGAACGTTTCCCATGCCATTGTGTACACATCACACTTTCGATGACTGGCGCCATGTGCTTCGCGAACGCTGCAAAATCATACGAGCATTGAAGTAACGAGAGGGCTCCAGACAATTCAGTGACAAAATTTGCCGTCGATGTCCGAGCAGTCGACATTTTGCATCTCAACCCATTTTTCGTCGTGGCAATACATTTCAGACGATCCGCCTGGAACCTTTCCACTGCTTCGAGGGGCAGGATCGTGGACAGATTAGTGTTCAATGCCCATGCTACAGAGAGTGTTAAAGATTGCTTCTTTGCCGAGCATGGTGGAGAAGCAGTTGTGGAGGTGGTTGCAGTGGCTTCGCTCTGAGATATCATGAAAATCGTTCCCTTAGATATGGCCAACCCATCCTCCGTTTTGATGCCATCCGCACCACCAGCTATCCCGCCTGCAACAGCATGTATGCCAACAGTGCCATAGCAAGACTGAGTTGAGCTTGGCCTTGGGCCAGGTGCTTGTAAAGGTGTAGTTGAAGGCGATCCTTGCTCTACTTTGGCTTTGAGAACTGAATCAGGAACAGCAAGTGGATTGTCGTTGGAAGGAGATGGCTTGGGTCGAGACGACGCGGCCGAAGACACGTCCGAAAGCTCGTTTTGGAAAAGTCGTCTGGTTGGACTGGTCTCGCTCGACAGTTTTGAAAGTAGTTGCTTCGGTACATCCGAGTCAAGCTGGGTGAGGTCAAGCACAGAGACATCGTGTCTCTCGAGATCGGCATTGCGAATTGCCAGGGGAGAATGCGGCGAGAGTACACCATCATTAAGCTCATTGTGATTTCCAGGGGTACGAGGATCCTCCGTAGCTGGCGGAGTTTCAGCCCATCCCAGCTCGGGCGTGGCTAGAGAGGGAGTATTTGATGCATGGTCAAGGTCGACGTGTGAAGTGAGTGTGTGGATGGCTGCGAGTGCTGGGGCCTGCTGAATGGCAGGCCTGCGACTGCGAGGAGTCAAGATACCAGAGGCCATGGCTGGTAGGCAAGAAACAACGTAGACACACCTGGCATCGTGCCTAACTGCGCTTTGCCCTCCATTTTGTACTTTTGCAGAGGAGGCTGGTCGACGTTTTGCCGTCCGCCGAGTACGCCTTGCAAGGTGGATTGTTATTTAGTGCAGCTGCCTTGCAGGCCCCAATTCCAGCCATTCTTAGACCCCAGTCGATGCAAAGCCACTTCCACTGGAGAGGAAGGTCACCGACAACTCGCAGGGGGATGACCCGACTTGGTACCCAAGAGCATGTCAGTTTGGGGACCAAGGGAGTGATCTGAGTCTTCGATTGTCTCCGGAAGTCATCTCATATACACCTGCTGTGCTCCTCGCGGTTGCCGCTGTCAGCCGACCCACCGCTCACACGCAGGCTATGCATATCCTGGCCGTAGTGATAAAGAACCAACCCCCTTGCAAACCTTGTTCGAAACGCAGGTGACGGGCGGCTTCGAGGCCGGCAGAGAGCCGGCGTGGAAAGGCCAGCATTACCACTCCGTGCACCGGGGTCAGATCCCAGTGCAATCGTCCAACCCCTTGGAAGCGAGAAGCGTGCGCTGCTAAAGCTTTGAGGATGTGGCGGCGCGTCACGCCATAGCCGCCTCAGGCCGAACAACCGACCAGGCGCGCAGATGGCGTATTGTGAAACTGAGCGTCGCGCTTTACTGTACGAGCGTACATCAAGCCACCGAGCCACGGAAGCCTGCAAGCTGCATCAGGATGGTAAGTGTTACAACGCTGCTTCTGGAAAGTCCAACCCTTCCCAGATAAGTTCATGCAGATGGTAAGGGCCTGCCAAGCTGGAAAGGGAGTTCTGGCCCCAATCATTGAGGTCTTGCCAGATCCAGATAGACAGGCACAGAGGATGAGCTCGACGGCACATCCACTCTGCTCCGGTACGAGTATAACGAACCATGGACCGAGCTGACTGAGAGATACTGCTAGTACGTATTCACATATTCAGGCTGATGAATGAGGCTGTGAGGATGTGGGATGTAAGGAAGTGAGGAAGTGAGGACGTGAGGATGCGGGGAGACGCCGTTTTCTCCAACCGAACCGTCGATCATTGCGGTCTGAATGAATAAATAAATGTTGAGGAAAACCTCAAGATAGTCGCGCTCACTGCACACAGACGTCGCTCGCTCCAGTCGGAAATCTCTCTGCTCCCTTCTTCCCCTGCCGGGCTACTCGCTCTCGTAGTCATGTCAACGCCTGAATATCTCACAGGCAACAAGGAGGCCATCTCTGGGTTCATTGATAAGTTCGATGTTCGTCCTGTCCCTCTCAACAACAACAGGATGATGACCAGAACTCTCGTTGACTTGTGATCCCTGCGCGCATAGGTCTTCCTGTTCGACTGCGATGGCGTTCTTTGGTCCGGAGACCATCTCTTCCCGGGCAGTGTGCCTACGCTGGAGATGCTACGGAAGAAAGGCAAGCAGGTAGTGTTCGTGACGAACAACTCGACCAAATCGAGAGAAGACTACAGAAAGAAGCTCGAGAGCATGGGCATACCGGCCACTGTCGAGGAAGTCTTTGGTTCGTCGTACTCGGCTGCCATCTATATCTCGAGGATATTGCCTCGATCACATCCCGAGCTCAAGAAGCGAAACAAAGTCTTTGTCGTGGGTGAAGCGGGCATTGAGACCGAGCTGGACTCCGAAGGCGTGCCGCACCTAGGGGGGACAGATCCCGCATACAGGCGCGATGTCACGCCGGAGGACTACAAGCTGCTGGCGGCGGGAGATCCGAAGGCCCTCGACCCGGACGTCGGGGTAGTTTTGGTGGGCCTGGATTTTCATTTCAACTACATCAAGATGTGCTACGCCTATCATTACATCAAACGCGGCGCGCTCTTCCTCGCCACGAATATGGACTCGACGCTGCCGTCTGCGGGCGCATTGTTCCCCGGCGCGGGTTCAATATCAGCGCCCCTGATATCGATGCTCGGAGGTCAAGAGCCCATGGCGTTTGGCAAGCCCAACCAGGCCATGATGGATGCCATTGAGGGTAAGTTCAAGTTCGACCGCAGCAGAGCGTGTATGGTGGGCGATCGCACAAACACAGATATCCGGTTCGGGTTGGAGGGTAAGTTGGGCGGCACGTTAGGCGTCTTGACCGGGGTAGCGACCAAGGAGGACTTCTTGGAAGGCGATTCAAGACCAGCGTATTATGTCGACCAGTTGGGCGATCTCGTCGAGGGTATCTGAGCGCTTGTCATTGTCGCATCTTTACGTTTTACGCGCGGCATAGTAGACTCATGTGCATATGGTCAAAGAACATGCCAGGTCGGAAGAGCAATAGACGGGCGGAAGGCGAGCGCGTCTCCAGTCCTAGAGCAATAGACAGTAGAATTCCTTCCGCCCTTCCGATATCCTCCTCTCAAAGCTCGCAGTAGAGCTTGCCGACTCTAGTCAACCTCTTCCCGTCAGTCTCAACAGAGCCCCCCTCTTCAGTGAAGTTGCTTCCTCTCCCGACCCAGGCCCCAACATCCTTGTTCCCAAAGTAAGCATACCTCTCGATCCACTCGCACTGCTCAAGCCACGGCACGGCCTCCCTGATGAAAGCCTCAACCTCGTCTGCCGTAGCTGCTTCGCCATTGCCCATGGTCGAACACGCAAACTCGTTGACCCACAGCGGCAGCCCGTACGTGCCGTGCATGTCCTCCAGAAACGCCCGCATGTCCCGGAAGTGCGGCCCATACCAGTGCACGACCAGGAAGTCGATCTCGGCGCCGCCCTGCAGCTGCAGCTGCGAAAGGAACGCGTTCAGCCACGGCTTACTCCTGCCCACGTCGCTGCTCATGCCGGGACTTCCGAGCCTGAGGCCCAGTTTCCTCTTGACCGGCACCACCACGTCCCTCCACAGCCGCACGGCCTCTCCGACGTCCAAGTTCGCCTGGTCCGGGATCTCAGGCTCGTTGAACCCGAGGAGAGCGCTGGTCTTGATACCGCGGTTTTGGATGATGTCGGTCAAGAACGGATCCAGCTGGTCCCGCGCATTGCTGGCGGTTCGAACACAGGGGATCCATTCCACTCCCGCGGGGACGGAATCAGGAATCCAGCATTCCCAATTGAAGAACCACGAGATGCGCCCGGCGGCGGCGTGCGGCTGGTACAGCTTGAAATGCGAGCTGGGTTGGTCCCAGGGCCAGCCTAGGCCGCGCTTACGGCTCGTAGAACTGGCATTAATAGTAGATGACGATAGTGCGCTGGACGAGAGCGATTTGGGCTTGGGCGGCGGGGGTGGAGGCCTGGCCTTTTGCATATTGCCAGTGCCTCTAAACTTTGGGTCGAGAACAATAAGGAGAAAGGCAAGAGACACAGTACAGTGGATGGAAATAGATGCACACCACCGCTGGCGCCAAGCTAATATCACTACGAGATAAAGAAGCCACTGCTTCAACTGATTGCTAATTACTACGTAGTGAAGTGACACGAGCGACAGGGAAAGCAACCGCAACAATCAGTTCGGTCTTCATACATCTCGCTTCTCAACAACCGTCATCTTAAGCCAGATCATCCCTGGTCATCGCAAAGCCGGATCAACCAACGACACAACCAGCTCAGGTTTCTTGAACCATGACAAGGCCACTCTCCTGCTCCGCTCTTCCTCTTGCTTGTTTCGACAAACGTTACATTAAGCTACTCAACCATACGTTCTTCTCATATCGTACTCCTCCCTCACGTCTTGGCGGTCACACCGTGAGTGTGGTCCGGACGTAGGTTGATTTGCACACCTACAGCACAAAGAAGCCGAGACCATCAACCAGGGCAACGCCACGTTGCTCCCCCTTAATTTTTGGACAATTGTACATACGGTGCTGAACTTGATGGTGTGAGTCCTCGCGACCGCTTCGGTAGAACATAGGAGATACTAGTACTGTGTAGAAATCAGACTGCCAATCCCCAGTCGGCCGAGTCTGGCCTATCCATTTGACCGATACATGAAATCAAAAAAAAAAAAAAAAACATCGCACAACGCCTTGCTAAAACCGCTCACATGCTTCATGCCCCTGGGAATGCCAACGCCGATGTCAATGTCGGAGGAAGAGTGGTGTGTGCGTGCAACGAGGATGGACTCATCAGCCAGGCGAGTTTAACCCTTCGGGAGGTAAAAGACGTCAGATATGACTCTCTTTTCGCTCTCATCTCTCATCTCGCAGTCAGGTGTCAAGGCAGCTTTCCCGTAAACGGCGCGGTCCCTTCTCCATCCGTATTCGGCCTCGCCTGGCTTTCATCCTCTCCGACCACTCTGACTTGAGGATCTGGAATCTGCACATCTAGACATAGATACCCCGTACGTCTAAGCGGGATAATCTTAACCCCGTCCCTCGCACCGACAGTATGATTCCAATCTTCAAGCCACTCTTCCAATCCGTTAAGCGCCCCTTTGATGCCCCAAGGACGGAAGTCCTCCCAGAACCAGCCAGTGAGCACGCCCAGTATGCCGTCAAACCAGTTCCACGAGCTGAAAGGGTCGTATGCTTGACATAATGTCTGATTGATATGTTCTATCACATAGCGAAACTCGGCTTCTTGCATCAATGGGTCCAGGATCTCGGGGTATATATTCGAGAAGGTGGGTGCCAGGTCACCTGCGACCATCCAGTCCCTTCGAACACGTATTATCCGCGTGGCGGTGTACTCTCTGCTATTGAGCGGAACGTGGGGATTCAGATGGGGAAAGCAAGGATGGGAAGGGCCCCAGGCGAGTTCTTCTGCAACGCCTCCGTCGTCTTCTTCGTCTTCCGTGCCGTCGTGGCGGGAGAGGCCTCGTTCTGCGTCTGATTGCGAAGCGCCGGTGGTGGGTGGGTGAGTAGGGTCTGTGTACGTCCTGCCGCCAGGGAAACCTGCGGAGTGTATGGACGCGGCAGATTGAGCGCGTTTTAGGGATTTGTGGGAGGTGATCCGACGGGGAGGTTGAAGTGGCTGATCAAGAGGGTTGACGCCGTAGCTCTGCGCTAGCACAGAGGAGCCTTGTTGTGTGGTTGAATTTTCGGCATTGTATTTCGAGGCAGATACCGTGTGTGCCCTTTCCGGCTGTCTAATGCCATTCGTCGAAGAGTCTTGCTTTTCTAGGTCGACCATGAGTCCAGCGGTCCCTTCCCAAGTAGAGACTTCTGGAGAGTAGATGGTGCCGCGCTGTTCGAGGTTTGAAGGAAGGGCGACGCTGGTGCGGTCGCCAGTCGGAGTAAGATGGGGGCTGTGCTCGACTATGGGATCTGTAGGCGAGTGCTGCCGCGAACGGCGTTGCTCTGGCAAAGTGAGCAAGGTATTATGAACTTCGCCCGTGCCCCGCAAGTCAGTGTCAAGCTGAGGTCGAAGCCGGGGTCGTTCTGGCTGCACCCGCACGGGGGTCGGTCGGGGGACGTAATTAATGGGATTGAGAACGCGCGACGTGGCTGAGCGGGTGTCTGGAGGAATGATTCTTTTCTGGTATTGGCGCGGCAGGAGCGCTTCAAGGAAGGATCTTCTGTATGAATTGCGCGACTCTGAAGGTGCTGGCGCCGGTGGAGCAGGCAATGGTTTCGAGATGTAAAGGTGGGTATCGGAGGTCAATTGGAGTGCATCTCTGGCAGGTTGCTTTTCAAGCGCCCGCGGTGATAACTGGCCGCTGTCGAGGTGTGAGGGATCCGTGGTGGCAGCCTTGTTGGCAGGAGCTGTGTCGTGGGTGTGGACGTGGATGAGTGGAAAGGGGAGATTGAGATTGGTGCCGACACCTCGAATTCTGCCTGCGGTTGGTGGGCGCCTAGACGACTATGCAGGAACAAGCGCTGCTGCAAACTCTCAGGCTCTGGCTCTTGCTCTTGCTGCCTGCACGACCGCCGCGTCGGCATCCTGCTGTGCAAACTTGAATTCTGGGTAAGCTACAGCTGAACACTCGTCGATAGGTGTTGGAATAACGAGTCGAGAATGATCAAATCTTCTTTGCACACTCTTGCCGTCGCTTCTCTTGGTGCCCTACTCGGCTGACTCGACTATTCCGTATCCCGTGTCCTATTATATTGGCCTGTGTACCACCATCCTTTCGGATCCAACTCCCTCACTTCCCTGCCGTTTGGCGAGGTTTGAGCCACTTCGCACCATTTGGCCTTAGCTGTCCTCGCCAACCCTTTCTTTTATTGATCTGCCACTATCTGCTAACCGATACCCATTACCCAGAAGCACCCTATCATCCTCCGAATATGGCCAATGACTTGCCAGGCCTGTGCATTTCTTCATCTCGAAAGTCGCTAGCCCGGAGGCATTGCATGGATGCGCAGATCATGGCAGCCCAAACCTGTCCCAAAGCAGCTCGCGTGATTCCGGAATGCTGGTAACTTAGGTGTCCACACGGGGGCCACCGAGAGTTCTTTAGCTTCCGGAAAGGTGATGGGCACTTTCGGGCGTCACTCTCGGAAAAAAAGGGGAACGATTTGCAAAAGTGATTGACAATTCTCGAACTTCGCCTTGTGCCCTTTCAGCTTCCCAGAGTACTGATGACATGTTGTGTATCAAGGACCGTGCCAGGGCCCGGATGGCCTCATTCCGAGGACGACTGCGTGTTCGCGAGCTCCATGTGGCAGTTTCAAGAACGTCGAAAGCAGTAATCTCATTTTACAATTATGTCATAATCATCCGACGTCAATTCAGGAGAAACTCTGTCGGAGACCTTCCGCAAGTCCAAGCCTAGGTCGACTGCACTTCGGCAAAGCCTCATTCTTCCCCGGTGGTTGTTGGCCTCGTCTTACCCGCCAATGCCATCATTGGCTGCCCTGTGCAAGCGGGTCAATCTGCATGAACCACTGCTCCTCGCTTTGCATATAAAATCCGCCATCTGATCTCGCTTCTCGAGCAGGAAGACTCCGGAGTGGTTTGTCCAAGGCGCGGCGGCCTACCCATCCCGGCTGCTGATCTGCCACGGTCATATCCTCAAGATGCTCGCAATCCCCACGCCCAAAATTAGACCCAATCTTGACGGTGAACAGAGCCTACTCAAGTCATTCGACGACGACTGGGAAGGAGAAGCCGACGTTGCGCTAGGACTCGTAGGAGGCGTGACTGTCGTTAGTGGAGAGCTCTCCGCGGGAGTTGTTGGGCTGCCTTGCGTGGCGAGCGAGCCGGTCGTAGATCCCGGTGTGTCTGAGCTTGCAGAAGCACTCGAAAATACGGGGGTCGAGACAGCAGGCAAGCTCGACTGCGTGGGTATTTCGACTGTGCTGAACAATGGATTTGACGTTACTATGGATGCAGTAGCTTCAGGTCCGACGGTGATAGGCACGCTGATGATGGCGCAGAGCTCAGCAACGGCGGAGAATGTGACTGTGTCCGGTAAGTTTGGGCGCGAGATAACAACCCACGATTTGAACCTACTATCCTGCTCGGTGGCATTGCAGGCGGCTACTGTGCAATTGTTCATTCGTTCGATGTACATGTTGTTGGCACAAAGGCATGACCATTCACTGTCCATACACTTAGTTCTTCTGTCATGGTACGAAGAGCAACGATAGTACCTTTGCGAACAGCTTGTGCCATTGACGTTAGCAATGCAATTAAGCTTCTTGGTACTTAGCCTCGTAATCGTAATCTAGTTCACTCATCGAAGACTCACCGCGCACTCGCCGACATCATCCTGGGCCTGGGACACGAAGGCAAAGCCGAGCCAGCAGAGGATGGAGAGGAGAACGCTGCGAAAGGCTGAAGCCATGGCGTGCAAGTAGGATGGAGTTTAGGATTGAGAAAGTTGAGATGGAAATGGTGATGAGGTGGTTGTGGGAGCAATCAATATCTAGTTGACTGAGAATCCAAAATCGGATGCTCTACATCGCAGGCAGGAACAAGTAACAGCAAACAGGCAACAACCATTCGTGGTAGGCTCGGCTTAGGAGTGGCTCCCGATAGTCACGAAAGGCAGACAAGTCCTCACTGTGGTGAGTTTTCGCCAACGTAGAAGATGATTAGACGTTTCCCTTCTAAGTTTACGGTATAGAGGTTTGCGTGTCGTCAATCCGTCCAGACGGCACCTTATTCAGATGTTTTCGTCTGGCGAGGGGTTCAGAGGCTTCGGTCGATCAAAATGTCATGCACAGGCAGAAGATGTCTTAAGATTCACCGTACTCGTATATATGTCGCGACGGATGACGTCAATCTGTTTATTTCACCGCGCACCGAGCTGCGTCTTCTTTCGCTTAGGTCCACGAATTAAACCCATCTCTCAAGATGAGTCCTCCTACTGGGCGTAGACATGGCCAGGACACTCTCGAATGGGAGCACACCTCGTGTCCATCCCGAGATGTGGTAGCTATGATAAGTTGCCCCGTTCTGTCTCTCACCAAGCATAGGGCTAAAAACATCTAGTCGCGCCATGGGGGAGAGTTTGGCACCTCTCGACTGAAATGCCGGAAGCTTCTGAATCGAAAAACGACGGCGGCACCGGAATCGCACAGCACTTTTGGGGATGTTGTGAGGAACAGGTCAGGCCCTATATCCAGACAACTTTCCACGTGTAACGTTTTAGCCCAAGTGCGCTGCTCCCTTGTCTCATTTCCTACAGAGTAACAAAAGAATAATCAGAACATATCAAACCACAGTTCTTCCGAAGAAAGACTGCTTTTGGGGGCTATAGGATCAAATGGGCCCTTTCCAAGCCTTTGATCGTTTCCTATTCACGGAAAATCTTGGCCAAGAATTGCAGCTGAGCCTTGATATTCTCTTCAAAGGCGTGACCATAATAGACATCGAAGTGACCGACACCTTTGATAATGTGGAGAGTTTTGGGCTCCATGGCGCGATGGAAAGCTTGCAGCTGAGCTCGAGTCGAGGTCGTCGTGTCATTTTCGCCCACAACCATGAGAAGAGGCTTCGGACCGATGCAGTCGATGAAATCGGTAGGCTCGAATGCGAGCAGGTGTCCGACCGTTTGAAGTGTAACCCACTCGGCCATGGGATGGCCCCTCTTAGCAAGTTCTTCGGCGTAAGGGATGACATCTGGCTGGTTCAAAATGGCCTTGGAAGTGCCGCTGAGTGCTTCCTCCAGACTGGCCGGGTGGACGGGCACTTTCGCAGGTGCTCCCGCTGCCTTGCTCTTAGCAGCAGCACGGTCTTGCAATACTATTGGCATGATTGTCCCGGCGGCAGCAGCACCAAGGTGGTCGGAGGCCGAGACGAATGGCGCGTGAGCAATCACGGCGGCGATACGCTTGTCGAAGGCTGCGGCCGTGATCGCCACTCCACCGGACATACTCGTACCCCAGTATACGACCTTGGAAGGATCGACGTCGGGAAGAGTGACAGCATAGTCAAATGCATCATAGTAGTCTTTGGCTTGTTGGAACGGGTCGCTCTCGTGTCGTGGCTGGCCATCGCTGGCACCCCAGTTGCGGTGGTCGTAAAGGAGCACAGTGAAACCCGAGCGTTGAAACCGTTCCGCGAAATCCGGGAGGAACTGGTCTTTGGTACCGGCAAACTATTACTCCAAAGCCATCAGTCAGTGGAAGTCCGTTCTGCCTCTTTTTCCGCCCACGAAGTAATAGACCCAACGACGCACTCCATGTGTCATGATAACGCATGGTCGTGATTGACCTGCGCTGAACAGCGAACCTCTGAGCTTCACGCCATCGAGCGTCTCGAATTCAACGTCGAGGACCCTTCCCGGCATTGTCGGGCAGATTGGATGGACGATTCAACGGTCGACTAGCGATGGAGTCCACCGTCTTGCAGGCGAAACTCGCATGATAGAGATATCGTCGCGTCGGCAACTCCTGGAAAACACCATGGTCTTGTAGTAATACTACCGCCTTGGGCTGAGAAGAGCCTATGTCCGAGTCATCGATTGCGCCGAAGAATTCTTACGTGAGCTGTTGGCTGCATTATGTTTTCAGTATGGCGCCATGATAGACTCCACCGACATCTTACTGTGAGTAATTGCGAGGTCGGCAATATCAGGCCAAGTCTTGTTCGCCCCTGGGAGTTCGACCGAGATCCAGCGGCTTTGGCGACAATTCCATCGGGGTTCGGCACGAAGCTTCAGGTTTCGCTGAGTATCGTGTTCGCTTCGTCCACGAGCCGGGACGATTTGAAGTATCGGTGGCTGATATGCACCTTCTCAAGCCATAAAGCCTCCTGCTTTGGGATCGAATTCATCTGTCGCACTGCCCGAATCCGCGGCGCATTCTACAGCGTCCCAGAGAAGCCAAACGCCCAGAAACTGCAATCACCAGGGCTTCTGTAGTGTCATGCTCTGCACAAAAATTAACGCCGGCACCGTACGGCAGTGCATGTGTGCATTGCTCCAAGGCGAAATAAATGTTTCTACCGTGCTGGCGGCACCGGGTTGCGAGCGGTAGGTCCACCGACGATGGTCCATGCAAGACAATTCGCGATGCCAGCCATCCCCTAGGCATGAAGATACTGACGATCAACATCATCTCAGATGTCATCGTCTCGGAAAGGCCTGTGAGCGGGCGGTGCCTCTTCGTAAACGGAGACCCCCGAGGTCGCTTAGCCCAGCTCCAGCTGCAGCCGGGGCGACATTGGAAGACAAGCTTGATGACCTTGTTTCTCTTCTGCGCTCCCAGGCTGCCCAAAGACATGGTCTCACTCAACTGGAGACGCCCGAATCTCTACGCGTGACCTATGATCCACCTTCATCGGCTGCCACATATTCTGAACCGGGCGATCCCGTGTCCTCGAGCAACGAACAATCAGAGGTTGTCGTCGACGCTGATGCCTGCATTGTCCATGTACTACGCCCAGCCGATACGCACATGCCTTCGTCGCCCGCTTGGAATAATATCTCAACCCACCATGTCCCTGAGGCGCGAGCAGAAGAACAGCTAGACACCCTCCGGCGAGCGTTCCTCCCTGAGATGATGCTGTGTTGAAAACGACAGGACGATTAAGGGCCGCGATGTTTGGATATCTTGGCCCTCGCGCCACCTTCCTCCCGTGAGGTGTCGTGGTTTACTCCTTTCCTTTCATCTCGATCAAAGTGGAAGCCCAGTCCAGAGTCTAGAACCTGCCTCCAGTCTTGTAATCGCGTACGTGCAGCGTTCTCGATGATAACCTCAACTCGTCATATACCTCAAGTTGATTTGACCCTCCACCCACCTCGTATTGTCCGTATTCGTGGGAACGTCCCCACCAGTCAGGGGCCATGAAT
Organism: Phialophora chinensis; assembly: GCA_016109575.1. Taxonomy (NCBI): domain Eukaryota; kingdom Fungi; phylum Ascomycota; class Eurotiomycetes; order Chaetothyriales; family Herpotrichiellaceae; genus Phialophora; species Phialophora chinensis. The sequence continues at coordinate 1,135,549 of JADWPU010000010.1, read as the reverse complement.
CTCGAGGTTAGCCTAGGGCATAGCGCCAATTTCAAAACTCTTATTGGTGGCTAAGAAATACGAGGAGCAGCTTTAAAGGGTGAGTTCTGGGTGAGTTTTAGGCGAGTTCTGGGTGAGGTCCAGGTGATTCCTTGGGTGAGTTCTGGCTGAGTCCACGTGAGCTTGGGGCAGATTCTTATCCTTCTCGAGAGTGATGCCGCTCGAACTCAATCACGGCTCTGCACAATTCTCATACACAAGAGGAAACCTTCGGTCGAACACGATGTCTATCTATGCGTAGAACATGGCTGAGCAACGCAGTTCGGCATTCCCATTTATCATATCGACTCCTCAGAACCTCGATCGACATTCACTCGCACTTCGCCAAGCACATGCTAGATCTCATGCTGCACGAGTCTCACGTTCATCCTTTCACAGACCCAGCGTCCTGTCTGGACCGGGCACTCTTTTCCTTTCGAGCTCGCAGAGCCAAGATGAAGCTTGGGTTTCGCACGGTACCGAGGATGGACAGAACGATGAACGGGCTCGTGCCTCCTTCAAAGGAGGGCGGCATGAACTAGGCATTGTTAGGCCAGACCCTTCGCCAGAGCATAGAACCACGAAAGCTCAGCATTTCGCAAAGCATACTGGGGTTATTCGCGTTGCGCAACCCGGCCGCCAACGTCAGAGAAGCAAGCCGAAACCCAATGCCACGAGAATACACATGTCGCCATTGAAGTTGGACCCGCTGTACTGGATTCCCTACCAGCGACATCGAGGCGTATATGTGGCTTTGGGTCATTGTGGGTTTTGATTCCGCCGCAAACATGTCTGAATATGCTCAACTGACTGAGTCGCAACTGCTCAGTTGTGCAAGTGTCGGCTCCAGCTGTACATGAGTTCTCCTTGAATCCCCGTAAGGGCAACCTCATCTGACAAGGCATTCCGTGGACAGGTCCGGCCTCTGTACGAGATATTCGACATAACGAACACCTACACCTCGCTGCTGTTTGAATTCATCATGGGGAGTGAGACCTTCTATCATACAGCCATCGCCCGCCTGTTGGTGACCGCGAACAAGTCGCGCAATCCTGGTCCTACTGACGATCCGCTGGTCACCCTGCACCAGACCATCGCAATCAGGCAACTTCGGCACGAAATTGACAAAACAGCAGTGCCAACTGATCTGATGTTGCTAACGGTCTTGTTCCTGATTGCTATTGACGTGAGTACTGGGAAGCCGTCTGTGGGACAATTCTGAAAACTGCGTAGGTGGCCATCGGTCAATCATCGTCGGTGGAAATGCACCGAGTAAATTTGGCCCGATTGGTGAAGCTCCGCGGAGGATTAGATGCTCTTGGCTACGACGGCTTTGTGAAAGCAACGATAAAGCAGTCAGTTTTGCCGACGGATATACACTTCAGAGAATCTAATCGTTTCTGAACAGGTTCGATGATATCTACTCCTTCCAGCATGGTCCCGGCCCCTTACTCAGGCCCATCGATTACTTTCCCCTTTACCCGCGGCACCCGTTCTCTCGCGAGACACAGGATCTCGTCCGCGCGATCCCCGAGGGGTTTCAGAGTCTGGCTCTGGAGCAAATCCTCCCTCTTGATGTCATTGAATTGCTACGCCGGATCGCACATACCCTCCGTCGATGCGGCGGCCAGAACATCTACATCCCTCTGTCGAAAGCAGAAAACCCGTTCCACTCTCGGCAACGCCAGTACGACTCGTTCAGCGAGGCGTGCCCTTGCCTCTTTGCGCCCGAACACCAGGTATATCCACTGCTGAAGCCGCTGACCCTGGCCCTATCCGTATGGTCTTGCAATGCATATTCCACAACGCGGTCCGCCTCTCTTGTGATCACAGGCTTCCTGCGGTCCTTAACAACAAGGTTGCAGCAAACACCCGCAGCCACCCACACTTCTACAAGCGCGTACATCCAACCTAGCCCGTCGGTTGATGAGCAAGAGTGTTGGGTGTGGATCTGGATGGTCGGAATCGACGCGTGGATGCCTCACGACAGCCAAGTGCTAAGTCCAGTTGGGAAAGGGCTCCTTCAAGGCTTCAAAGCTCGATTTGAGCACGCAGCTACGAACGCCAACATCCGCGACAGAATCCTCACAAGGTTTTTTTTCAACGACGATTTCAGAGCCAGAGTCCGCTCACTCTGGCATGAGATGCCAAACATGTCCGCGACCTGACGCCCTCTCGCCGACCTGGCCCAAACGAATGCCCTGGAGGCGATAAAGAAACGAGCATCCCGCAAGTTCAGCAGCTAGTTCTGATGGGGCGTCCAGACTGGGGAATTCAGCGACGGCGAGTCATAAATACAGGGGCCTCGACTCGTGTTCAACTCCGAGATGCGGTATTCCAATGTCTGCAACTATCGACTCCTGCCACTGGTGTTAAGGAGAGCCTGGTCTACTTCCTCCAACCACTGTCCACAGAGAGTCAGGCCTTCAAACCGGTAGCCAAAGATAGACCAGAATTCGCTACTGGCGACCACTGTCTGACTCGGCTCCATACGGCCCTGGAGTTCCTGGCTATTACCAATGCCCTCACCGCTAGCCGAGACGGCCAAGTCAATGGGATGCAGGGAGCACTTGACTGCCAATGCTGTCAATCATATATCCCCAGGGTCGATCCAATTGGACCTGCCTGACTGCGACTTGCTCGGTCCCGTCCACTCTTGGGGCTAGCCTTCAGCAACGCCATTTCTGGGGTGATGTTTGAGCGTTCGCGCCATCGTAGGTCTAGGAGTCCAGGCTGCCCAGCATCGCAAAAAGGACCGAAGCCTGACGAGAGTTGGAAGAAGCCATGGGAAAAGCTCCCGCTCTAACCAACACACTCGCTTTTAGGCCAGATTGTCACAACTCCCGAACAATTCAACGATGGGTCGACCGACCGACCGTACACAGACAAACTCGCTGCCAGGGGGAAGAGCACGAGACTTTTCGAATCAGCCCCAAGCCAGAATTCAAACTCCAGCGCGGTTACTCTTCAGAGATACGCCATCCCGTCATGATGCGTTACTTGTGCAACTTCCTGTCCCCTTACATCCGCCAAGGTTTGCACTTCCCCTCACACTTGTGTCGTCTGAACCTCCTGGCCATATCCTCTTCTAGACGTCTCCCCCATCTCAAGGGATACCTCAAGTGTTGTCCATCGCGACCTTAGGACAGAGACCAGGGCGAGTGTATGACTCGGTGCGAAATCTAGGGCGCTGATGGCTTCGGTTCCATAAAGCACTTCATTCGGCTGGAAAGGGGGTTCTGCGGTTGAGCTGGCTGTTTCCCGTTTAGGGTGATGGCCTATAGGAAGAACTAGGAGTTGAACAAAAACCATATGAACGTGGAATCCACACATCATGTTGTCACGACGGGTGGAGCAGCTTCAAGTTTATCGACAGAGATGATCAATCAAAAATTGCAGGCTCGACTGATATCGGGGGGTGAGTCTTTTGCCGCCCACTGTATTTATTGGCAGTCAAATCATCCCCATGAAACGCTACCGATATCACGGTACAACGGTTTTCAAAGGTTTTGTAACAAGCATTCGTTAGCATCCGGAATACCGGAATTACTCGCCGCCTTCGCGAGGCGATACGCCACCTCTTAACACGGTGAAAGGCGACATCCATGCGAAGATATGAATCAACCGTCCGGATCCCTTGGATTATCAAATCCTTGCTCCGCACTCTCCGGTCCCCTAGATTTGGCCGGCATGGTAACGGGGGCCAGTGGCTTGCCCTGCTTCTCCAGGTTCTCGAGTCCTTTCCTGATTGACTCGTTCTGCTTGTTCACGGAGTGTACCCTCACACCCGTTCTTCCGCATTTATATCAATAACATCCACAAGGACAAGCACGGCAGTGTCCGTGGAACCTAGGACACCGAAGGACGCTTCGTTCCTCAGAAATTCGAGGACATGAATTCCAAGTACGCGGATGGGAAGGACAGTCTCACCATCTGGGACGTGTCAGACCTGCTCAAGGGACAAAGATTGATTGCGGATCCCATCGTCTGGGGAGGCACATTCTTCGAATGTAGGCTCTGGCCCCCGTGAATCGAATCACACTCCGTTCGGAGGAGGGGTCGGACCCCTCAATCTTCACTTTACCTGTCTGAGAATCTTTGCTGTCTACTGACTTCTTCAATAGAGCTTGCCACGTATATCATGCTCTGGTCCGAAGATGGTCGGATGAAGAAAGAGGACATCGGAGGTATCTGCGACGGCTCGATCCTCTACACCATCGCAGCCCGGCGAGCGAAGATTGAGCCTGCTTCGAGTGGAGATGTTGCTCGCATGATGCGCCACCAATGAATCAGGTTGAGCTAGGAGCAGTAATTCTGCGAAATCAGGAGATCAAGGGGTTTCTCGAAAAGACGCCCACTTCCACTATCGTATATTAATGTGCGGATGACCGCGAATCACTAGCTTCAAGCATGGACATACTGAGTAACTGCAATTCAAACCGAGCAGATTGTGTCGGTGTATGATTACTGGCAGAGATGTTGGCCTGATATAGGTTACCAAAGGACAAGACATGGTCCTAAAAGTTCTGATGACTTGAAATGAAACTTGAAGTCGGTCTGGAAGCTTTTTCCTGCATTCTGTGGGGTTGAACTCACGTTCGCTAACGTGGCGCTAGTCGCAGATCCACGACCCACATTGCCTAATGCGTCACGACTAAGGACCTCGATTGGACGGCCGGATGTGGAATGCCGAATTAGCGCAGAATGAGCCTCCAGCATGACATCAAGTCACAGTCACAGTCACAGTACTCGTCAGCTGTCCGAAACCTCACGGCAACTTCTAAGGCCTGTTGCTATGGACTGAAGTACACAGTGTAAAGGCTGGCCAGGAGCACTACCCGTTCCATAACCAGCCATGTCTCTCTTCAAGGCTCTCCGATCGTCGTCCGTGAGGGACCTACGCATTCAGGGACTCGGCCGTCGAACCTCCTGTCGAAGCCGGCGAATGCTTGCTACGCAGTCCCAGTCAGATGCACCTGATATTCCACCGGTCAGTGCCTGAAGTTTCTTGTACAAGCAGTACTGATCTGTTTCTGCAGGACGATGATGCGTGCTTCAGCGTCCCTGTTGCCGAGGACCGCTATGAGATTTACCAGCTGGATCCCCCACCCTATTCAATAACATCGACCAAGAATGAACTCAAGAGACTCTTCAGTGACATGTCCACGATCAGGTAACTATGTTTCCCCCTCACACCCTGTCTGTCGCAGACGCGTTGACGTTATCCAACATACATATGGAAACATCGGCGGATCAACTGTACAAGCAACGTAAAATCCGAGGCTTCTGTCATCTTTCAGCGGGTCAAGAAGCTGTCGCCGTGGGGATAGAGCACGCCATGGGCCCGGATGACAAGTTCATCACGGCTTACCGATGCCATGGCAACACACTCATGCGAGGAGGCCGCGTCAAGTCGATCATCGGCGAACTCCTCGGCCGACGGGACGGCATTTCCTATGGCAAGGGAGGATCCATGCACATGTTTGCCCCGAACTATTTTGGTGGGAACGGCATAGTGGGAGCTCCTACTCCCGTAGGCGTCGGCATCGCGTTCGCTCAACAGTACAACAATGAACGTGCGATCACCATCAACAATTACGGAGACGGAGCTGCAAACCAGGGCCAGGTCCACGAGGCTTTCAACATGGCCAAGCTATGGAACCTGCCCGTCATTTTTGGCTGCGAGAGTGAGTCACCTCAAGCCCTCTGGACCAGGGTAAATGTATATACACATATATACTAAGCATGACCGATCGCAGACAATCAATACGGCATGGGCACATCTACCGACCGCGCGTCAGCCATGACCGAGTACTTCAAACGAGGCCAGTATATCCCCGGGCTGAAGATCGACGGCATGGACGTTCTGGCGGTGATGTCGGCAATCAAATACGGCAGACAATGGATTCTCGATGGCAACGGCCCTCTCGTCTACGAGTTCACCACGTATCGTTATGCCGGGCACTCCATGTCCGATCCGGGCACGGTATACCGGACACGTGACGAGATTCAAGATATGCGCCAGACGAACGACCCTATCAACAACCTAAAGGCCAGGCTAATTCAATGGGGTGTCGCCAGCGAACAAGAGCTGAAAGAAATTGACAAAGCCATAAGAGCGCGCGTTAAGCAGGAAGTTGCGGAGGCAGAGGAAATGACGGAACCAGATCCAACCCCGCCTGTCCTGTTCGAGGACGTCTATGTCCGCGGCAGCGAGCCGGCATATCTGAGAGGGAGGACCCCTGACGAAACGTACTACTACTGATTGTTCGCACGATAGGTAATCAATGGCCAAGGTGTTTGCCTATCAAGAGGCAGAGCCACGATGGCACTATGGATATCATACGGTCCAGAAGGGTATCAACCGGGTAGACTATATCTCTCTGCAGGACTGCGGGAGAAGTGCAGCAGTGCACACAGTAATTGAGCAATTAATTATGGTTCCTTGATCATCGCTTTACAGCTCACTTGTGTAATTATGTCTCCCATTGCGCCGATGTCCCGTTCTCCTCTGCCTCGTCTACCCTACCCAGGCGAGACCTCCAATCGGCATCGTATTCGAAGGTGGGATTGCCCTATCACCTGGACAAGGGGTTGCGGGAGACCAAAGGCGTCGTACATACCCTAGGCGCGGCAAACAATCCTGAAAACTCTGACATTACTTTGAATGAAGCCGCGGCCACTCTGGGCGAGGCGACGTTGTTCTCAAAATGAGAAGGGAGAATCCTAGCGACAGGCAGTTAGGATCTTCTCGCCGCTGGTACAGCATTAGTTTGGTAGAAATACAAGGCTGGGCGATTTGAAGCAGCCCAAGCCGTTCTTGTAGCATCTGACAAAACCCGCAAGCAATACCTCTGCTCTTTCGCGCCTTCGAAAACGAGCTAGCACGTCCAATGAAATCCACAGTGTTCGTCCACCCATATAATAAGACACACGTCCGGAAGGCCAACATGATCGAGCCCTTCGTCTGCAAGGCCAAGCTCACTGGAAAAGAGTGCCGGGTCGATAAACTCCTCGTCCATTCCGCATGTTTGCACCAGCAACAGCTTCTTGACTCGACCTCACTACCCGTATCCGATGTGGACGACGACTCATACCAGCCTGGGAACACTTTAGCCAAATGAAAGAAATCCATCCAAGCCCTCTCCCCCTCCGTTCAGAAGTCCACGCCCATGATCTCGGTGCCACCGAGCAGCGACAAAGAGAAATGCTTGCTCATCCAACGGCCCTAGCTGTCAAACCAAGCACTAAAGTCGCAGTGGCCGTCAGATATACAGAACGCCTTACCGTCAAGGTCACAAGGCAGACCATACCAAAATGCCAGCCTTGCGGGGCTTCATCCTCCAATACGCATTTTAGGGGTCAAGACACGGTATATTTTGCCTGCCCCGAGATATCGCTCGACGAATCGTTGTGGTGTTGACGAAGAAACGCTGTGTACCTCTCGTCAACATCCAACATTGCGGCACCGGATCGTCGGTACTCACGCTCCTGCGACCATTTTTCTTGTCACCAGAGAGACCGCATGTGGTGATCCTCGAATTTGACGACATATCAAAGACAGCAATACACGGCCGGAATGGCAACAAGGTTCCCAAGGTGGTGGTTGAGCTTTCATGACAAATGGTTCTCACTTCAGCAGGATATCGAGGCCGTAGGGATCCTAATCTCCCCAATGGTGACGATTGAAGACCAAAGGCTAGCTGTGAACAGCGCCGTAGGTTGCGTTAGAGTCCACACTACCATCGGCGTGTAGAGCGCTTCGAGTGCAGGTCACAGATGTGGCTGCAGCCTTAGATTCCTGTTAGAGTGAGATACTGAGAATGAAGCAGCAGCAGCGAATTCTGGCGAACTCAAAGAGCAACCTGCATTCCAGCCGGCCACGTTGAGGCTGATGGCTTCTGCAGTCGGCACACAGTCTTCACGGTGGGGTTTTCTGACAACAAACTGTTCAAACTTATCGTACGTCTTCTCGTTGATCTGATCCGTGAATGCGGTGCTGGGATCCTCGCAGACTCCACGGAGTAGAGGATATCGATACCCCGGAAATGACGAGAGTTTGATCGTGCGGGCAGCTCGACGGCCTCATTGCAGATGGGTTTTGAAAATACGCATCGATTGGCGTGATCAGTGCTTTATGTCCCTTGACATCCTGCCGAAGTCCGGGGCGTAAGAGTTGGGGAGAACAAGTTCAGAGCCGCGACTTTGCAGCGAAACTCGAAAGCCAGGATTGTCGAAGAGTGCTTGCTTACACGAGGGCGCCATACTCCGTACTCCGTATGTACAGCCCAGGTACGACGTAGGCGCGACGAGTGGAGATCCTATTCGACGGGCTTACGACGACGACGGTCCGGGACGAAGGCCAGAACAAGGGGGCTGTGGACTGTGGGTTACGTACGGGCTCCGGGCGTGTGGAAATGGGCCAATACCACATGAGACTGGTGAGCAAATGCTGCGGTTGGATACGTTCGACCAAGCCAGGACTTACGAGACCTTGATCAAGTACAGCACAACAGAAGAGCAAGCAACTGAGCAGTGAGGCTTTGAATGTTTTTGATTTACTTTTTTTATTTTTCGTCGCGTACAATCGCGGTACTGTAATAGCGATAGGGACACACTCCGGAGATGGATGGCATATCCCCAAGACCCATTAGCAATACAATCCTTCATGAATCGGCGAGATAGGTAGGTGGGTTGGTCCAACAATAAACCGCAAATATTCGTCAATTTCATGCCATAGCCCGTCCCAATATACTCATGTGGCCCGTCCGTATCCTTTTTGATGCAGAGGGTATCGTCAATCCAAAGCGCCCGATGCAAAACTCATACAAGGTCTGTGATCAATTGTAAACCCGGATTTACAAGGCGACCATGGTGGCGAAGATGGCCGCCAGGAGCGCGCCGCAAGCGCCGAGACCGCGCAGAGAAGGAGCCGAGTTGCCCGAATCGGCGCCAGTCGTGGCAGCAGCAACGGCCTGGATACCAAAGGTCGTGCCGGTGATGACCTGGGTTGAGCCGCCGGTCGTGACAGTCGTGGTGATGGTAGCAGGGATGGGAGAGTTGGTGGTCGAGCTGCAGCCAGACCAGGTACCCGTCCAAGAGGAGAAAGGTCCCCAGCCGGCAGTCCAGGTGGTCCACGAGTCGCAGTCGACGCCGCTGGCTTTGGTGCCCCAAGGACCCCATCCACCAGGGCCACCGCCGAAGCCACCAGGACCGCCGCCGTGACCGCCCCAGGCGCCTGGGCCGCCCCACGGGCCTTGACCACCCCAGCCGTTAGGAGCAGAGGGCAGGCCGGTAGAGCAGGCGGAGATCCAGCTGGACCATTGATCGGAGTTCCAGCCGCCACCGGGGCCGAAGCCTGGGCCGGCGGTGATCTGAGAAGGCCAGGCCGAGCCACCAGAGGTAGCGCTGAAGGTAGCTTCTTGCGAGTTGGTGACTGGGCTGCCGGCGTTGGCGCAAAGCTGTGCAACAGCACCGTAGATGGCTGTTGTAATTGTTAGCTCTCTGGTCTTTCTGTCTTGTCTCCATACGCCATTGTAGACTCACCCTCTTGATCAGTGGTGTTGGTGCAAGACGTGGCGACACACGTGTTCAGTTGGGAAATGGCGGTCTGGTTGGAGCAGAGGCAGTCCCAGCCGGTGGACGACGAGCAGGAGGAGCCATCCCAGGATCCCATGCAGTCAGACCACGAGCACGATGGGAGCCATGCGAGCGCGGATGTGGTAAAGAAGGCTGCTGCCAGGGGCAGGGCCGCTGCGAAGGACTTCATACTGGAGACGGGTCCGATGTTCGTTCGTCAAAAGGGGGATATCAACTGGAGCGTCTGATATCTATCCTGGAGGTGGTGGGTGGTTGGGCAGGTTGCTGGAGGAAGTGCAAGGACAGTGGAAGGAGGCAGGAGCGAGAGAAGATATAGAAGTCTTGTGCGCCGTCCAGGATCAGGCGGGACATGCGTTTGTTGTCACCGCAGATGGGCTCAGGGACATGGGCGCAGGCTGGGGGAAGCGAGTGGAGCGCACAGCCTTACCGCATGGTTTGAGGCCGTTGCTTGGGAGTCCGAAGTTAGCATCAATTAGCGTCAGAAGAGGGTTGCCAATGGCTGGTTGGCGTCCAGACTAAGCCTACCATGGTCAGCATTTGTTTAGCGTGAGGGTCGGAGGTCGGAGGGACGACGCGTCATGCAAAGTCACGAGGGGATTTTCTGTGGCAGGTTGGCCCAGTCCGACGCCAAGTCGACGCACAAGATTCGTTTGGCAAGGTACAGAAGCAATGAGTTAGTCGTGTTACGGCCTAGTGAGGGGACCCAACAGTCGCTTTCAGGGTCCGGAAACGGTGGGCTGGGCTTGCCTGATCGATTGGCATGTCACAGTCCGACGGTCGGGGCTAATTTTGCTAAAGGGCCGGCATTACATCAGTCTTGATTCGTGGCTATTTTTGCGGACCTGGGGAAACCTTAAGTGCGGTCCTGAAAATCTGCACCTCAGCCTCAAGTACCAAGAGCTCGCCGCTTTCACTGCCCTCACGGACCATATGGTATGGCAGGGCAGAGGACACACCATCGAATTCGTCTTCTCGTAATTCTGGCAGTCGGCCTTGCTTCAGCCCCAACTCCTGGTATTGACTTTTTTTTGCCTGACGGGCCAAGGCGGTTCACTGCGATGTGCGCGTCCTACCACACTTCTCTTGCTCAAGCCCTCATTTGGGCATCAGATCAATAGATACGGGAGTGCATAGGGCGTCCATCGGGTTCACTGTCGTCACTGAGTCTTTGGACGACCAGAACGATTGTGGGCGATGACGTGGATGCTCGGATGGAGAGATGAGCTCTGCTTCAGATCGGCGGGTCGGTGATTCGGTAGCTGAAGCCCGACTCCCGAGAGCCGTGCCTAGTCCTCCGTATTGGGGACGAATGGTGGTGGTGACGCCGCGCAGCTCAGTCGCAGATTGGCGGATTCGGGGAGAACTGGGCAGCTCTTGCCAAGCCGTGATATTCATCACCCTTTCATCTCGCCGCGTGTCGTTGTCCGCTCCTGGCAGCAGATGCTCGTAAGAGACGTTCTCCTGAGCGTCAGGCTCCGGCGGATGGCCTCTCTCTACCTCGTAATTGCCAATTCTTTCACTTCGGCACATCAAACAATTCGGGCTTCATGTTAATCCTGCACAATTTCGCCAAACAGCCGCTCAATTGCAGAAAAGATTGCACTCCCTCGAGAATGCGCATGTGAGTGAAGCCAATTTCTTTGATGAACTCGAGTTTCGAGTGCTCCGAAAGCGTCGGAATGGTCTTGGTCACGCGGAACATAGTGCTTATGATGTCGTGTGAGGAGTACCCAAGATCCCTATTAGGGTTGCCCACGGACCGATTAGTGACGCGTTCCACATTTGCGGACATTTTCACCTCGCCATGGATGCGACTTACCATAGCTCCTTGAGCGAGTCAACTGCGCTGTCGATCTTCCCTTCCCAGCATGCCTTGATCATCGCTTGAACTTTGACTGGATGCGGGCTATCGACAACTCGGAATACGTTGTCCCCGCTGACGAACCCGAATCCTGCCCACGTACTCTGCAGGTTGTTGATGGCTTGTCGCATGTCGCCCTCCGCACTAAACACGAGAGCAGCTAGGCCATCTTCGGAGTGTTCGACCTTCTCTGCCTCCATTATCTGCATCAACCGTTGCACGACTTGCGCGTCCGTCAGACGTGAATACCGCAGGATGGCGCATCTCGACTGCAGAGGTTCAATGATCTTATTCGATTGGTTACAGGCGAAGGCGAAGCGAGTTGTGTTCGAATAGATTTCCATGGTTCTTCGCAGAGCTTGTTGCGCTCCCGCAGTCATGCTGGAACGTCTTTTAGTTTGCGTGTGCACAGACTGGTCACCTGCCAGCGTACCTGTCTGCTTCATCCAAGATCACGAGCTTGTGTCGACCCGGAGGTAACGTCACCTTCTTCTGGGCAAATCCTTTGATTCTGTTTCGCACGACATCGATGCCTCTTTCGTCGCTAGCGTTCAACTCGAGGACAGCCTCCTTGTATGCATCACCGAGCAGAGTACGCGCCAGGCATAAGATCGAGGTAGTCTTGCCAATACCCGGCATCCCGGAGATAATGACATGAGGCATGTTTCCATCTTTGGCGATGATTTTGAGTCGTTCGATTGTCTCCGAGTTACCTACAACATCGTCGAGGTAGACAGGTCTGTATTTCTCTACCCTGGACGCGGATTAGTGACATTCGTCTTCTTTGAGGCGGGGGTGAGCAACCATGGCAACTCGTAGTTAGGCGCTGCACCGTTGATGTTCGCGTGGAGGGCCTTTCTTGCCCCGGCAGAGGATGACTCGGGTTGTCCTGACATCATGTCGGCGGTATCTGCAGCTGTAACGGTCGAGTGCTGTGATGGACAGATCGGGGTTTTGTGCAGGGCTCAGTTCAAGGGCGCAGGCGCGTCCAACGCGTCGAGATTGATTTTACGGTGGATCAAACTTGGCAAGTTACCCCGCCCACTCCGCCGTAGTCTATTAGTCAAGCACATTTCCAGGCGCTTTGTGAGACGGGCAAACAGCTTTGGGCTCGAACTTTACGAAGCGGAATTCTCTAGCCTCTTCCCAATGTAGGGGGGGAGAGCCCAAAATCTTTCAATCAAGTCCCATCATGTCGAAAACTGCTAATAGCCGATGCTGCCACTCGCTTGGAGCTCTCAACACACATTGATGAGGAACTGCTGGGTACTCGCTTTCTGCTCGGAGAACAACTGCCGAAGCGAGGAAACGTCATTGGAAATCAGGTAAGAGTTCGGTCTAGGGGACAATTTCTCTCCTCAGGATCGTTTGAGGGTGATGTAGAACGACTCTCGCGCCCAGTAGTGAATCGTGTCAATCCTATCAGAAACTGAGCCGTCTACCCTCGATCACAATGCTTGTGCTCACTGGCACAAGCGGGAACCTGGGCTCTCGAGTCCTCGACACCCTCTTGCGCCAGAAGCTCATCCCACCATCCGAGTTGATCATCTCCACGAGCAATCCAGGCAAAGTCTCGGCTGCTGCCAAGGAAGCTGGCATTGAGATTCGCGCGGGAGATTTCACGACTCCAGACTCGCTGTCGTCCTCTTTCAAAGGTGCAGACGCTTTGTTCCTAGTCTCGTATCCCTCTCCGAGTGTCGACAGATGGCTCCATCACAAAGCCGCCATCGACGCTGCCAAGGCGGCCGGGATCAAGACCGTCATCTACTCGAGCTTGATGTTCGGCGGAAAGACAGGCATGGACAGCATAGCCGGTGTTCAACAAGCCCACATCAAGACGATCGAATATCTCACCAAAACTGGGCTGCAGTATGTGATTGTGCGAGAAGGCATTTACGCGGAAAGCTGGTGGCTGTACGCTGGTTTCCAACCGCAAAGGTTCAAGAAAGGCGACACAAGTGAAATCACCTTTGTCATTCCCAACGACGGCCCTGTGTCTTGGGTCACCTGGGATGACCTAGGTGAAGCCACTGCCAAAATCCTGCAGAACCACGAGAGATATCTGGGCCAAACCCTGAACCTGACAGGGCCCAGAGCTACCAGCATCAGTGATATCGCAAAGATAATCGAGAAACATACCGGCCGCAAAGTCCAGGTCAATATCGTAGGCAGACAAGAGGCCGAACGATATCACAAGGAGAAGAAGAGTGTACCGGAGAGCAACTTCTGGGTCATTGAGAGCTGGGCAGGTTGGCATGATGGGATTGCAAACGGAGAGACCGCAACAGTTGATCCCTTGATCGGAGATCTTCTGGGAAGAGCGCCTAGAGGTATCGAGGAGATGGCTGACCGTCTATTCACTCCCGAATGAGAGCTGCCTGACTGTAGGAGGGTAGCGGTAGAGTCTGGAAGGACGAAGCATTCAGTGCGAGGTACACTGTCCTGTGCACTCTAGGTCGAATGCAAGTAGATGCTGCACATTCGCCGTTGGGTTAGCAACCCACCTCATCAGCCACGCAATGCAGATTGACATGTTCATTGATCCTCAGGGTATGGCCGCAACGCGTACGAGTAATAACCAGAGTCCTCTTCGGCACCCTGATGGGCCCATGGTACTCGGTCTTGACTGACTAAATAATGAGCAATCGACTCGACACGCGACAACAAGGATGCGTCCTTCTGAGCAAGGACTCTCTTCACCACTTCCTCTTCTTCACCAGTAAATTGGCTCACGAGCCTCCTCCGTCATGCAGCCTTGCAGAACTAGCGAACTCAAATCCGTGGCCTGGCCTCATGTGCTTCCCACATCCAGCGTCCATTGGATGCAATGCCACAGCGTTCAGGTACGATTACTGTTCAGGCATTCCGTGTAACGCTCCCGGATGTCTCCGGCTGACTTTGGATGGGAAAACACGACACAGGGGATTCAACATCGGAATCTCGACACGAGGACATTCCATTCCATTTCCATCTCTGGACCTGAGCATGGCTCTGAGCCTTGATGCTTCAACCTGAGATGCTCCTGCACGTGACTGAGCACGGTGAAGTGCGGCCTAAGCAACAGATCAATCGCGCCCAGTTCCCGGCACCCGCCTTTTGTTGCTAATTTATCGCCTCTACCTAGCTTATCGTACCTATAACTTAGCACCCGATTCAAGTTGACGTACGAGTAATGGTCATAAAAGTTCCCTTTCTCTAAACTCGTTAGTCTAGGTCAAGCTTCACCATTATCCTACTTCCCCCCTTTTCACAAGGTCGGCCACCCTCACTCCATGACACAGCTACCAGATAGCTAAGATTGGATCAGATTCTACTGTCCATTGCTACCGCCGCAGATCATCGACTGAGCCCGGCCATTCCGATTCATCTATGTCGACTGGCTCAGTAATTAACGTATACCCTACGAGCCAGAACAGATATCCCGACTGAAGGACCCGTTTGTCGTCTCAACGACAATTTCACCATGACATCCTCAGATCATCACGCACCAACTTTGACTGTAGGTCCGCTAGTGATAGCACCGCCACCCGTGCCTTCATCGTCCTTTCGACCCTTTACCTAATCGGGTTGATTGTCTTAAAGTCCTCTGGCTTCACCCCGAGCGACGTTGCAGTGGTGGCGGCATTTGAAACACTTTGTCATGCTTCATGGCATCGAGTGCATATTATCGCGGCTCCAACCCCCTATATCTGGAGAAGGCTGAAACTTTAAACGGTGTAAGTCATCCTCCTCTGGGAGCGCGGCACGATTCCCGCTTCCCCTGACGCCGCTTGATTGCGCCACGGCGCTTACTAGCGAAACACTCTGTGAGGAATGGATCTGGTATACAGCGGCATCATCATCCAACGACATACAGAACCCCTGCACCACATGTTCAGAGTATCATCACGTTCAAACGCGTTCAGTCTCACGGAAGTGAGAAGCGGAGCCTCTAATGCTTGAGTTGAGGAACGACCAGTTTGCTGCTACTGACCGGCCTGATTCCTTGCGGAAAGGAAGAGCAGAGGCACAAGGTCGAGGCCAGGGCTACACACGACTGGGTACTCGCGTGATGTAGGATGCACTGGCAACATGGCCCCCAACATCTGAGGGTAGAAACGCGCCATCATTGTCGCCAAACCTGCAGCTTTCAAAGCACTCTGGCCAGTGAGTGCTAGCCCTGCACTTGGGATGTCCCTCTTGCAGCCTTGCCCCTCCACCTGCCTGGTCTTATCTACCTCGTGTCTGCCTTGCCATGCTGCTATTCCCGACCCTATCAGTATATAGAACATCGCTCACAATCTTCCACCCTTTGATTTGTTCTTTCGTATCTCACACCTTGAAAGAGATCACTAGCCATGACGAGAAGAGAAGTACGTTCGACCGGCGCGATTGCCTTATCAGAGACCTAACCCTTGATACAGGTAGTGCAGTCCGCAGCTGATGCAGACTCATCGAATCGAACTAGATCTCTCCAAACCTCCACCATGCAAAGCGAGAACAGTCCGGACAGCTCAGGTCGATTGACTACACCCTCAACTAGTAGCGACTCACACTCTCCCAGTATTCCTACAGGCGAAGATGTTGACCCTGATGAGCCTCTGCCTTCGATCGAGATGGACCCTGGACTCGAAGCGACTCTCACCACTGAAGGCGACTCGTCACTGCGGGCCCGGTCTCCCTCCTTTTCCATTACTCCGCCGACCTTCGGAGGAAACACGGTGTCCACTACTTCATCTACGACACCGTCTGGAACTCCTGTCGCTGGTTCGCAAGTGTCCAGTCTCGATGAGCGCGTTGCAGCACTAGGACTATCCAGAAATTCGACTACCCGTCGGTCTTTTACCAGACCGGGAACCTCTCCCACGCCTAGCAACGGGCACGATGACTCTCCTGCGACCCCTACTACGACTCGGAATGGCGGCCATGCCGCTCCAACCTCACCAATCCTTGGGCTTACTGCTAGCATGGCTAGTATTGGCTTGGGGCCAGATGGCTTGCAGTCGAGTCCACAATCCCACAGAACCCTTCTTTCTCCACAATCCCCAAGTCCAGACAGGGTGGCGGGCGATGCAGCGATCAGTCCTGGATCTGCGTCCCGCCGCCGCTCCCGCACTCCCGCCGACAGGACGCCGCACGCCGTTACTGACGAAGAGCCTCCCCATCAAAGGTTCTACGACCCCGACGTCCAGCTCCAGCTTGCGATATCCAAGAGCCTAGTTCAAGATCTCGTTTATGCTCTCGAAAGCTCGTCGTTGCATGATGAGCCAGAGTCCCGAATCAGAGCACTTTACTTACAGGCTCTTGAATTGAGTCGGTATCAAAATCCTTCCGTTCGCACCGTTGGCCTAGTGGGTGACTCAGGAGTTGGTATGTGGCATTGAGTTTCTTTTGAGAGAATCATGTCGCTCACAGCTGTCAGGAAAAAGCAGTCTACTGAACTCGTTGTTAGATCGCAAGGGCCTTGCACGTACGGTTAGTGGATGACCTTTTCCTAGACTCCATCATATATTGCTAACCCAAATGCCGATCACAGAGTAACATTGGGAGAGCATGCACATGCGTCGTTACGGAGTACCACTATCATGAGAACGCGAATTTTGCCCTGGAAGTAGAATACTTCACCCAGGAGGAACTCCGAAAGCAGTTCACTGAACTTTTGCAATCATACCGAACCCATCACCTACACGATGACACCAGTATGATGGCAGATGACCGCACGGATCTACAAAAAAAAGCAGAGGTTGCTCGAGATACATTTCATGCCGCATTCAGAAATCACCTTAGGCAGAACGAGCAATTCCTTCTGAACAACCAGGAAGGGGATGTGCTCCAGACACTGCTAACGTGGGCTTTGGATACAGGTCTGCCTGTAGTGGAGGGCACAAATATGGTGCCCAGAACTGAATTCGCTTCTGCAGATGTATTCTCTGATCACTTGATGGGATTGACCTCTGAGCCAGCAGATGCTAGCGAGCCCTCTAAATGGCCCTTCATTCGAAAGATAAGGTCGGTGGCACGAGCAGAGGTGCATCTCACAGAATTATCTAACGGTGACAGAGTCTATCTTGATGCCTATATCCTGAGCAAAGGTCTCGTCCTGGTGGATCTTCCGGGTAAGTGCCGTCCTTTGCCTGAGCTTTTCTTAGGCATACTGACAATAAAGGCCTTCGGGATCTCAACTCGGCTCGACTGAAAATCACAGAGAGATACCTGCTTCATTGTGACGAGGTATTTGCTGTGTGCAATATAGGTCGAGCCGCGACGGACCCTGGCGTCAAGGAAGTGTTCGAGCTAGCAAGGAAAGCTTCGCTGTCCAAGATTGGAATCGTTTGTACAAAGTCTGATGTAAGTCTGGATGAAAGGGATCGCTTCCTACCGACACGACCATTAAAGGTTCTAATTGTGTTTCTACTAACGTTGTGACCAGGAGATTCGAGCTGACGAGGCGGTGCGAGACTGGGATGGAGAAACCAAAATACAAATCCAGAGAATGGCAAAGAATGTTAAGGTCCTTGAAGAGACTGCCAAAAGGACCCAAGCCGAACTCGACGAGATCAATTCCGATAGCGATAGCGATCTTGATGTTGAATTGGATGACGAAATGAGGGGAGTGCGGGAGCAATTAAATAGTACCCTGAAAAAGACAAGGTGAGCATTCCAACCCATGACTCTGACGCTCATATTCATACCTCATCTTCTTTTCAGGAAAAGTCTTGCCCGGGCAAAGTTCGAGTAAGTTCAGATCACTCCTCGACGTTCACTAAGCAGTTACTCAGAACTATTGCCAGGTTGAAAAAATACCTCGTCACCACTCGCAATCAGCAAGTGACGGAAGCCCTACGGATGCTTTACGGCAACCAAACATCTGCAGTTGACCTCGCGGTCTTTTGCATCAGCAATCTTGACTACTGGGAGTATCGGGACGAACCAAAGGACCAGGCTCTGCCCTTCCTTCAGCTGTCCGGGATCCTACAAGTTCGGAGAAAGTGTCTTTCCCTCGTTGTCGAAGGCCAGCTCCGTGCTGCGACAGAGTACGTCACAAATGCCATTCCAGCTTTGCTTGGATCGATTGAGCTCTGGATCCAAGCTGGGGCTGGAAGTGTGGGCGCCGAGAGAAAGCAGGCAATTCGAAGCGCTTTAGATCGCATTGAGCTCGAGTTGGAAGCCGTAAGTTTCTATGGCAAGTTGGTCTCTACAAGATCGTGGCTGGTCTAATTCGACTTCTTTATAGATGAAAGTCCCAACCTCGACTGTCAATAGCGTTGGTTTGACGATGAACCGGCGCTTCGCGGAGCAGATAACACGAATCATGAGTAGGTCAGCGTGGTCCAAAGATAGGATGGGTATGCTAACAGCCACAAGCTCGGAAGTCGAATCATTGGAGTGGAGCAGCGATAGAAGCTACTAGGGATTGGGCAGGGGTAAGCTCCCTCGACGCTCAACATACCTCTCAGACTGAAAACGCTAACAAAGAAACTGCAGTGGAATCATGGTGAGACTTTGCATCCCTCTCTAGCAACTTTTGCTCGACCTAGATAAGCCTGACCTCCTTCAGGTACTTACTCTGCGTTCTGTCGACACTACGGAGATCACATGACAGAGGCGACCAAGATTCGTCGCTGCTGGAACGATGAAGCCATCCGAGCTATGACTACCCGGATGAGAACTCCGTGGCAAGACTTTTGCCAGACTATCCGCAGGCTTCAAGACGAGGTCTCTCAGGCTATTGAGGATAGTTTCGATAATGCCATCGCCCAATGTACGTGGCCTAATCTCCCGGTCCCGAGTCAGAGTGCTGATGGCGCTGTAGCTACTCCGCCTGGGCTGCCACCTAATTCTCTCCGGACGTTAACTGCCACCTTGAAACACAGGCAAGCCATGCTTGTGACGCAGGTAGAAGATGCATATGACGAATTCGACAATGGGGTCTCGTGAGACATCTCTACCACCTTGACCATGATCCCTCCAATTTGCTGATCTACCGAACAGAATTCTTTGGACTGATGCGTCTACCGGCATTCGCAGCTCATTCACGGGCCACGCCATGGAGGAATTCTACAACATATGTCAACGCGACCAAGGTTAGTTGCAGAAGTATCTTGCCCAGAAACAACATCAGCGCACAATACTCATTCGATGATCCTTTTTGCAGGCAGAGGAAGCGATGCCAGGCGCAAAGCCACCATCCGCAACGGGTTCGGCAACGACCGACTTTTCCCAACCATCCAGCGCCAATTTCGCAACAGGTTCTCCGAGCTCAGCCGCGAGCTGGACACCAACATCCAAGAAGCCATCGCCACGCATCTTGCCGTTGTTCAACGGGACGTGGATACCTTGAGAAACGAGAACGTGGCACTGGAGAGCGAGAATCAGCCTCGGTTCAGGGCGCGGCTAGAAACTACAGTCCGCGAAATCAGAGTGCGGCTGGATGATGCCGTCGCGGTCTTTGGTGGTCTCGCACCGTCAACTTCCTGAGCGCACCACGGCGATAGTCAGCGAAGGGTGTGAACCATGTATTATCACGCTTTGGAACCGGAGATACCATTGCTCCTGAGTTGTACGGCCCAATTCCACCATCGACAATCAAACTCCTCGGCGTGTCAACCATCAGCACGGGTTTAACCGTGTACAAAGACTCACGCCTGGCACAGATGTTCGGAGCCATAATCCGCAGACCAGTCTCGCCTGCGACTTATCTGCTGTTCACGACCCGCGACGTACTGACCATTTACGGATGCATTGTTTTGCCGCCAATCCTGGCGCACAACCTCCCAAGTACCATCGAGGAGCAGTTCGTGCTCGAAGCCCGCTCGCGTGCCTCGCAGCTCCTGGTGCCGCTTGTGGTGCAGTTCGTCAGCATGCCGATTCATCTGCTCGCGCCGGAATTGTATAACGGGCTGGGCCGGCTGAGTGGGCCGGCGAGGCTGGCACGCGTGACGAGAGACTTGGCCTCGGCGGTGCCGGTTCGGATGTTGAGGATTTTGGCGGCGTTTGGGGTGGGCGGGCTGTTGAATGCGGAGGTACGGAGGGCAATGCAGTGCATGTTTGCTGCTGGAGGTGAGCATATGCACGTAGCACAGCCGTAGGAGGCGAGAAACGGTTAACGAGCACGGATATGTTGAGTATAAAGGTTCCTTAATTTTCGTCTTCATAACGATTTCATGTGAATATCATGCGCCTAGTAAAGATATTACTATCTCTCTGAGAACATAATTCTCTTCGACAGCTCCTTCAACACAGCGAGGACTGTTGCGCGGCTTCTGGCCACGGCGTCGCTATTCTCTTCCGCCCGTCGCAGCATGTACAATAAACAGTCAGGCAGCGAACCCCAGACAGTATACTTGTATACGCCGACTTCGGGATACTTGTCTCGAACCCTTGTGACAGCGAGAAGGCGACGAGACGGTCATGCGCCTCGTCCATAGACGCGAATACCTCGCCAGTCACGGGTTCTTCAAGCCACTCGGCCGGGTATGAGTTCACGACCTTCTCACAGGTCTCTCGGAGGTGTTCTGGACACCCTGCGGACGCTCGCCAGCGAGAAGACGAGGGAGGGGTCATTGCGCAGTTTGCAACACCAAGAATGTCTATACAAAAGGTCAAGAGCACGCGATGGCGAGAGGTTGAATGGAACAGTCAGAATGATATTGGGTATAGAAGGGATGGCACATATTTTTGTGTGGTGAAGCGTAACAAAATCAGGTAGCAACCCTGCGGTTGCCACGTTTTGCCCCCGCATACATTCCGGGTCAGAGGATGTGAAAAGAGTCAACGAAGATCAAGTCACTCGACAAAAAAGAGAGGGAAGGTACGGAGAGGAGGGGAGAATCGACGACAACGAGGCAGAAACCCAACGAGACATTGGAAGGGGCAGGGGGACTATTTCTCGGAACCCTCCCTCGCGCCGGAGGCACAAAGGCACGTCGTGCGAGGCCCATCACGCTCATGAAGACCGACTCGTTCTCGCGGGTGTGTCTCCAGGGAACCCTTGGGGCCCTCGTTAAAACTTGACATTCTGGAGGAGGGACGACTTTGGGGCCACTGTCCCGATGGTGAGCGAGCCTGAGCCGACGTTGAGTCTGAGCAAAACCGGCGCGAGATCTCGTGGGCCTGAAGGTGGACGGGCGTCGAGGTTCCGGTCGTGAAACAAGCTTTTCGCGTGGTCGAAATGTGCGCACACAAACTGAGACAACCAGCACGGTCTATACCGATTCCGTGCCCCCAGCGCGAACCTGCTGGGCCCGACGCGTCGGTCTGGGATCCGATGTTATTGGGCGGTTCGGGCACAAGCACGAAAGGGGCATCTCTGGTATGCATTGTCGAGGGGGAAGACACTGCCTTGGGGCGTCGTCATCCTTGTACCGAATACATGCCGTCCCCATTGTTGCGTGCCACGGATGCGACAACGTGCCGAGGGGCGCATATTGAATTGTACACGCAAGTATGGAGCACTGCGTACCCGCAATACGCTGTCTGCTGTCTACTGTCTGCCTTACTGTTCTGCCTGTTCACTTGCTTATGTATACTGTCGCCGCGCCACCCACATCATGTGAGTCTTTTTTTTCCTGGCTTCGAATCCGAAGCATTGATTATTCCATTGTGCGCATTCATTTATTGCCCTTGGGCGCGCGCGCTAGTAGTCTATCACCTACCACTACCTCCGGTCTACTTACTGCCAGCCTCTGTGCCACTTCACTATCTGTCACTGCCAGACACACATAGATACCCTGTCCACCAGTCAGTGCGTCGGGACACCACAATGGGCCTTTCAGACGGCCTCGTCGTCTTCCTCTGCATCCTCATTGCGGGGATCGTGGTTGCCGGTGCCGCCGCAATGCATCGAGTCTACGCGACCCGTGAATTCACCGCCGAGCTGCCGCGGCCTACCAACGACCAAGCGCACTATATGCGGACTGTACGCGCGAGGAAATGGCCTCTTTTGCACTATGAGGAGCATCAAGTCGCGCCCCCGTCGACGAATACCTCTGCCGTGTGAATTTGGGTCGGAGTGCAGTCCAATGTCCAAAGTCTGAAACGTGGATCCTGAGAACCATCCGGACGAGTCGACTTACGATGTCTCCTACTACGTATCTACACGGACGTTACGGTTCAGTAAAGTGTAGTGCAGGGCCGTACCGCGAGGGCGATGTCTCTGACTGGTGTTGGCACGCGAGGGGCAGTACATATTCAAGATGTCAATGGCCGGCAGTCGACGTGTCGCAATCACCATATCCCCTCAACATTGGCACTACTGCCCATGGCATGCAAATCACGTCGATTACGAACTCCCATCAACCGACCGTGTGAGCAAGGTGCCATATTTCGATTTGAACTTGAACAATTGACCTTCTGTTTTGTCTCGAGGCAAGATAGATGATGGCTCGCCTATCTCGCAGGAAGATGGGGGCTCCTCCACCGTGCAGCATCTTCAAGGATCCGGCACCGCGAATGCCAGCGTGGGTGGGCGTGCCATGGAGTTCAACTCAGCACAGCACAACGAGCCAACAATATCCACGCTCTCAACCGCAGAACAACATGCGGACTCACTCGAAGTGTATCGACTGGCCCGCGCCTCGCCGCACGCAAGACAATTGACCGCCCCTTCCGCACCGTCTCTTCGAGCTCATCTTACGGCCTCCGCCCAAGGACACTGACCTATCGCGGAGGGAGATCCTAAGCCTAAATGTGCCAGTAAAAGCTAGACTGTCGAGAGGCATTGCACGTCTAAATATACCAGGACTGCCTAGTCTGTCAAGGATGATCCCAAGTCCAAGTCACAGCATACCCGAACCGACCCTCTCACCAGACTATATCCACCATACTCCAAAGCTGTGCGTCGAGTCGACCTCTTTTGCGCGGGCAAGCATCCTTGACCATATCTATGTCTATACCTGTATCTACAATCCATATCTCCATCCCCGAGCACCAGCACGAGCGGAACCGAAGAGACAAATGGCCTGCGGTCTCCCTCACGACAACCTCTACCCCTAACCCCTTAATCAGCGACTCGTCCACACTTCCATGATGGCCTGTTGTAGAATGAGGACAGAGTATGGGACACGAGTACGAATCGGGCACAGAGCACACAGTACAGAGATGCAGAAAATGTTGTCAGGACCTATAATACTCTGTTTCCTCGTCAGTGGGCAGAGAAAGGGAGGGGGTGGTCAGTCTGTCCGTGCACTGCGGGCAGTGCTCGCACTACTCGTTCTGGGCAATACTCTGTGTAGTGAGAGGGATTGTTCGTGCTCGGAAGGGGACTTACGATTTGGCAATCGCGTCGGAGGTCTTCCCGGCGGACACACCGAGTGAGTGAGCGACTGAGTGCTAGAGAGAAAGGCGTGGCAGCGAGGCCCGGGTCGAGGTATGGAACTATGCTGTTTTGGCGATATCTATCTCAAATGCCCTGGTTAAGACTGCAAGAAGAAATCACAGCGATCTGGCTGCTTGATGAAGGAAAACATTCTGCCACTCTATGGACGCTTGGATCTCGGGTTCCGACCATCGTATCACTGACTGACCCAAAACTCCATGGCGCGCAGGCTAGAATAGATATATCCGTGCATCCATCTTTTCACAACGTATCGAAATCATCACTCCAATCCATGAGGTGCGATTGTGCGCCTTGCTGCGTCCACTCGACTGCTTGCGACTCGATCCACAGGTCTTCCTGCCCAGCTGTCCACATATCAACTTCATGATGAAACCAAGGTTCCCCACCCACCTCCAGCATGGGTAATACTACTTCGGCATTGCCTACTCCAGCATCAAAGTCTTCCATCTCCCCAGAACTCATCCCGGCAGTGGCCTCTTCGCTTGTCCCATCACTTGTATCCTCCCAAGTCGTTTCGTCTGCATCGGCACAGCGGCTTTCGTCCTCAAATACATTGTCATCATCATCTTCGACAAGGACAGGGCTCTCTTGTCCTTGACGGTCAAAACCTGCTTCCTCACTGCTCGCAACTTGCATTCTCCTTCTCTGCTCTTCGAGAATTCTTTTAAGATGCGTTGCAGCCATCGCAGCAATGTGATCTTCAGCTCCATGCAATCGCAGCCTTGTCGTAAGCGCCTTCGTCAGCGACTTTTCTGCCGCTCCCAATCGACCTTGTCGCGCTTCCATCATGCCCTGCCAAAAAAGGAACCTCGATCGTGCATTGTCCCGTGTTGCTAAAGACACAAAGTTGCCGCAGCTTTGGATTCCATCATTGATCAGGTCCTGGGCTCCTCTAAAGTTTCCGAGCTCCAGGTGACATGCGACAAGGTTGGCCTGGCTATGCAAGAGGACAGCGAGAACCTCTTCAGTTGCATTAGTCCTGTACCTTGATAACTCAATTTGATGAAGTTCGTTGGCGAACCGGAGAGCTGCGTTCCAGTCTCCTGCAGCGACCAAAACGTTGCAAGTGATATAAAGCAGTTCACAGGTCTCGTAGTGCTCATAACCTAGATGTTGGGCTAGGATGTCTTTGCCGGCCAGCAATAGTCGCTGTGACAGTTCGACTATCCCGCTGGAAGATCGGCAGGCCGCTTGTAGGGCCATAACAAGAGAACGGCCTTGGACATTCAGCCTGGCCATTGCGCTCATGATCTCACAGCTGAGCGCTGTTGCAGAACTAATCCCCAGTTTTGCTGCATATTGGCTGCACAGAGCCACCATATATACCAATATCGCCATCAACAACGGGCGATGACTTTTGGCGATTTTGGGCAGGATTTTGAACATATCAAGCCGAGCAGATTCCATGTTGACCTGTGAAGAGCCCGGTCTCAGGAGCATAGCTGTCAGAATGTTCTGACATTTTTCTTGAAATGCGTGTACATCATACGCTCCCTCTGCGACATCCTGGTCGGGAAGTGGGCATTCGACATAGCTCTGGAAATACACTTTGGCGTGGTGGAGGGCCTGGTCGTACAGCCTGAATGATCCAGGAGAGTTGAGAAGGCGAATACCGGTTGGCCGAGAGTTTATGAACAACAGCTGGCTGTTCTTCTGGGCGACATCAAAGCTCGAGCGTGTGGCAAAAGAGGAGCTGGTGGTTTCTTCCACAGCATGCAATGTTCCAACCCCAGGAGCATCTCCGCTAGGACGTGGGCTTGGAGTGCCATACTCGACGCCCTCAGGCGTGTCGGGGACTGGAGAGAAATCTGCTGGATTAGGCCGCCTCCGCTTCCAGTACCGTTCAACATCGTCGCGAGTGCGTTTTTGACCTCGAACCGTGAAGATGGTGTCCTTTTCTTGCCGTTCTTGGAGCTTCTGGAAGGCAAATACCATGCCGGATTGCTAGCAACGAGCTGTCAGCCTCCCTTCCTGGCATTCCCCTGCGATGAATAGCGTAGCGCTTACCTTGTTGTACCTCTCGAGTCCCCATTTTCTGATATACGTCTTGTAGTGGCGTTCCCTCAGAGCTCAGTCAGTCGCACAAGGCTGGTCACGGATCGAGTATACACCTACTCAGCTTGAAAGCCGTGCCCCTTCATGGTATCGACGATGTCCGAAAGTGTGCGATCCCGATCCCGATAGAGCGCCGTAAAGACTGGCCGAATCTTCTCTTCCCATTCCTTTCGAGTATGGGGATGATTTCGTTTCCGTTGCTCCATTGCTGCTCTTTCTCACAGGGTTTTCACGGGCGTTGAAGTCGGAAGGCTTTGGGGAGGAGAGAGCTCAAGATATATGGCGACGGCTTCGCTAGAGCAAGGCCCATTTAGGAAGGGTCAATAGGGTTCTCATGATGGAGGGGTCACCAAAGTTGTTATAGCGAAGTGACCGCCTCCTCAGCCTCAGCGAGACAAAGTTGCTACAGAGGCAGGCAACTGTGACGCTAATGCATGGCCGCATATGAGCGACCAGGGTTCTTGGATGCATGAATTGGTAACACGCAAAATTACTGGCCTGATCTCCGCCAATTCTGCAAGATGCTTCTGGGGCCGGAACGGAGCATCCTGCAAAAAGAAAAGGAGAGGCAACCACGTAAGGGCTGTTCTGTAGGATCGTCGTCGTTTCCGTGTTGGAGGAAATGCTATGTCTTTCGCCCAATCCACGCCGCGTTTTGAGCCCTTCTGGTCTCCTCGAACTCGACACTCGCCCAGCAGGAGCTAGAAATAGGCAACCTGGACCTGTATAACTGGTCAGGACCTAGACTTTGTCCCAGTCCTCCACGGCTGGGGCAAAGAAGTCCGACTTGAAAAAGATGCGTATTGCTGCATCTCTGCCTTCGCAAGCGCACTCGTGATGAGGCTGTCCTGGGCACTCCTTTGCAGCCAAGGTTGACAACAGTGCAAGAGCTCTGCGCAAGGTCTTCGTACCTCATGTCAGGTTTCTCCGGCACGCAGACCAGACCAAACGCTACAGTAGCTAGACCGTGCCCCCAGGGTTCTCTCAGCGGGTGCATTGCCGTGTCCTTGCTTTTCACTGTAAAGCTCACGATCCTCGCCCTGATGTCTGCTCATTGCCCTCCTCCTTTTGCCTCCGGTCGAATATCTCCCGCAGCTCCCTCTCCTCCTCCCATGCCCTTTCACTCCTCGCGAACGCCCTCCTCCGCCGCCGCACCCCTTCATTGAACTCCCCGACCGCCCTTTCCGCAAAGATACATCCTCCTAGCGTCATGGCAGATATCTGGATGAAGACCTTGAACTGTATCGTGAGACCGCGGTAGATGGGCGTGTACCGGTTGAGCAGGAAGTGAGTGGCGAAGGAGATGAAACCGAAGCGTAACACGCCCTGGGCGAAGCCAGAGGCTGCGACTGGGGTGAGGGCTTGGGGCGGGGCGATGTCGGTTATGTGTGATGGGGGTGGCATTGCAGTGAATGGGCAATTGCGCAGCTCGGAGTGAGGTGTCCAAATGCCGGTTGGGATCAGAGTGTTCCACGTGTATGCGAGTGTAGGTTCTGCGTCGAGCGTGGCTTGGGACAAGCAAGAGGAGTGACTGACAGGTTGTTGGATGTGCGAGACTGGTATGTAGTGCATCAAGAGCAAAGCGAGAGGTCTAGTCACCATACGAGTCGTGATCGTGATCGTTGCTCGAGCTCATCTCCGGCCGTCTCCATCCTCACTGAATCATGACGTCGACTTTGCGGGCATCGAGACCGGCCCATCTTCGGTCAACGGTTGGAAAAAGTTCACCGACGAGCCAGCCTCGCGCGCACCTCGAATCCTAATTCTCAGCGTGAATATGCTGTACAAACTCGCCTACTCCGTACCCAAGACACTGCGCCGGCTGCAAACATGGCGCCAATGAAGACTGCCACCAAGAAGAACCCCAAAGCCCGCAAGTCCGCCACTGCAGGCCCCTCGCAATCCAAGTCCAAGGTCGCGAAACGGCCACCGCCAAAACAAGTCAAAACCAAACCGGGCGTGCACTCGGGCGCCGCCTCCCAGACCGGCAAGCCTTCGAAGCGCAAACAAAAGACTTACTCGGCCAAAGACCTCAACCTCCCCGCCCTCAACATGATCACCCCCGTCAGCGCACCCGAGAACCCCACGAATCTGGCCCATCGCGGCGGGACTGGCAAGAAGAAGAATAAAATCTTCATCGACGATGAGGAGTCGATGAGGACGATCCTAGCAATGGTTACGGCCGAGAAAGAGGGCCAGATTGAGAGCAAGCTGGTCAGGGCACGGCAGTTGGAAGAGGTCAGAGAGGCGAGACGGGCCGAGATGGAGAGACGGAAGGAGGGCAAGAAGGAGGAGCTAGAAGGAGTCAAGAAGGAATTGAAGAAGGGAAAGAAGCGAAGGGATAACAATGTTGGTGCTGACGAGGGGATCAAAGGTGAGAAAGAGGGAGTAAAGAAGATCAAGAAGCGGGTTTCGTTTGCATGAGAGAAATGAACAGTTATGGAGTTGTCTCTATGCTCATCTACACTCTCTATGCTTCTATGAGTGTCTATGGATGGTGCGGTCGTCACGTCTACACTCTCCACGGGAAGTTATAAGCCTGGAATGTGCATCTTCCTCCGCATCGGCTCAAAGACTGGTTTCAACGGCTCTCGCTCTCCGCGGGATATTTGACCCTCGAGTTGAGCGCCATTAACATCTGTCTTGGAGATGGAGTTCAAGTCGATGTCGTTGGCCATGGCCTGGAAGAATGCTGTGGACTGAACAAGGGTCAGCTGGAGGGGAAAGGCCACAGTCGGACTGGGGATCACGTACCGCTCTCTCGAACCAACGTCTGCCACCAAGCTCGAACCAACTTAAATGACCACCACCCGGAGTCGTACACAGCACCCCGTAAGGAGTCTGCTTTACTTCTTCTCTCGGCAGTGCTTCGCTCGCGGTTACCTGTCCTGCATCAGCTGCGGAGCACCAGGAAAGGGTGAAAGACTGGCTCACCGGGTCATCTTCAGCATGAATGGCGAGAAATGGAATTCTGATCGCCATCACAGAATCCACTGACGAAGCATCACGATAATATGCTCCTTCCGTGGGATAACCCCATGTCGGACCTTGGACATAACGGTCGAATTCGTGGAGGTACTTGATCTTCCGCACCGTGTCGACGTCGATCTTGGGGTTCTTTGAAATGTTGTCAACGTGTCTTTCGAAAAGTTTCTTCATACTCTTGCCCATATTGGCAGAGTAGGCGTTGCGGTGAAACCAGGTCCTTTGCAGGGCTAGGTTGCCGGCCATAAGATCCCAAGGGTTGGAGAGGATGACGGCTGCTTTGAAGGCGCAGTCACTGCCTTCTTCAGCTAGATACTGAGCTCATCAGCATGCGGACGAAGGAAGGCGTGAAGGATGATGAGCCTACATTCGTCAGGATGTTGGCGCCGAGACTGAAGCCCATTCCAAAGAGTGGACGGTTAGGAAATGTCTTCCTCAGCCACTTGACTACCTGCCTAACGTCCCAGGTGGCCCGTGCATTGTACAGCACGCTGGTGGTGATTTTCGTCCCAGAGCAACCTCGCGAGATCACCACACATGCTTCCCATCCACCATCTCCTACTAGAGGAGCGAGGGCGTGGCGGAGGTAGAGCTCGTGCGACCCTCCACTCAAACCATGTAGCATGACTAGCATTGGCTTGCTGTCCAATGAACCAATGTCATGGAACTCCTGTTCCGTAAGATAAGTGGTACGCGGTGGTAGATCCGGGTCGTGCGCGTCGTTGGGCGTAGTGACGAAATCGACAGAGAATTGACCTGTGTATACTGGATCTTCATTCTCAAAGATCCGGCGCTTGTAGTATATTGGGAGCGACTCTTTCGTCAGAACCGTCCAAATTGTCTGTAAATGGCCATTGAATAGAAACGGGTTGAGTCGACATGGTGGAATGAGAGATTTGCATAGATCTGCGAATGAAGTGGTCTTGCCGTCCCGCGCCTTTAGGGTCAGTGACTTTGTGGAATGCCAATATCGTGGTTTGACCATCCTGAAGACGTGGCTTGGAACGAGAGCGACTGCAGCCAGGAACGTGAAGCCAACGAAACCGGTCAAGAATGTATGATCCTGCGCTTGATGGACCAGAGTTCGTACAAAGTCCATGATGGTTTTTCCACAAAGTCGTCCGATCTACGCCATCTTGAGGGCTTCAACGGGTACCTGGTCGCAGAAGAAGCTGTCGAGCTAGAGAAAGTCTATAAGTACTTGCTGTTGATGAGTGTGGATGACACATGCCATACCTCCCCAAGTACAGAGTAACCTAGGCATCGAGGGCATGCCGACGGATTTGGCTAGGCGTCCTTGGCAAGTCTAGTGGCAGCCCTAGCCGCGGAACGGGGCGTGATGTGATATTGCACAACATGGTACGGAACAGACATGGTGCAGAGGAAATGCTATGTGAAATGAACGGTGTTTGCTGTATCAAACGAGCTGGATATGTTGCATGAGAATCACATGCAAGCCCATTAGGCAACTGAATGAGGTTTTGTAAGGATCGGGCGCGTGCTGGGCGGTAGGAGAGAAGAGAGTGCGCAGGGAGAGAAATTAGACGAGCAACAGGGCGCGACAGCCTGCAATTCCACCTTCAACATGGATCCGAAATACCCTTACGACGATTCCAGTTGGAACCCGGGCTTCACTCACCCATCCAGCAGCAGCTACGCCCAGCCCGGATTCCAGGTCAATTCGTATTCCCCAGCGCCTCCCGATCCAAACGCACAGCCTTACCATCAACCATCTTATGTCCAACAGAACTACCCTCAGTATTACAATAATCAAGCGCAACACTACCAGCTCCAATTCCAGCAATCTGCACAGCAATTCTATCAAGGCGCTCCTCAACCCCAGCGAATGTTGCCTCCAGCGCTTCCCGAGGCGAGCATAGAAGTCGTCATGCCTCGTCAGGCCCCTCAATCCTCCCCGCCGAAGCAGCAGCCCCAGCAACTTCGGCACAGCTATCAACCTCAGTCTCAGCATCAGTCTCAGCCTCAGCCTCAGCCGAGGCGGGACGTGCCCTCATCATCATACCACTGGACCCCGCAACAACAACAGCAGCAGCAGCAACAGCAACAGCGGCAACAACAACAGCAGCAACAGCAACAGCAACAGCGGCAACAACAACAGCAGCAACAGCAACAGCAACAGCAGCAACAGCAACAGCAACAGCAGTATCGCTATGCATCACAATCACCTCAAGACTACCCGAGACAAACCGAGCAGCCGCGAAGGGTGACTGAAATACCCGAACCTACGATGGCGAAGAACAAGATTGTCAGTGACGGCTCGCAGCGGATTTCCACCTCTACCACCGCAACCCCTCACAGATCTACTCAACAGAGCAGCCACAGCGCCTTTCAGGCGGTTGAGGTCAATGTCAAGACCCCACAGACAGTATCAAAAGCACCCGCTCCTCGCGCCGTGTCCACGGAATCTGACGAACCAGAACCAGATTATCCCGGTCTCCTTTGTGCCCTTGCAGATGACTACCTCGATGAAGCCCGCAGACAGCCTGCCCTGACCGAAAGATATTACGTCTTGATCTCCAAGGCCCTCGGCTGCCTTGAGTCAGCCCTTGCCAACTTCAAACTACCTCCTCTGCAGGAAGCACGGATCTCTTTGCGCTATTGCCGAATACTGTACGACGAAACCGAAAACCACGACGAAGCTGAAACGGCCCTGACGAAATCAATAGAGCTATGTGAGCGACACAAATTTGTCGATCTGAAATACGAGATGCAGCTTCTTCTTTCCAAGGTCCTTTACGAATCAAAGCCGAAAGCCGCTCTAAAAGCCATTCAGAGGATGATTGAGGACATCGAAGCCTACAACCATACTGTTTGGCTGTATATCTTTAGCTTCCAGCACGCGATGTTTTCATTGGCATCCTCCGCTCCTGGCGAGTTCCATAGTGCTGTTGTCCAGCTGGAGAAGATCTCTGTCCTAGCCAAACAGAATTCGGACGCCGGGGTCCTTGCTTTTGCGGCTACGTTAGAAGCTCTCCTACATCTGTCGAGTTCGAGTCATGAAGCGGTCACGGCTACTCAAACGGCTTTGGCGAAGGCCAGGGCTATGCAACTAACCCCGGACATCGAGTCGAATCCGCAGATGACCCTTCTTTGGAACTTCATTGACCTTGCATGCAGTGTACGGGAGTCCAACATTGCACAAACCAATGTCAAACGGAGGGTGATCATTGAGGTTCTCGACACCATACCCAAAGACAGCCCCTGGACAACCGACAACTCGATCTACATCCCAGTGTCGAAGCGGACTATCGCAGGAATTCAATTGCAAGCCAACAAACATGTGATCGAGAGAAACAGGAAGTACTATCTTGTGTTCTCATGGCTCGGAATGGAGGAAGCCGGGGCTCTAGCATTCCTGCTATCCGCTGACAGCTCAGCGTACAAGAATGGCAAGGACGGTGGAAAGGCGGAGCTCTTTGCGGCGGAAGGCTTGTCGAAAGTTCGAATGCTGGCAAAGCCTACTCTTGCCACGGGTTCGCGACAATCTGAGAGACTTCAAGCCTTCCAGAAACTCTTGGAAGCCGGATTCTTGTTGCTGCTCAGCTTCCTGCAATGCTCGAAAGGTCAGTGGCACGCGTCAGACCGATCTTTGGGTGAAGCTACCGCGCTCGCCGATATCTTCGGTGACGCCTTCCCACTCAACATGAGATATGCGACGCTCTATCTGAGGGGCGTTATCCGACAAGGAACTGGGGACCTCGTGGGCGCCCTGAACGTCTACCAGTCGCCTCTCTTCGACCTCACACCACAACAATCCTCATCCTCAGCTGTTTCAAGCGCCTCGAAACGACTAACCATGTCAGATTTTCCAAACTCAGATGTTACACGCAACTTTTCCATCTTGGCAGCGATGAACTCAGCTTTCATAATCCAAGCTCCCAACCACCCACAGCACAAGCGTCTGTCTTCTCTGATTAAAGACCTCCAGAGTGCAGTCCCAACCTGCGGAAACAAATACATACAAGCCCATTTCTCCCTCCTCATTTCCGTCCTCTCCGGCACGACTCTCACGGTGAAACAATACCTCAAGTCCGCCATGGAAGCCGGCAAAGTGATTGGCAGCGCGCAGACCACGGCCCTCGCACTGATCTACATGCAAGAGAAAATGTTCAAGGGCGTGGTTGATGAGCAGGCACTCAAGTGCGCCAAGGCGGCGAGCCTGCAGACCTCGACGTGGGGCGACCCGATGTGGATGCATGTCACTGCGGGTTTGGAGGCCCAGGCGCTCGATATCAACGGGTTTGAAAATCAGGCAAGGCAAAGGAGGCGGGAGGCTGAGGCCGGGTGGGAAACGTTGCCAGAGGCTGTCAAGAGCGCTTCAGCTGCGGGGAGGCAGCAGGATGGCCATTGAATCTTGAGAGTTCGCCCACGCTCTTACCCTCCTCTTCCAAGAGAGAACACTCAGTACAGACTATATGGGGCAAGTGCGATCGTTGAGCGATTTGTGTTCTTAACATGCTGTTTGGCGTTGAGCGGCGATGCATTGTACAGAACGAAGTAACACCAGCAAGTAATTCCGTCTTCAGGAGACTTACAAAGCGTTCGAAGCCTACGAAGGGCTTGTACAGCGAAAGAAGTGACTGGCCACGAAAATGCAAGAAATTCCCCATCTCTCCAGGGCGAGTTTGCATTGGCTGTAGTGTACCAAGGCTTGATTTCTGATGTTCGAGCAAAGAGGTGCTCAGCCTGTCATGAAATATTAATAGCATAAGCAGAGCCCAAGCACAATCCTCGACTGTCAGGCTCCCAAACTCTCAGGGGGTCATTCGCTCATAACCCGTCGTTCTGTCGTTCCGTCGTGGACTACAATCTCTCCTTCGGCGTTGTCGTTGTTTGTGTTTCTCCTGGAGACTTCATTTTCTTCTTCTCCTTTGCTGTTGCGGCTTGTTCTCGACGTGCTGCCTTTGCTGCCTTTAATGCTGCATCCTTCGCACGCCGTTTCGCCTTGCGCGCTATGCGGATCGCTAGCCTGTTCTCGTGCCTGTATTGTGCTCTTGCCTGGAGTCTCGCCAAAGATTCGGGAGTTCTCTTGGGTTTCTCTGACAGTGTCAGTCTGATCACTCCCATGAGCAGCTAACTCACTGCGTCTGGATGGCGGAGTGCCATCAATAGTAGCCCCGGCACCAGCACCCGTAGCAGCACCAGCGGTCAGTTGATTTTGGTTTTGACTTTGATTCCGGGTCGGTAGGCTCTGATTCAGACTGAGACTCCAGTTAATTTGGGCCTGCAGATCGTCCAAGGTGGTGCCGCCCTCGTCGTCGCAACTTACTCCATCGTCTGTTTCGACTTCTATTGGCTTGTATTGTGGCTGGTCTACTTCAGACACAGGCATTGGAGATTCTCTTGGAGTTCGTAGCTGTTGTGGTTGATCAGACGGCTCCCGTTCACCAATGCTCGGGTCGGGCGTGGGAGACGGTGCACGGTCTTCGACGTTCTGCAGTGCTTTCTGATCAACAGTTTCATCCACCACACCAGGTGCTTGTCGTTTGCCAGTTCGCCATTCTCGTATCAGCCTGGACACGTCCACCTGCCATGTGAGCTCTTCCAGTTTCTGCTGTACAGACTGAACAATGGCTTCTTCATCAAGGCGCCAGTCCAATTTCGCTTGTAACCCAGTTTTTGGCTCATTGTTGAGGAATTCTGGGATCTGCAGCAGATTGTGTGGTTGCGCGAGCGCTTTAATTTGACTGTCGTCCACAAGGACCGTATTGCTTTGATCCCACTGCTGGCCGGGGTCTGCCTTCATCTGGATAGCGTTGTCTTGCCAGATTGGCTCCAGCTTTTTGTAGACCTGAACCTTGTTATCATACTGCTCTGGCGTCAAGCCCAATCTGTCCCTGGCCCACACAGCAGCCAATGCCGCCCGCTGGTCTGGACGAAAGAACTTCTCTATCATGGCAGCGCAGTTCTGGGGCTTTGCTGAAGTGTATACCATGACCACATGATTCCGAAATAGATAATCCAGTAAAGTAGGAACACCGGGCCTCACGATGATGTTCTTAGGCTTGCTCTTGTTTGGTCTAACAAGTACAGTGCCATTGAGGTCGAGAATGACCAAGAGCTTTTGCGGTTTGTCTCTGATTGCAGGTTCAAGCGCAGCTTTTCTCTTGTACTCTCCAGTCGGCCGTGGAGCCTCGTCGACGCGATCTCGGCTACGGTACGGACTAGGTTTTTGAGCTACCGGCCTTCCTGGAAGGGAAGAGTTACCCGGAGTCTTGGTTGACTGCAGAATTTGCTTTGCGACGCCAGTACTGAAGGGCGCAATCTGATCCCATCTTCTCTCGCGAAACGGATAACGGTCACTTCTTGTTTCTGGCGGAGTTTGCATAGTTGATTCCGGTATCTGCCGAGCTTTATGTCGACGACGCGGATCCTGCGTTCGAGTTCGAGGTTGACTCTGCTGGGTGTTCTTCGTCTGCTCTATGACCTGTCTTTCAATTGTGCCATTTGACATTCTGTAAGGTTTGTTAACTCGATAAGCAGGATATCGAGCGTAGCTGTGGACTAACCTTAAAGGCTGGTACGGCTTGAAATGCGAATGTTCAATTGGGGCTGGTGGTTGGAATTGTGGTACACTGGGGTCCATTGCTTGATGAGCGAGAGGATATATCTGCTGTCCGAGAGGAGGCGGAGCGGACATGTGTTGCCCATGCGGTGCCCCTTGAGTCGCATTCAGCCCCAGCGGAGCCCAAGCAGGAGCCTGCTGCAGCCCACTGCCAAAGAAGGTGGGGTGAGATCTGAAGAAAGGTTGAACATCAGCGGCCGTCTGAAGATTGTTTTCGCCATTTCGGTAAGATCTCCAAGCGTCCACTGCAGCATAAATGTCAATTCTATTCTGACAGTACCGGTAATAGTCATAGTAGTCACCTTCTTGGATCTGAGTCAGTCCATCTGGTACCGAGACGTTGCCTGAATTTCCGGTCAAGGGTAGCTGATTTGTTGTGTTCATTGGAGCGTTCCCTTGCTGTTGACTACGGTGCGCATGTTGCGCGGCTTTGGCGCCGCCTTTCTTCTTACCCATGGCGAGGAGGGTGCGAGTATGAGGAGGCGAAGGGAGAGGGTAAAGAGATGTT
The DNA here is from genome assembly GCA_016109575.1 of Phialophora chinensis. Lineage (NCBI taxonomy): Eukaryota > Fungi > Ascomycota > Eurotiomycetes > Chaetothyriales > Herpotrichiellaceae > Phialophora > Phialophora chinensis. The sequence continues at coordinate 1,099,620 of JADWPU010000010.1, read as the reverse complement.
CGAAAAAGGCGGGTAGTGCGGTGCCACTGAGAGTAAAGCGTTAGCAGTTACAGTGAGAGATGCCACTTGGAATGAACTGAGGGTGAGGCAGACTCTTGTTGACAGAATGCGGCAGAGAGCGACTCCTCTGCGCGGCAATGCCAGATTGGAGGCGCGGTAGGTGGCTCGAGAAAAGCTAGCGATGACTTCACAGCAACGTGAATATAAAGTGAATTTATCGAAAACAACAGGCAGTCTACCAAATTTCTCCGAGGCGAAAATGCGGCCTCCGTGCGGGGATGTTCCTTGATTGTTTCCGCATAGTTGCAGTCAATAAGCTTATCTGGGTTAAGGTTAATGATCTTCCACAGCGGCTCTTCGTCTGGCTGCTTTTTCGAAAAGTTCGAGTGCGCCTGTCGGAGACTCGAATTTATCGCTCAAATCGGTATTTCTGCAACAAAGCCGATGGCACCACTCCCGCTCGCGGATCGACCTGTCCAACCAAGGCATGATTACGAAGAAGATGAAGAGCTTGAGCTGTCTGACGAGGATGTCAGCGACGAGGCACAGCCGGAGGCAGAGGACTCTGCAGCAAGCGACTCGCGGTCAGATGGCCAGGACACAGCTCCTTCATCCGACGTAGACGAACACGACGATGAGGAGGCAGAAGACGAACAACCCTCATTGGCAGATATCAGCTTCGGCGCTCTCGCAAAAGCACAAGAGACATTCAACCCCAAGCCTCGAAAACGGAAATTCGCAGAGACGCAAGAAATCTCTGCGGCACACGACGACGGCCGAGACGGAGACGACACGTTCGACACCCGCAAGCGAGCGAAGGAGGCTCGGCTCGACGCTCCAAAGAGAACATCGAAACACGCGCCGACCATCGAGTCCGCTCGCAAACCCGTCTCCCGCAAAAGAACGATATTTGAGCCTCCGCCGTCGGCAAAGTCGCGAGACCCCCGTTTCGATCCCACTGTCATGTCTACCAATCGCAACCCCAGTGCTGCGGAGAAGGCCAACAAGAACTACTCGTTCCTGTCGCAGTACCAAGCGGAAGAGATATTGCAACTGAAAACGCAGATCAAGAAGGCCAAGGATCCTGATGTGATCGCCGACCTCAAACGACAAGTCATGTCGATGGAATCGAGGGTGCGGAACGCGCAGAGCAGACAGCGAGAGACCGAGATCCGGAAGAAACACAAGGAGAAGGAGAAGGAGGCGCTCCGGTCTGGCCAGAAATCAAAGCCCTACTTCTTGAAGGAAGCAGACGTGAAGAGACTTGCCAAGCAAGAAAGACTTGAGAGCTTGAGCAAGAAAGCTCGCGACAAGGCTGAAAAGAGACGCCTGAAGAGGGAAAAGGGCAAAGAAGCACGAGACATGCCGAGAGTGAGACGGGAACGGTAGCACAGCGATGCATATGGCAAAAGCTTCTACACAGTACTGTCGAGACCTACTATGGCTTCAATCGCATGTCAACCACCAACTTCCCCCCGACTCCCTTGTGATAGTCCTCCACTAGACCGTTCAGCTTCTCAAGCGGATAGGTCCGAATTCTCGCTCTGACACCGTGCTTGGCCGCAAAATCCACCATGGCCTGCAACTGACGGTTCCGCCCGACCAAAACGCCCACCAACTTGATGTGCCGAAAGACCAGATCCCCGGGCTTGAACTTCCAGCCGTCCTTGGGGAAGCTCACCGCCACGCAGGTGCCGTGGTTCTTCAGCACGGCCATGCCAAAGTCAAAAGCCGCCTGCGATTCCGGCAGGATGATGGACGAGTCGCAGCCCTTTTCGCCCTCGAGGCCCTGAGCCGCCACGCCGAAGATCCGTTTCTTGGCGTCCTCGGCCGACTCCTTGAGCGCATCCACGACGTGGACCCTCTTGCCATCCTCGCCGAGCTCCTTGATCACCTCGTCCAACATGCCCATCGCGGGTGTGGTATCCACAGCGACGACATTCCACCCCAACTTCGCCGCAAACTGCACGCCCAGGTGGCCAAGCCCACCCCCGGCGCCCAAGATGGCGACGTACTTGCCATCGCCGTTCCCTTGACCCTCGGCCGTCTGCACCCCTGCCGCCTCGAGGGAATTCCACACCGTCACGCCCGCACACATCAGCGGCGCAATATCCACGGCCCTCATCCCTCCAGCCTCCGGCACTCTCGCCACCTGCCGGCTGTCGACGAGACACCACTCCTGGAAGCCCCCGTCGCGGGTCATCCCGAGGTTGGACGCCCGTGTACACCAGACGCCATACCCGGGCATATCCCCGTCGTTGTGCACGCACTCGGAACACTCTCCACACGGGTTGAACGCCCGTCCAGGCACGCCGACTAGATCTCCCTTCTTCAACCCCCTCTTCTCCGCGACTTTCTCCGCATCGGGACCGAGCGAGTCGATGACGCCAGCGAATTCATGACTACCGATGCGGGGGAGGCCTTGTTGCATGGCCCCGGACGCGAAGACGGCGTCCGTATGGCAGTACGACGCGGCCTCGACGCGGACGAGGAGTTCATAGCCCTGTGGTGCCGGCGGGGTCGGGTGGTCGGATTTGAAGGTGTAGGGTTTGTTGAACGATTCCAGGATTTGGGCACGCATTTTGACGGGGATGGAAAGCGAGTTGTCGGCCTTTGAGGAGCAAGAATGGAGACACGCGGTGGTGGTGATGTTGTTGTTGTTCGGTCGATTGATCCTGCAGCCGTAGCCGTAAGCACTGCCGACGATGCCTGCTCGATTGCGCTTCGCAGCCGCCAGACCACCGGCCTTGAATGTAGACGAGAAATAGTTCCTAGCGGAAAAACTTCTCGTAGCGGTCGCAAAGGCCAGCGTCGACCCTACCCGCCCTATGGTTGATGGCGAGCGACTCCCACCTGGACGCACAGCTCGACGGAGCAGATGATCTATCGTGCCGTGTTTCCTTCCCGGGGCGTGTTCCGCTCACTTTACTCTGGCTGTTGTTTTCCAATTTCAATCCCCGCAGACTCAAAAAGGCTGGTGGCGACCCTCTACCGTAGCTCTGTGCAGGCTCTGTAGTACACCCTCCGTGCACTTCTTCCCCACACCGGGAACTGGCCGAGACTACGGTCGCTCACGGAAGAAGTGTTATGTTACTCGTTGGTGTTGTAGCGGCAGTTCCTCCGGTCAACAATGGGATCGAGCACGCTGTATGCTAGGAGGACCGGGAGAGACACCTTGAGCTTTATGAACAAATGGGATGCGAAGCAGACGTGAAGAGGGACTCAATATATTCGTTGGAGAAAGGATTTCTCAGCCTCGCGGCAACAGTGGGGGGATTGGAGATCTCCAAGTTGGAGTACGAAGTAGACAGTGAGGCTGTAATGAGGAGTGGCATGGCAGGGCCGCGGGTAACAGTCGGGGGGAGAGGGCGACTTGACCTTCTGCAGCAGGCATAAATCAGTTATCACCCAGCCCAAACAACAACGCTCTTACCAGAGCGAGTAGAAAAAGAAGATCGAGGAGCGAACGACGCTCGTAGGAGAAGAAGTTTTGGAAACATTTGAACCGATTTTCCTTCCTGCCATACCCGATCCTGTTGGTATACCCTTCCAACGAACCAATAAGTACGAAACCAATGCGTTATAATCATCAGCCTGTCCTTGATAGAGTGAGGAGACCTGACCACCCATGATCTCATCCCAAATCCCACTCGTCCCACCCAGTTCATCGCTATCTGATGTCGGTAAGTGGTATTAAGCAATAGTCCCAGTCCAGCCAGTCCTTGTTCGTCATTACAGGGTGATCCTCCTTTTTGGAAATTCGTCAGCCAGCTAGGTGGCTCAACATCGAAAATGCAATGCATAACGCCAGTAGGCCGATATCCCGATCCAAGCTGCTCGTGAGCCCTTGGGCTCGTAGCACCATGAGAACGCCTCGCCCCGCGGAAACCGAAATCAATAGACCGAGATACGAGAGGCATCAAACACAAGTGCAATTCAGGAATGGAAGAGATCCCACGCTCTCGAGCACAGACTCAGAAACTCCTCCTTTTTTGCTCGTTGGGTAGCTGGACTGTCTCTACCTTCACCAAAGGGACCGTTGTATCGGATCCGATCCGGCCCAGAGCCCAATGGAGGACTACTGCCCTCTTCATATTCGTTGCGACTCCTCCGCCTGCTGGTGTGTTGGCTGCTGGGCTGATACTTGTGAGGGGTAAGATTATCCCTGTGTCCTGGGTGTGGTGAAGGTGGCGTGGGAGGTTGGTGGCCCCCATAGTGGACGATTTTCGGCAATAGGTCCTCTCGGCCTCCAGTCATCTCGTGCACGGCCTCTTCAGCAGATCGGTAATCCCTCGGTCGGTCGAAGCTTGGTGGCTGAGGCTGAGAGGTTGGATGGGCAGTTTGCGGAGGAAAACCGGGAGACGGGAGAGGAGGGCCATGCATTTGAGCTGGAGTCGAGGTCGCATGGAGGAAGGATGGACGAGCCGCACCCGAGCTGAGCTCATTAGGTCCGAAGACATCAGCAATAGGAGGCAGCCGATTGTTAGTTTGAATAGCAGGCATGTGCGAGATATTAGCGTGCTGTGTGTTTGTAGGAGGCTGGTGGTTGAGCTGCCTTGAAGGAGGTGGAGGCTCGTGCCGGCCAGTGAAGGTCTGGTTTAGTGGTGCAGACTGGATCACACGTTCATTGGCAAATCGCTCAGCGGGAGGGGGTACAATGGATAGACCAGGTGGAGGTCTCTTCTTGGAATTGGCCGCGAGCATTTTGCCAGATGTTGGGCCACCGGCCTCACTGTTTTTCGCCGAGTCCGGTCCATCGCCTCGAGCAGACTTGAGTAGTCTTGCCTGAATGATCGACCGTTGCTGATCCCGGACGGATATACTTCGCTCCAATTGTTCTCGCATCGCAGGATCCTGAGTCTGGAACCCAGGTGACAAGCACGCCAAACCGACATCGTGCAATACCAGGCCGTCGCGTGCAGTCAAGGGCGTTGCGGACGGCCGTGAGTTGACGCCATTAGAGATTGATGTGTTGGTATTCAGATCCAGTTTTTTCGGCCTGTGACGGGTGCTGGGTTGGAGCGAAGGGGAGGTTGGAGGCTCCTTCTTCACCACGATCTTTGGGTTTCCGCCACTTCTTCTGCCGTCACGAGATGGTCAGCTAACTGCGACTGGAGTGTACAGTCCAGGGCGGTACGTACGATCTTGGAGACTTTTTACCCTCACCGGGCGTTCTCTCATTGGCATTCATCCCGTTGTTCGCTTCTGGTGTAGCCGTCAATTCCGAATTTCTGGAGATGGGGGTCGCATTGATTGAAGGAGCCAACGGTGGATAGCTTCTTGGGCTCGGGTTTCGGTCAAGAGGTGGCAGAGGCGCAACCGCCGCTGGAGCGACAGCGGTCGACATGGCAAGGCTGGACGTCGAAGCTGGAGCTGGGGCGGGCGGCTGAATACTATAGTTGTCCAACACAGACCCTCGCGACAGCAATCGCAACTGAGTGGATTCTTCAACGTAGACTCGACTGCAGTCTCCAAGCCCTGAGCTGTGTCGGTATTTGGGGCCTTGAAAAATCGAGGACGCTAAACGAGTGGCCTCGCCAGTAACAGCGCGAGATCGAGGACAGCGATTTGACGATAGGCCGAACACTGCCCTGTGTGAAAGCGAGCGACCGTGATAGCGACGAAAGTGATCGAAAGGCTCGGTGGGTGAACTTTTGTGCAAGGGCGGGTTGGGAGGTTCGGGATGAGCAAGCAACGAGCGGCTAGGTCGTGCTGAAGACGAACCTCGCAAATGTCAGGCAGGTGGTGGTGAACTGATGAATGAGGGAAAGGGAAAAAGAAGGATGCGAAGAAAGGTAAAGGCGGGCTGCAGGAGGGGTGCGAAGGGCAAGGGAAGGAGCAAATGAAACACGCAGGAGAGACAAGACACGCTCGAGTCTCGCCAGTCCCCTTGTCTCGACAAAGTGGGCTGCCCCTAGAGATTCAGAATTGGGAACTGAGCAGATGAGATGCAGGCTTCTAGTCCACTCTGATTCTAGTCCTACGCCAGGGACGTGCTGCTGGTGGCTTCCGTGGCTTCGGTGGCACTGGGGTTTCCGGCTCTTGAATCTTTCTTCGGCCTGCCATGTGTCTGAGAAGGTGTGGGCTCCTCGGGCTTGGAGTCATTTTCGTCAGAGCCTGTTAGCCGAGTCGGGCCTAGCGATGAATAACCCAAAGTTTCACGCCTCCCAGCGCTCTAGGCTTCAGAGCCCCCAGGGCCCCCAGGCCCCAAGGGGAGGTGCCTCTCACCAGCAGGCCGAACCCAACGCTGCGCTTGGGCTTGGGCTTGATGGGCCCAAACTCGAGATCTGGCCTGATGACTGCTGCTGCTCAACATTTTTCCTTTCTGAAACTCAAATTGTGTGCATCATCACCCCGTGGTTTGCTATCGCTATCGTTTCGAACTTCGTTAGTTGTCCTTTAGCGAACACAACACGCGGAAGCACAGCCAATCGTGCGAAGCGATCAACCCATCGGACACGACACTTAGGCGACCTTCTTCTTCCAGAGCACTAAAGCCTAGTCGCGCTCCTTGGACCTCTCGCCTTCTGCAGACTGCGGCAAGTCGTGTTTCATCTCACCATAGTTTGCGTCAATCTCTCCCAGAAGTTGTGCAACGGAGTATGGGCTTTGGAGAAGGCGGTTTCCTCAACCAACTGTTCTCGTGTTTTAAGGCGTTGCACCATCGTAGTGAGCTGCCACGCGTGCTCATGGAGACATTTATCGCGATCAATGGCATCTTTGCCTCATGCAAGCGGTCATGGAGAAACTAATAACCATCTGCACGATACACGCTGGACAAGGTGGGTGACCCGGAATGTCGGATTCGAGCGGCTGTCCAACATCAGCCTCTTGCTGATGCATGTCACACGTTGCATTCGGGCATGAGGAATCGAAGCATATTGGCTGGGGTCTCAGTTTCGTGCAGCTTACCGCCCGCCAAACCAGCCTAGACAACGTCCTATTGGGCTCTTGCAACCTCCCAAGCCCTACCGAAAAGTCGAAGTGACGGTTACTCAGTGCGCATTATTTCCAGGCTGCATCAATAGGCTGAGTGAAGAGCCGGGGGCCCTTCTCGCACAAAGAAACGCATAGTTCGGTGGCCTTGTGGCGAAATGTGACTAAATGTCCTGCCCAACTGCCCCGTCGAAATTCACCAGAGACAGGATTTTTGGCGAAAGTGAGAACATGGATGTGCCGTGATGCACAATAGGCTCTGAAACGCACCTAGTGGTCGATCCTGCGGCCACAGGCGATCACCTGCTGAAGAAGCTGACCAGAAACACCAACACGCAGTCAGCTGATGATGCTGTTTGTGCTTCTGGTGTGCCGATGATTCAGGTCGTCTGGCTTTCCGGTGGACTTCAAACAACTCGTAGTCTCAACAGCTCCAGTGTCACTCACTGTCGAGTGGATATGCTCATCATACCTAACATGTATCGAAGTATCTCTCCTCAGACTAGCATCAACCATTTAACGTCGAGTCTTGCCTGTTGTCGCAGGACTTGTGCTCACATGATGATCTCGCTGGTTTCAGGTATCTTTGGCTTCTCCGAATCTCGGGGTGCGCAGCTGGAGCCACGAGGCGGGACAACTCTGTCGTGCAGGTGGGCGAATGACGGAACACGTTGAAACGCTGGTGGGATTGATGATCTCTTAGCGGCCAAGGTGCCCCTGTCTCGGCTGCACCTTTGCGAGTCTAATCCCAAAATAGGGCTTTATCGATATCAGCTGTCATAAAGTGTACGTGACTGGGCCTGAACATGAAACGCAGATTGCGTCTTTTCGAGGGCCTACGGAGGAGCCTGTCGCGTAGCACAACCGCATTAAATAAGACTGTGCAAGAGGTATCTAACAATTGCTTCTGACGCCATCTCGCCGATGCACATTGGTGGACTGTACGGAGTACCCTGTCTTCTGAGTATTAGACCTAATCAACGTCACTGCAAACATATGCCGCATCTCACTGAACCAGCCCTGGCAGAATGCTATTGGTAGCCACCACGTACTCGCCCAAGAATAACAACACTCGGTCCATCCTCCTCTTTCCATAAGAAGGCACGAAGATTCTTAACGATAATACGCCTCAATCCTTTCCAGCAGTAACTGCAATAATGCGGTATCTCCTGCGCTCGCAGCAGCCCAAAATGATGTCTAGCTCTGCGAGAACGACCGGGCGTCAGTGTAAGGCGACGCAGAAGCTGAAGTTAGGTCCATTCGCTCAGAGTGAAACCCCTCTCCGTCATCGTCGATAGTTGGTGACATTCTTCATGAGATGGCTTCAAATCTGCTCAATGTGTTGGCTGTGATGCCATGGACCTCCTGAGGCTGGGTACCCTCAAGACCAGTGTTGAGCCTATAACAGAACACTTTGAGACTTCGTATGAATCTGTCCAGTCGTCGAGAATTCTAAGTCTTGAACACCTGCACAATAGCGATTATCATCTGAGGCTGGAGTAAAGTTAATCCGATACGCCACGGTCCTCGGCCCAAGCTAGACCCCTTTCGGACCGCCTGGCTTTTCCATGCCTCTGTACAGCGATTCAAATCTTTCCACTCCATGATCCTTGACTTTGTCCAATAATTTCGATTGTCAGAATGTCAGACGAGGAAGCACACTCCCAAGAAGGGACAGAACGGAAATGGGAAGCGGCTGAAGAGCTCTGGCTGGGCGGCGCAAAGAAGTTAATCTTGGTAGGTGGAATGGGAAATTTTTTTGCTTCGGAGGCAAACAGAGGGAAGGGACTGCTCGACATTGACACTGACGACTCGACCCATAGCTTCAGGGTGCTTCTTCACATGCTGCGTCTTTTCAGATTGAGAAGGAAGATCACACGCTGGGGAATGCGCTGCGGTATTTCGTCACCAAGAAGTATGGTCTTCCCGGCAGTCCAGATGTTCCGGCATGGCTGATTATACTGCAATAGTCCCGATGTAGAATTCTGCGGCTATACCATTCCGCACCCCTCGGAGACCAAGATGAACATTCGAATACAGACATGGGGTAAGCGAGAAATTGATTACATGAGCACATCTCTCAAGTAGCGCGCACATGACTGACTGCAACGCAGAGGATACCAAGACAACTGCAACCGACGCACTGAGGAAGGGATTGGAGGACATGATTGAGGCATGCGACGTGATTTCGGAAAAGTTCCACGACGCGCGGGACGAGTTCAACGCAAAGCCTTCATGACGGTTCCGATGGCATGGCTCTGGACGGCGGGCTGCAGTATTTATCGCATGGCAGTGGCGCTTGGGAATCCCTCTGTCTCCTTGTTTCTCTTTTCAGACTATGTACATTTGGTTTTGATCTGCGTTCGGGATGGGTTGCCGCTTCAATTCCGTCCCTGAAGGTAACAAACACGAATTAGCCAGGTCGAACAACGGCTGCGGGTGTCCGGCAAGGTGGATGTGTGAGTACATACCTCAAGGAAGCCCTGGATGAAGTTCTTGGGCAGTCTTGCATTATCGTCTTCCTCCTTCCTGAAGTACTTCATAACGTGCGACGTCTGTTTCCAGTAGTTCATCAACTCCTACACGAACATCCGGCGATCAGTATCTGTATTATGACGGCCCAAGTTTGTGCAAGATCATTACCCACCTGAAACTCCGCATGGCTGTTTTGTAATAGCACATCGACCGCTGATAAATTGTTGACGTATCTGTGCCTCTCAAATTCTTCCCTGACTTTCGTTCGGATGCGGGACACGGGCATATTGAGGGAGTATAGTTGCTGAATTTCGGGGCCCTGTGTGCGGCTTCTTAGCACTGTCTCTTTCCATGAACTGGACAAAATCGGTGTCTTGCAAACGTACAGCTCGCAGCCATTCTCTGTAGCCCTTCAAAACTCGTCGTCGCGCATCTGACCAATTGATTGCTGTAGATTGGTCAGTTCCCTTCTCAAGCGAGAGGTCTCTGGTGGGAGTGTGTGGACGTACACGACCGCGACCGCTGTGCCAGATAGGTGGGATTGATGACCATGGTGGATTGTGGCGCTCACATAGAGCTCGGACAGGGTTGTTGGAAGCTTGCGCGCGGGCAAAGGAGAGGATCAAGAGTTGATGTCGGAGTGGAAGTTCAGAGAGTGGAGCTCGGCTGCAGCTAGTTGGCGTCACTTCTCCGTCTTGAGATAAAACATCAAGTCAGATTATTTCTGACAACCACAATCTCAAAACAACAAGCACTATAGACAGCTATTCTTGTTGGCCACCATGGGATCGATCGAGCGAGTCGTGCCAGTGCCTTTGCCGCGGAGGACGCATACATTATCGCGCATCACTAATGAGACGAAAATTCAAGTCTCCTTGTCGCTAGATGGAGGCTCATTATTGGCATATGAAGAGTCGCAACATTTCTCACCATCAATACCTCAAGCTCAGAAACAATCGCAGCCGGACGTTCTAGTACCCCTGCCCACATCCCACCATGCAACACAGATAACATCGAGCCAGCAAATCGCCATCTCAACCGGCATTGGCTTCCTAGATCACATGCTCCACGCCCTGGCAAAGCATGCAGGCTGGTCACTAGCCATTCGAGCAAGCGGAGATCTGATCATCGACGACCATCACACTGCTGAAGACGTCTTTCTCGCGCTTGGCTCGGCATTCAACGCTGCATTGGGCAAACGAGCCTCTCTTGTTCGCTTTGGCAGGGGTGACGCACCGCTCGACGAAGCCCTCTCATGGGCCGTCATTGATCTGTCAAACCGGCCATACAGTGTCATTGACCTTGGATTCACGAGGGAGAAGATTGGCGACCTCAGCACGGAGATGCTGACTCATGGACTGGAGAGTTTCGCACAAGCCGCAAGCGTGACGTTGCATGTGAAGTGCGCGTACGGACATAACAACCATCACAGGGCAGAGAGCGCGTTCAAGGCTCTTGCGGTGGCATGCAGAATTGCCTGTGAGAGAAGAGCAGAGGGCACTGTCGGAGCGGGCGACGTGACGAGTACGAAAGGCGTTCTTGGCTCGAGTGTCAACGGGTGAAGTTGACGACTTGTTCATTTGTGTGGTGGCCATCATGGCCATCTTCTGCTTCTCCCGTTCGTAGACTGGCCAAAAGCGAGCCAACTCGAGGCTCCACAAACCAATACAACTCAAGCTTGTTCGGGCAGAACGTACACGCATGTACACGCGCTCCAGATACTCCATACTCAAACAGCCTCCATGCTCCGAACCCAAACTCCGTATCTGTACTGTGATATCCGTCGATGCATCCAACGCTGCCAGCTCCTCTGTCCACAAGTCATAAAGCGTAACCGTGCTTGATTTAATCGATAATCATCCTAACCCGCCCCAAGCGCCACGAATTCTCCTCGCTAATTGAATGTCCTTCTGCATGATTGTGACTCGCTTCGCATGGATTGCGCACAGATTCGTGTCTTCGAACAAATGCACCAGAAATGCTTCACTTGCTTCTTGTAATGCTTGAATGGCCTGGCTCTGCCACCGAAGCTCTTGCGCGGCCTGGTATGGGAGGATGCTTTGGGCGATCTCTCTGACGAGACGCGCGAACGGTAATTTGAGTATGAGGAGTTCTGTCGATTGCTGGTATCTTCGAATTTCTCTGAGCGCCAGAGTGCCTGGCTTGTAACGTCGGGGCCTTCGGATTGGTACAGGATCGCCGGCTGTAATTTCTTGTCAGTATACGATTGAGAACTTGCCTGAGCCACTGTCACTCACGCTGTGCTCGAGGCCGCTTCCCAGCTGTGACTCGAGGGGAGGGTCCGGTTCGTTGCGCCTGCCCTCTTCTGGGAGTAGCCGGCCCAGGCCGCTGCAAGTTCTTCGTCTGGGCCATGTGTTGATGGATTCAAGTCTAAGCTACCGGAGGCATGTCATCCAGAATAGAATCGGGATGTAAACATGCGCGGGAAGTCCACCTGAACCGGATTCGAGGGACGCGCCGTCTTGCTGAAGCGGAGAACTGGATGGGTGGGAGCGCAAATGCCACCGAGCATGTACGGAGTACCACCCCGAGATTGTAGACTGTGGTGAGAAGGCTAAAGGGCACCTCGGCGCACTTGGAATTCCAATGCGCTCCAAATGTCTCTAAGGTCAGAGTGATAGTAGGGCTTTGTGGGATGGAAGTCACGCTGGGTCGCGTCGTGAATGTCTGAGCACTACGCGCTCTTTAGCACGAACCCCATCTTCAGCCATCGTATCACCTCCCGTATTCACCCGCGCTTTGTTCGGGACTACAGTACTTACTCCAACTGCGTATTTGCCTTCGACATCCTTCGATTACATCTTCACGCCGCCCGCCCCAGGTCCTCATTCCCCGTCCTTGAACGGGCCACCTAACAACAACTCCCCGATCCCTATATGAACCTGTCCTTTCCTATATTGTCTCCGGTACCGCCTCCAGACGCATTCTGCAATGATTACTCTGACCTGCGCTCTCCGATCCTGACCCAGTCTGTGCTATCTCCTATCTACACCATTGTCCAGACGCCCGAGTTCCTCTTCGACTTTTCGCGCACACTCCTCCCACTCTTCGATATCATACCTTGGATCATGGCCGCAATACTCGGTGGAGGCGGCGACGAGGGACTGGGCCAGCTCGGTCAATTCCCTCTTGAACAGTGGTTCTTCGAGATGCCGCCTTGTACCCGATACTGGACGACCGCAACTGTCATTACCTCGGTATTGCTGCAGTGCAAAGTTATCACTCCCTTCCAGCTCTTTTATTCGTGGCGGGCGGTTTACTACAAGTCACAGGTATGTCGATCCCCGGCCGACTACAGGACCGTCGCTGACTCTACCAAGTATTGGCGGTTGATAACCACCTTTATATACTTCGGCCCACCGTCATTGGACCTGGCATTCCACGTCTTCTTCCTCCAGAGGTACTCTCGGCTGTTGGAACAAGGCTCTGGCCCTTCGCCTGCCGTTTTCTCCTGGCTGCTGCTGTATGCGTGCACTTCTCTGCTAGCCCTGAGTTCTCTGACGACCTCCATCCCGTTCCTTGGGTCGGCGCTATCAAGCACTTTGGTTTACATCTGGTCGAGGAGGAACCCGGACACTCGACTGAGCTTCCTTGGCGTTCTCGTTTTCACCGCTCCATACCTCCCATGGGTTTTGATGGCTTTCCACATGTTCATGCACGGCACAGTCCCCAAGGACGAAATCCTAGGTGTGATTGTTGGCCATGTCTACTACTTCTTTGCCGATGTCTGGCCAGGGCTGCATGAAGGCTCGCGACCGATGGATCCTCCTGACTTTTGGGTTCGCCTGTGGGAAGGTCGGCGAGCAGAGACTGGCCTTCGGAACATTGATGGCGACGTGGCCGCGGCAGCGGCTCGACCAGGCGAAGTTCGGTGAGCAGAAGTGAGATTACAGTCCATTACTATTGGAACATCTCCGGAACTGGTCCGCCCAACCGTTATTAGTGGCCACCCGTATCCGCCTGGCTCCAAATCGGGGTCGAGATCACATTCTTGATAGACGACTCGACCTACCAAGGATATCCAGCTACCGCGGACTGTATCTAAGTGAAAGAGAGGGTTTCAATGCAGACCCAGGTCTCTGCATACATACTAAGCGGAATCTAGTCACGAGCCTACGACTACGGGAACTGTTTACCTAGGTACTAAAGACATGATTTCTTCCGACCCTGTATCGATTCATCGACAATCCGTCCACGATCGTGGATGGTGGCAATGCACGGGCGAACGCTGCAGCCTTCGCTCCATTCCTGGTTAAATGCTTCAAACAAGCTGTCGCCGCCTCTTATCTACGTTATCCACGATCTCCCTCCCCACAACCAAAATTCCGCCTGCCCTGGAGATAAAAAGTGCCAAACCTTGCGCATGAAGCAGCTCTCTTGGGCCTAGGGCTGAACCATTGCAAGGGCAAACTCTGGCCTTCGAGCTTGATTTTGCCCGCATGGTCTCGTGTCGAAGTTCGGATCCGTGACCCGATTCTGAGCCCGGATGTACTCGACGTGGATCCCGCTCCCCAGCACAGTTGGATACAACAATCCACGGCCCGCTTCGTAAGGCTAGGGCTTAGGATATGGGATGAGGCTGCGCTGATAAGGCAGATACGTATCAGAACTCTGCGCCTCGAGAGCTACCACTTCAAACACAAATCTCAACCGCGACGGTTTCAAGCCGGGTTCAGCATACCAGGCTGTGTGGCGCATTTCTCTCGGATCTTCAAGTGCTCTTTACTGTCGGAGAAGGGTTTCTCGCTCTGTTACTGATACACGATGCTCATCAGCGTGTAAATCGGCTTGTGCTCCGCTTCGACTCCACGTCAAGATGCGATCTCTCTCCAGCAACCTTTCATGACGATCCAGAATAGATGAGCCGCCGCCATGTCGATCTCTCTGAAACCATCGCAACGACATGGGAATACGAGCCCCTATGAGCGTATGTTCGTTACGAACTTTCTCAGACATTACGGATCCTAACAGGGATCGGTCGATCCCGCATGGGGCTCCCTCGCCATGCAGCGAGCATATTTTATACCTCCTAACACAACCACGACTCATACAGAGTCATTGGTTTTGCCTGTTGATGGTGACTGCAATGGACACGCTATCCGAGGCCTCATCCGTCTGTGCCAGTACCAGCTGGTTGATTCGGAGGCTCTCTTCATGACTTCGGTAGCCGGCATCCCTTAGAAATACAGCTTCTCTTCCTTTACTATTTCTACACGCTCTTTTGCGTCTCTACTAATTGCTATTGATATTTTTACCCTCCCACTCGTTTTACCCATTCTATATCGTGGACCCTTTTCCGAACCTTGGCTCTCCTTATCCTTCTCTAGTATCCGCTCTGCCATCCTTCTACGATCCATCCCTTTACCGCCTCCCTAACACCCCTCTTCTACAATCTCCCTCCTACGTCTTTCCCTCCCACGCCTCTCTGCTAGACTTCTACGACATCTCTCTCTACAGCTTCTACGACATCTCTCTCTACAGCTTCTACGACATCTCTCTATACAACGCTTCAAAACATGCCTTGAATGCTTATTGGCCTCAACGTTTACCATCATCTCCACTTTTTCATCTATATGCACAATTTACAACCCATCGGCTTTGGCCTCACACCTTTGCCGTCGACACACAAGCAGGCCGATTTTTAGATTTGCCTACTTTTTCATCATTGCTCTCTGCCTTGCGCGATGTTATGGAGAAGAAGTATCTGTTCGGCCCAGATGGCAGCGTTGTAATCACCAACAGGGCACAGTGAGCCCAGTTGGCTCACCATCTGAAGCCAGCCTTGCGGACACCAGTGCATTTGTTGTCTCCCATATCTTCTCATCGCTAATGGCCCAACCTCTTGGGTTCGGCATCACACAATGTGATCTTTGCGCGGCCGATACAACAGTCCATCTTAGCCCCTTCGTCGGTATTGAGCAATGCTTGTTTGTCCTTTGACAAGCTCGACAAGCTCATTCATCGCATTTTACCCGTGCTGGCATAATTGATGGCACCTGTGGATCCTAAGCAGGATGTAATTATCTTCGCAACGGCAAACGGAATCCACGGCAGCCTGTGTATCTTACGCTACGGTGTTAATCGGCCGGTATGACAATGACAGATCACCATTCTGCAAAACACTACCCTGGATGCAGCTGTGGGGTCAATCTGTCTATCAGACTGTCCTGTTCTGGAGCAAAAGGGAGGTAGCTAGCTATCTGTGTGGTATTTTCCCGACACCTAAACCTTCAACCCGACCGCTGGCTCGGCGCCCTGTCCGACGTCGACACAGGAGACTCAGGGCTCGGGGAGGGATACATTTCTCTGGATACAAATACGTTCGTCCCTTTCGCACTATTGACGCTTGAGCGGTCATTGGCCTTAGCAGCTTGGAGAGATGCGCGGACATCAAGGACTGTATAGCTGTGATGCGCAGTGCTATTTCCCGAGCCAGAGCAGGGGCAATGTAGAAGATCTGGTCTACTGGTTGACAGAAAAGGGAGACGAGGGACATCATGGGGATCGTTGGCCTCGACTACAGCAGAAGACTCGGAGTGGGACAGCCCAAAGTAATAGAGGAAGAGGGAATGTGTGTCTGAATCACTGTTTCTTGCTTGCTCTATGACATTTGCGGCAGAGAAGCGCCTAATAGGCCGGGACATTGTCTATGCCGCTTTCCTTGCTGCCGTGAGAATGTGTCGACTCATAGGGTGGGTCAATCATGTCCGTTTCGCTCCTCATGGCATCTTTCACACGTCATTCTCGTCAATCGCCAACTGGTGCGGTGCCTAGGCATGGTCTCGTTGCAGGTGGTCAAATCTTGCACCACTCTACTTGAAGACCTTGCCGTCAGCCCACTCGTAAGTCTTGCCGTTGACTGTGATGGGCTTGTCCCAAGACCACTGGTCCTCAACGAACTCTTTGTCCTCGGGCTTGCTTGGGTCAAGCTTGGTGAACTCGTAGCTCTCCCAATCCGGGGCGACATCGAAGGCTGGCAGAGCCTCGTCACCGCGGACCATGAAGGCGCCCTGGATGACCGAGTCGTTGGCTTGGCCGTAGACGGAGACTGCTCCGAACAGGTATTTTCTGGAGGCCTCGAGACGGGCGAAGAATCCACCTGTGGGGAGAAGTCAGTGTCGGTTGAGGGTGTACTGAGTGTAGAGAGGGTTGAGGCTTACCAATCAGGTTGGATGACATGAATGTCAGGGTCAACTCGTTGTTGTACTTGTAATCAATCTTCCACAGCGAGTAGTCCTCTGGCTTGTAGTGTTCCCAGAACCAAGGAAGGGCCACCGAACGGGTATCCTCGTTGGAGTACTTTCGCTTCCAGTCATCGAGGATGAGTGTAGGCTTGGGCAGCGACTCAAGAGGGTGCTTGGCCTTGATTTCGGGTTTGGCTTCGTCCTCTTCTTCCTCTACCTCCTTCTCTGGCTTCTTCTCGGCCTTCTTCTCGGGGGCCTTTGCAGGTTTCGCATCTTTCTTGGGTGGAGTGTACTTGACCGCCTCTTCGACAAAGATTGGGTTCTCAATGATGGCCTTCCAGATTGGCTGGTTGACCACAGTCTCAAACCAACGGGTAGTGTTGGGATTCTGGGCACGCCATTCCTTGTCAAGCACGTATTGGAAGCCGCGAGACATTTGAGAGGTGACATAGAGGTCAGCGAGGGTGATGCGCTCGCCGACAAGGAAGGTATGGACGAGA
The DNA here is from genome assembly GCA_016109575.1 of Phialophora chinensis. Classification (NCBI taxonomy): domain Eukaryota; kingdom Fungi; phylum Ascomycota; class Eurotiomycetes; order Chaetothyriales; family Herpotrichiellaceae; genus Phialophora; species Phialophora chinensis. The sequence goes on along the minus strand of JADWPU010000010.1, from coordinate 1,082,504 downwards.
AAGTGCTGCTCAAGCACGTGAATAGCATCAAGAGCAGCCTTCTTGAAATCATCAACCGACTTCTTATTGTACGGAATCTTGCCAATGAGCGGACTGAACCAGCCAGAGAGGTTGGGAAGGACTTCGGAGTTGGAAAAGGACATCCATCGCACAATGGAGGCGTAGTCCTGCTTTGTCTTCCCAAGAAGGGTGGTCTTGTCGTTCTGCGAGGCGACTGTCACAACTGGTTAGCGATGGCTTGTGGAATCGACGACTTAAATGAAGCGAAGAACAACGCTACGAAAAGGTTTCTCAGAGTTCAATATGGTCAACAAGGAATATTCAGACAGGGATAACTGAATGTGATAATATGGCTCATCTTAGAATGTTCGGAGGGTAAAGGCGGGGCAAGACTCACAATAGATGGCAATGGCAATTGACTCCGTCAATATGAACCCATTGGCGCCGACGAAGGTAGGAACTCGTGCTAGGGGATTGAGCTTGAGGTAATCCTTGTCGGTGATGGGAGTTCTCGTCTCAACGAGCTCAAGGTCGAGGTTGTTCTCCTTTGCGACTGCTAGGAGGGCAGTGCTGCGGGCATTTTCCTAGACGGTGAAGATCAATATCGACTGTCCACGAAATGCAGTGCTGCCTTTGCGCAGGACGTACCTTGAAGCCGTAAAGCTTTCCGAACGACATCTTGGGGGGAATGAAGAAAGGACTGGGAAACTGACAGTAGATTGGTCTCAAAGCAAAATCGGATTGTCAATGAATAAATTTTGACTCAGTTTGAAGCCATGTCATTGGCATCGCAATTGGTCCACCGTAAAACCTTGGCGGTTCAGTGACTGCGATCAGCTTGCAGCTTTCGACGTTCCTGCCGATTCCACACTCCCAGGGCACAGCGTCTCTCAATGCCCCCTTGCAAGAAGTAAGAGGTGCTTGATCGCACCATGGCACGCCCTTCAGCCCAGGCGTTGCCTTCTACAGTCTCATGGTTGTGTCGCCAATGTCGGTCTCAGAAAATTCTAGCGCGAGCTCAACCTCAATGGCTCCAATCGACGACGCAGCGTCAAACGTTCTTCACGACGATAAAGTCTTCTGCTGAGGCTCAGATCCGCGCCGCGCCGGAGATAGACCTCGATGAGTCTCAGTCACTACCCGCTCGAATCCTTCCACGCTCGCCGTCCTATTTCACAGCATCTCCGGTCTTCAACGACCACCTTTTGATGCTACAGTCTCTCGTCAAGAAGCATGCATCACTACCTACGGCTCCGACAGATCAGATAGCGCGTCCAGTGTGGTTGAGGTTGAACCAATACCGAAGCTCGACTGGGGAACAAGTGGCTGCCTCGAAGTACTCCAAGGTACTACTTCTTTTGACGCGACTGAACAAGATTCACCCGAGAATCTGCCCCAAGGAAGTCAAGCAAATACTCTCTCGATTCCGACGTCCAGGATCAGAAGCAATACAGAAAGCCAAGCCTGGAACAATCGATGAATATGGAAGGTCTGTGGGTATAGGAAGGAGGAAGGAGTCTTCAGCAAAGGTCTATCTAGTGGAGGGCACGGGTGAAGTGCTGGTCAATGGAAACAGTATTGTGCAGGCATTTCCACGAATCCACGACAGAGAGAGTGCACTGTGGCCGTTGAAGATCACACAAAGGATGGACAAGTACAACGTCTTTGCATTGGTATCCGGTGGCGGAGTTACTGGTCAGGCCGAATCCATCACATTGGCCCTCGCCAAGGCACTGCTGGTACACGAACCAGCTCTCAAACCAGCTCTTCGACGAGGTAAGCACATTTGGTTCCGGCCGCGTTCACGGTCTGTCGCTAATTCACAATCCAGCTGGCTGTGTCACTTCGGATCCCAGACGTGTCGAACGGAAGAAGCCTGGTCGCCTCAAGGCCCGAAAGAGACCAACCTGGGTCAAACGGTAAGAGGTTGGGGGACTCGAGGGGGAACCGTCGTACTCTTCTGTACATCACCATGTATCAATGTCTCTGGTACAGCTCTCTTTGTTCCAGATCAAGCTCGGGCAGTTGTGCAACCAAACAGGATTCTCTCGTAATGTGCGACAAGCGCTGGTGGCTCGGACGTCTTTTCGGAACGCGGGTGTCGTTGTCCACGTTGCATCTGCTACGTCCGTGGTCCACTAGGATGTAAGATCTAAATCTTCTCACATCATCGCTCGAAACAACGGTTTGACACCCGCTTGACAGCATGTCGTGCCGACCCACAAGATCGGCATCGGGGTAAGAGCATAAGAGCATGTCAGCCTTGTGGCAGTGTTGCACAAGCAGGATTGAGGGCTTGACGGGCTCATTGCTGTTGGGCCCAGCTCACGTGCGCCATCGGATACAACGCACCGTGACGCTGGTCAACCCAGGCTCCCATCCGACATTGTGCGTCGCACAATCTATCGAACACGGACGGTACGCTTTTGATCTTGACTGCTCTCATCGCACAATAACCTGAAGAAATGTTGACGCATCACAACAGCCTCGCCTCCAGAGCAGTGAAGGAGATTCGTAAGCGAGATGCCATGATATACGTATTCCGTACCGGACATCGTCCTGGTGGCTTGTAAGCGTGAGCCTGCAATATCCTCACTTCCTCGTGGAAACCTCCTGCCCGATCAGGTTTTGCGGGCTAACGGGTTCGCGTCATTCAAAGGACAACCATCTCCGCCAATGTGCGCGCGGCGTTGCAGAGATTGAAATTGCTATATCCTAGTCCGTGGACCATGGCCGCGGCTCCACGCTCAAACTATCCTCCGGGTTTGTCCTCCAGAAAGAGCTTGGAGATGTCGACCCAGGCTTGAAACGCGTGCTTAAAATCTTACTGGACTCCATACACTTGTAAACAAAGTTTCGAGTTGGAGTACGTACCTCGCTGGAGAGTAAGCCCGACGGGGAGGGCGCCGACTGTCCGGCAGTCTTTACAAGATCTCCAGACTTGAGTACCGGGACTGTACTGGCGATGGCCTGCACGACGACAACGACACTGGTTTCTCTTGACGTGTCCAGCAGACCTCTTGCAGCAAGTGAGGCCAGCAAAGTGCAATCCCCATCAGGGCCTTTGCTCGATTCGCGTCATGATACAGAGACGTTCACAAGGACCGAGCCACAGGAACCTGAAACGAGCACCTGAAACGCGGTCTTTAGCCACAGCCTAAACGAAGCCTCCAGATCAAGATCACCACCGCTAGTGCAAGCATGCAACGACCCCGCTTCAGGACGTGCCCAACAGTACGAATACTCCGTACCTATTGTCGTGTTCAACCAATCTTTGAACCTGTCACGGCAACCGGTCAATCTTACGAAGTACAGCTCTCATCTACTGCGGCTTGACGGGAGTTCTGAGTGCTAAATGACTACGGACCCAGATGTGAAACATATGCAGCTGCATGCTGCAGAAATCCTTGTTTCCACTCCGTCCGCAGTTGCACAGTTTTGCCAATAATGCTTTTGAGATTATGTCAAGGGTACCATTGGCGGGGGTGCGGTGAAGCCTCCCCCGGTTTGACTGGTTGGTGCAAGAGGGTCGCTAACTACGTGCATATGCAGCTCAAGTCTAGGCTTCGCAGGAGGCGAGCGACAAAGGGTGCATACTCGCATTGTGTGCATGAACGGGAGATTATCGAAAGTCAGAAGCAAATACACACTAATCAAAACCTTTGGCACCACGCCTGCCAAACCGATGCAATGCCTCGTCGTCGGAGCAAACCTAGTGTATCGGCCTCCACGAGTAGATGACAGGTCAGGCGTGGGATCCCCAAAGCAACCACGTCCGACACAGGCACAATCAACTTTTGACAGCTTCGCCAGATCTTTGGGTCGATGCGACCTTTGCCGGGATCCGAGTGGCTACGGAGGCTCCGCATGACTTTTGACAGGCACCACCTTCCGATCTCCGTCGAAGGTACCTCGATACATATCTTGGTGAAGTCGAAGCACGGTTGCGCGCACTCGAGCTGTAGTGGGAGCAGTAGATGTAGAAGATATACCTATCGATGCAATGATGCTCGTCCCTGCTTGCTGCGTGTCTTTGGCCTCCCCAATCCTGGCATGCTGCTGTGATTGCCTGGAACAGTCGTTCCTCCGGCTGGCCAAGCAAGCCCCTCCTTCTGCGAGATTAGACGGAGCCCAACGCATCGCTCCAAGCAGGAAAATACTCCCGGCAGAAGAGCCACGTCTACCAGCCACAGTTCCCTTGGGTGGACAGGTGGACATTAATAGTAGACACGAGTTGGAATGAGGCAATATCTGGTACTCGTAATCGCATGATGCTACGGAGAAAGTATCGAGGCCAGACGGCGGCTCGCTGGCTTCTTGCGCCGTGTGCAAACTCTTTGGAGATCGTGGCACCCGCCAAATCAAGGGTGGCACCATCCGCACCGCACCCTGTCACACAGACATCCCCAACTCGGACCTATGGCATATCGGTCACTGGAGCTGTGCTGAGCTGTCACTGCTGAGGTTGATCATCGGATGGTGCGTGTCGTCTGGGACGATGGGATGGGCTGCTTCTAGAGCATCGCCCAGCTTCTACGTCTGCGCGTCGATCAATAGCCACGACGAGGCAGCCAATCCGTAGCGCGGGATCATTCGCGGTTCAGCTGCGATGTGCCAGGCACGAAAGAATGCAGATGTTGATTCCCCCCCTGCTGGACGTCCCTTAGGGCGCCACACTATAAATCTCGCCTGGCGCGGCGGCAGGTGGAGGCCAGTGGCAGGCTAAAGATGCAAGCCTTGTCAGACCAGTGGGCTAGTTCAGCTCCCTTGCGCCTGGTTTCCTTAGCGAAACCCTGGCGAGGTCCTTGGAGGTGCTGCAGGCTGGCGCGGCTCCACTAGCGGGGATGCTTCGTAGCGGGTCATGCCCATTTTGCCATTCCCATCCACACGTCCTCGGCCCTGGCTCTTCTATTCTGACGCTTCCGTTGGTGAAAGAGTGTCATCCCTCAGCATCCATGAACCTTGGACAGCGTCACCAGGGCCGGCGGCGAAGTGACAGCTTTTGGTTCTCCTCGTCCGCACCGGCACCCTGCGCACCCTACGCGACCGACCGGCCGACCGGGAATTGCGCACAGCTGGCCTCGACGCCCCGAATGCGAGGTCCAACAGGCTGACCACTTTCCAATGGACCCTTCGCATTCGCCCCCCCAGCACAGTGGGCATCTTGTCCCTCCTGTGGCGCTTGTCCACTTCAAAAGACTTTTCGAGCCGGCGAGAAACGCCTTGCGTGCGGTGCTGGGACTTTGCTGAAAACGATATCGTCGGCCGGGTTTGGGAGGAGCTGGCTTTGGACGAGCGACCCATCCATTACTGCCATGCGGTATCTGCGCCATTCCCCATCAAGGCTCCTGGAGCAAAGTGTTTATTGATTGGAGTCGTGCGCACTTCCGCCTGCCACGGCATCTGCACCTCAGGCCTCTTGTATACATTGTGTCCTTCCACAACTCTCCCCAAGGTACCTGGGTCTTCTCCCTCCTTGCCTAGGCTACCGAACGCTCCTTTATCTCTTTCGTACGATCCTTTCCTCAATGTACTCGCCTTCGTGTCTTGACCATCGAACTGTCCCCTCCCTCCATCCTCTGATTCCACTAACCCCACTATCCTTGCTTGCCTTCGACGACCCGGTCACCCTCGACGAAATTTCTGCACGGCTCTTTCCTGTGGCTGGTAGTCCGGGCGAGGATTTTTTGAGACGATTCGCACAGTTTACATGAGGGACGGCGTCCAGGTGTATTTGTTGGTAACCCAATTCGACCGCGTGCGCATCCGATCCTCGACTTGACGGCCCAAGTTTGCGATCCGAGAGTCGACCGCGGGCACTCAACCTGTCAGTTTATTCAGCATAGTATTTGGAGCAGGCGGCCCTCCGATATCATCTTGCGCGCTCTGGTGGCCCTTTTCTCGGACCTCTCTGCAGCGACAGCGGCGGCGCTAGTCTTTCCTTGAGTCTCCTACCGTCCACGACGCCGGTAACAGACAAGACCACTCTGCCGGACCCGGCGAACGCTCGCAGCCGCAGTGGCGACATTGTCGCTCTCCTCCGTTTCTGCCTTGTATCGGTTGCATGAGGGTCCTAAGATCAGGCGGTGGTACAGGAGAGGCATCAGCGGTTCAGGAGGTGGCTACTCTGTCCAACTCTTCATAACTGATCAAGGCATACGGTGGTCGAAACGTGCGAGACTATCGCTGTCATTCTGGCGTCGACGGCTGAGATCCGCCTGCCCTTAAATGGACGGCAATGACCGTCGGCGCTCCCAGTATGGACCTCCATACCCATCCCAGGCGCCCTCGCGCCCTCTGCCTGGACAGGCAATGGGACCACCTCCCAGTGACAGATTTGCGCATCCCACGACACCCTCGAGAACGGATATCGGCCGATCTTCGATGGCACGACCCTATTTGTCCAACTACCCGGGTTACGGCTACCAAGAGCCGTCGTATGGCGGCTCGCAGATGCAGAGTAGCAGTCCAATGCAAGGGGTGGAAATGCAATATTCGCCGGCGTTCATGTCCGAGGCGTCCCGGCAGCAGCAGCAGGTGCAGGCGTCTCCTCAACAGCAGCAGTATACCCAGTATGCGCCCTCTTCGATGCTTCCGCCGGTCGGCCCGCAATCACTGTACGAGAACATCGGGTATCAGCCCTCACAAACTGCAATTGACGTGATGGCGAGCCGATTCGCAGTGCCGCAGTACATGGCGCCTGGCGAGCATCCAGGAGCGACTCTGGGCTCTGCTCCTGCCCAGTATATGACTTCTCAATCCGAACAGAGCAGCTATAGCCACGTGGCTGTGAGTCGACCATCCATGCCTCAGTTGTTTGGTGCGCCACAAGTCGACTTTGCTATGGCGGAGCCACGAGGGGTGGAAGAGGCTGCCGAACCGAGTCGCGTGCAAGAGGCGCTCAATGAGGGCTTGCGCGACTACCACCGGCAAGTCAGCACCGTGTTCGATGCCATCATCGCGGGCAGGGTGACGACGGCCAGCGAGAAGCTGCTTGCGGCGTCTCGGTGGCTCGTCAGTTCTGTCGCTGCTTTGGGTAAGTTACATTCTCGCTTGGAGAGGCAGAACTAGACTAAAGGTGCACAGGGCTGCACCACGATGATGAGACGAGACACGCAGAGCGCATTGAAATGTGGCGAGAGGTCAACATCGCGTGGGAAGCGCTCGGACAGAAGCAGAAAGAAATCACCGAGGAAGCCTTGAGGACCAGACGAGAACCGGCCGACATCCTCTCCGCCGGCTCCATCACCAGCCTGATGGACGAGCTTGTGGCCCTGTGCGACGAACTCGAACCATACGGGCTGGTCGACTTCGAGATGGGCATCTGGGAGGAACAGATCATCCATATCTTCACCGCCTGCCTCCAGCTCCTCCCTCCGGCCGACTCGGACACGGGTGCGAGCGCGAGTGCGAGTTGAGAGGCCGGTCTGCGTGCCTCTATCGGTCTCTTTCTATCACGACTGAACGACGACTTACGAACTCGGGATCCCCTTTCCTTTGTGAGCAACGGCTTTATCACTGATGATTGATACCTCTTTTCTCCGCATGATACATGAGCTGCATGTTTTGTATGATTACCACGTTTTGGGGCTCTAGAATCTGCATGATGTACGAGTATGATTGTGAAGACCGGAAATCCCGGCTTACACCGAAAAGCATTACACGGAGGCCGCGGCAGGGGCATTATTGGGAGGCACTACTGTTTATTTTTCCTTGTTCTGACCAGCTAGCTGGGTTCCCTCGACGGGGTCGACGCAAGAAGAGAAGGCACGCAATGTACAATAGCTGCGGTCTTTGTTTCGGCTGGGCGCCTTTCGGCCGTCCTCGATTTTTCAATACCCCCTTTCTTCGCGACACGCAAGAGCATGGCGGATTCGAAGCAATATCCCAAGCTTCGCTGTGATTGGGAGCACATCTCCTTTGTCGGTTTGCACTACGATGGAGCGACGGCAAACGCATCAGAGACCGCGCTCGAAAATACAACATTATGTTTCTCGAAACTGCCTCACTCCCTGCGCACGGGCCATGCATGACCTGATTGCCTCCGTGTATGCGTGTGCGCGTGCCCTTCGTATCTTGGCCTCGAACCATCTGACCGCGCAGTGGCCGGGGGCCATTCTGTAACGGCCTGCGCCCGATTATGGATGGGCAGTAAACAAAATAGAAAAGCCAGACGCCGGACCAGGGGGCCAAGGGATATAACTTGTGCGTATGTACTGTAGTAGCATCGCTCGCTCGCCATTCGCTGCCGTTTTCCGACGATACTTGGTTTTTCACCTCGAGGGTTTCATCTTTATCTCTCGCAATCCCTGCGTGCATGTCTGCGTCTTTCGAAGTGGATAGGAGGAGTCGGCGGCCGGCGGCCACGGCCACGCATGCATGCCCTCCCGTCGTTGGGCGCCTGTTTATGTATGTACGGAGTACATTACGATTTTCGGTGCCTTAACTTTCTCGTCAATGCTTGATCCCTGACGACCCTAGCGGGCCAGACACACGCCAGACCATACGCGGTACTTGGTACCCAGTACACATTCCAGGCCCTGGCGACGATCATCCGCGGGGATATGACTACGATACTGTAGCAAACGTCCAGAACAGGCGTCCCAAGTAGTACTCGAAGTACTCGTATTGGGTGCGTAGAAGTCGGGGCAACAGTGGCATGACATCTAATCTCCTGCCGTCTGTCTGTCTGTCTGTCTGTCTGGATGCTCGCATACGGAGGACTAGGTGTGACTGGGGTTTAAAAGCATGGCGGCACGGTGGATGCGAAGCGAGTAACCTTTTCTCAACTGTTTCCGAAGAATTTGTTGCTTCTATCCGTGCGTCTCCTCTGCACTGACGGGTAGAGCTTCTCGGCAGGATCGAGGCCAAAGCATGCCTTGTTCGCAGCCATGGGCCCAGCAAGTCAAGCGTCCACAGTGTATAGAGGTTCTCTACCATTCTCGAAGCTCACCACCTGGCCCTTCAAAGGTAGGAGTCGTCCATGCTTTGGCACTCTTCGACAACTCCCTCACCCGCGCCTCATCAACCTCGATACCCAGCCCGGGCCCGGTCAAGATATCAAGATATCCATCCTTAACAGCCCAAACGTCTGGGTTTGAGATGTAGGTAGCCAGGTCGTGGCCCGTATTGTTATAGTGCATCCCCAGACTCATCTCCTGAATCGTAAAGGAAGGCGAGGCAGTGTCTATCTGTATATTTGCCGCCAAGGCAATTGGTCCAAGAGGGCAATGAGGTGCCAAGGCAACATCATATGTCTCACACATGGCTGCAATTCGGTTCATCTCAGAGATCCCACCAATGTGGCAAATGTCAGGCTGTAAAATGTCCACACACCCAGCTTCAAGGAAAGGCTTTACGTCCCACCGACTGTAGAGGCGTTCTCCGAGAGCGATGGGACAACTCACGAGGCTCGCGAGTTCCTTGATGGCCGAAATGTTCTCCGAGAGCAATGGTTCTTCGATAAACAACGGCCTGTGCCCTTCGAGAGCCTTTGCCAACTGTTTTGCCATGGGCTTGTGAAGTCTGCCATGGAAGTCAAGGGCGCAATCGATCCCGAGAGCCTTGACGGCCTTGAGACGCTCAACGACGCTGTCGATCATGGACGGCGAATCGAGCCAGCCAACGCCTTCGGTGGCATTCATCTTGACAGCGTGGAATCCCTGATCAATCCGAGCTTGACTGTCTACTGAGTCAGTTTTCGATCCGGGTCTGCTGGCGATGAGACGTACGCTTGGGCGGTGACATCGTGGGGTCGATCGCCACCGACCCATGAATACACCTGTATCTTGTTCCTGACTCTGCCGCCGAGTAGCTGATATATGGGAACGTTGAGTTTTCTCGCTAGACGGTTGGTCAGTATTACCGTGGAGACATGTCACATGGCCGAGAAAATCACCCTTCAGATCCCAGAGGGCAATATCAATCCCGGACAAGGCGCTCATCAGGACTGGGCCACCCCGGTAGAAGCCTCCCCGCCATGACATCTGCCATATCTGTTCAATGTCGCTGTGTGTCAGGTTAGCGTTCTCTCTTCGGTTGATATCTAGCCACTCAACAAGACCTACTCTGCATCCATTCCGCGATACTTTTCGAACCACGCATCGAGACAGCCTTCAACTGCTTGAGTGTGGCCTTCTAAGGACGCTTCGCCCCATCCGAGATTGCCTGCCTCGTCCACGACCTTCACGAATAACCACCGAGGGGGTACTCGAAAGTATTCCAGTACTGCGATCTTACCCATCTTAGCGAGGTGTGCAAGAAGAATACTGATGTGACGGACAAACTGATGATCGAATACCCTCTGCTTGGACGATCAAAGGCCTCGCAGAAGCTCTCAAAGTCCATTCGAAATGAGGGATCGAAAGCTAAGCCATTGGCCCTCCCTCCTGAGGAACCCCGTTTCCTTTTCCACCTGTTTTCCGACCGAGCCACAGCCGTCTCCACATTTCAGAACTGACCGGAGTATGTTTGAACGGGATAAGCGGGTGTATTGTTGGCCTACCACAGGATGCTACCTGTTCGAATGGTCCATTATCTCTCTGACTCAATTCGGAGGACATGGTGGATACAAAGCGGTCGTGGGCCTTGCCTAACTGTGTAGTTACGAAGGCCTAAGGGTTGCGATAATATACAGGCGTGTCTAGAACGCGGTACACTGTGACACCCGGCGGCGTCATTTGCAGACCGTCAGGTAACCTTCCCTGCCACAGACGCCGGGAATACCAAGGAACGAACCCTGCTGGGTCACTTCCGAAGGTATATAATAGCTGCTCTCCCGCTTCGCATCTCTCCCTCCTGCTGACCAGACAGTCCACCATGTACAACAAAGAGATAGCCATTGCAGCGATCCCTTGCTTCTGGCCTCTAGAACCTCCACAGAGCAGAAAGGATTCGAAGTTTGCGACATCGGCCCTTTTTCTGCCAGAGGCTGCACAGGGCACCCAAGGACCGGGTATCATCCAACTCCTGCTATTTCGTGGTCAAAATGCAACCACACGGGACCCAGCGAGAGTTCAGTCAGTGGGACTCGGATGACAGCAATCTATGAACGGTGTGCGGTGCAGCTCCCCCAAGACGCTGTGAACTCCTACCACCGTATGCTGCCCCTTCGACTTCTTGCTTCGCCCCTGTCGCAATGGACAAAGCCTGCGAAAGTCCCACAGGCAGCACTGTCATGTCGTTGATGACAGAAATCTCGAACATGTTAGCATGAAGTACGGGAAGACGAGGATGGACACACCATTTGGAAGCCGATTTCGGCGTATTTGTGCGCAACGTCACCATTCGGGCAACAGATTCCAGACTTCTTCCCGGCATGTTCTGCGGCGGTCTTGATCTTCAAGATGGCATCCTCAAGTTGCTGATCAAATCCTTCCCGAACAGGGTGACCTATATCGTTGTCCAGGTCAAAGGGTCCGACGAACAAGACATCGATATCCTTTCGACTTGGGCGATTTCATCAACCTGAGGCCGCAGTCAGCCTGGGAAGAAGCTCGAAACCGTACACATTTTTTCGCACGTTGTCCAGCGCCTCCTGAGTTTCGATTTGAACAATGGTCAAGAGATGGTCGTTGGCGTGCTCCAGGTAAGCTACACCGCTGAGATCGCCGGTGCTGCTGAGTGCGCTGAGCTTCCGAATCCTCGCCGACCCTGCGGTGGAAATTTTGCGTGTTGTACTATTCTTTTGAGCATCTTCGGCTGTCTGGAGGAGCGGGAGCAGGACTCCATGAGCACCGGCGTCCAACGCACGTTTGATAAACCAGCCATCCATCCCTTGTGGCCGCTCGATGGGGCTCGCAACGGCAGATGCTACGGCATGTATACAATCATCCATTTCGTTGTCTGAGGCGACGCTGTCAGCGCCCTTCGCACACTGTCCAGTATGTTCTTAACCAGTATTCTCCTTGCCCACCAACTTACCGGTAATGTGCGCCCATGTTCACAGTCTATCAGAATCCAATCATAGCCGGCCTGTACAATTGTTCTCGATATCTCCGGGCTAGGCAGCATCTCCCAGGCCCCAAATGACCTCCCTGACCCGGTGTTCAATGCGGATTTTAGCTTGTTAGCATTTGCCATGATGGACGTCATTGTCTTCAAGCCAATTGTCTTTCTGGCCAGCCCGTTCCCAAGACCTGTTTTTGAGCAATGAATATTCAGACCCGACACGCGTGAGAGGGTGAGGCTTGCCGTATCAGCAGAAAGGAGAGAACGCAACGAATTATGGAGTCTGCCAGGAACACGGCACGGGGCATGCTGCAACGTGTGAGAACCCGCCGAAACGGCTTCACTCGGGCCCTGCATGGCCGCCAGTCGCTCAATACCTAAATCGCGCTCGCCCTCCACTTAGTTCGGCATTCTTGTCCCCTCGATCCCACCTGCAGGGGAGTATCCTTGCCTGTTTTCCGTCAGGAGGCCTGAAGAATCTTCAGCCGCTTGGGTGTTAACTACACGGAAAAGGACGGAAAAGCCCAGCTTCGTCCCGTCACAGATTCCGTTAAATGTGGGGAGCTTGTATGGGGGATCTCCACAACATAGTGTCGGAAACCTAGGCGGTCTGTGGCTCGACCAAAGTCGGTGAGCGTCGTCCATCGATAAGGCAATAATAGCATGAACTTCCTGGCTGGCTGACAACCGGCGAATATGGTTCTCTGCGTAACGATGACCCGAGGTGCACTGCTGCTTGGAGCAAGGATCTGAGCATTGCAGCCTGCGATTCTTGCAAGTTGAAGGCCGATTGCCATACGCGGACAATGCGACGCTTCTCTTTCAAACGGACGACTAATACTGCACACGTTTCGAGACAACTACCCTTACGCAACCGAGGTTCATCACCGAATTCCAAGGAGGAGCTTTGAATCCATGGACAGGCCTAGCTCTTGGGTGCATGAATAACACTGATGCAGACTGGGTAACCTGTTTCATCGTGATAATGTTGCCCGGAAAGTCAACACCATGAGTCTCTATTTGCTTTACGGTGGAACAAATCAGGGCCATATGGGCTTAGTAGCTACGACATAGCCGCTGCCATCCCGATAAATATTACGAAACCAGACTTTTTGGTCTCTTCGTGCTTGTTGTACGAGGCCTGACCAAGGTTGAAGGACTAGATAATGGCACGGAGTACACGACAACCCCCGAGATTCAGGAGAGTGAGCTGAGGAACGTCGACACGATCGGGGCCTTCTATGTTATTCGTCACGCTGATTCGACTTCGCCCAAGCGCTCCCAATTTCGTCTGCATGTCACGACGAGCATTGGGAATTTGACGCTTCCACAGACCGGCGCCATCACCCTGAGTGACCGACTGTCTAAGGTTCTCGTCACTGACTTCTCCCTCGTCTCATCTGGAAAGTCTATCATCTACGCCACTACAGATATGCCTACAGTAGCCGACCTAGGAGACTCCCAAGTCGTTGTTTTATGGGCTCCGAGTGGCGGACATGGCGAGTTCCTGGTGAAGGGCGCCTCTATCGGCACGGTTGCTGGGGACCGACAATGACCAACGACGCATTGTCTTGGGAGAATGACACACATGAGCAAACGGAGGCCGCTGCTCTGGGGAATCCGATACTGACGATGCTACCTAGTGATTGTCTCTGGCCCGTGTCTCGCGCGGAACGCAACCATCCAAGGTGATGCGATCGACGTGCCGGCCGACTGGACGAACGAGACCCTATCGAGATCTGGGCTGGAAAAGACGTCGCCAAGGCCACTGTCAACGGGGCCAGCCTTGCTGTAGAGAAGACTCCTTGCGGAAACTTGACCGGCGTGTTAGAGGCATCGGTCGCCACGGTGGAAAAGTTTCCAGGCAGCTTCGCTCGTTCTGGCGACCGCAGACTGGAAGCTGCCTGACAGCTTGCCCGAAGTCGATCCTGATTACGACGACTCCCGATGGACTGGTACGTCTGGTCTTTCGATCCGTGAAGACTCTCCAGTGGCTATAACAACGCCAAGCTCCAGCTGCTGGGTCTTACTCCTCCCCAACCTCTGGAGGCCTACCCGATATTGTATGCTGACGAATAAGATATGGCTTCGCAGAAGCCGAAATTCTCTGGCGCGGTCGCTTCGATGCCTCAGGCGACGATCTACCCTCTTCCGTCTACCTTCGTGTCATTGGCGGAGATGGAAGCGGTTACGCAGCCTATATGAACGGCGACTTTCTTGGTTCATGGGTGGGCAACTTCTCTACTGGAGACGGCAACCTGACGCTTCCTTTCGATATCCAGATGAAAGTGCTCGGCACCCATGAGTCCTCCTTAGACCTAACCTTCGACAGCAGCTATGTCAGGCCAGGATGGAAGGATCGTAGCCAGTATGCCCAGCTGGTTCGCTCCAGGACTTTGCTACGAAGAAATATGGAGCACTAAAGTCGATATTTTAATCATCCGTATGCCACAGATATGGAACGCAAATATCAGGATTGATGCACCATGGTCCATTATTGAGCCTATTGTCGTTCCCTCTATGCCTCCCGTGACGCAGGAACGGCAGACTCCTCCTAAAACCGTCGTGCTAGCATTGAAGCAGGAGGAAGACGGCCGCGGGCGATTCCAGGTGCATTGAGATCACCACGATTGGGATCTGCTTCCGTGGGGATCGTGAGCCTATGCTTGTTGAGGAGAAGCCCCTTTAAGCCCCGGCTTCTACATCCTCTCGTCGCAGCTACAGCAATGCCCACCCTCGTTTGTGATTGCCCTTCTCTTCCATGTTATGGTAGATAATCCCCGGACAACCGCTCTCCCGAAAGCAAAGGGTGGCCAAACTGCCTAGGTATGGCTTAGGCACTGCTAGGTTAGGTGCGAGTACAGTCGCTCAGCTTACCCCTCGTTTAGAGGCCCTCCACCTAACTTAAGGCTCCCTCCACCCTGTCAAATCTTTTCCAGCCGCGGTCGACGCGCGGAGTCCTAGATCCCAACACCTCCATATCCAACCGCAGCGGAGCTGACAATCCTTCCCTTCATGGAGTGCCAGCATGGCCGAGTCTACTTTGAGAGCGTCGCCGGAATCCTATAGTATAGGAGAGGACGTGGAACGTGATCCCAATCGAAAGCGGGTTACCCGTGCCTGCGACCGATGCAAAAAGTGACAGCGCCCGCGTGATGGATGCCCCCAAACACCATGTTCTAACTGATGACACAGGAGGAAGATTCGATGCACCGGCGTACGGCCATGTCGACAGTGCATTCAGTCCGGCTCGGGCTGTACATTTAATGCTTCCTACAACAGAGGACGGCGTCCTTCTCCACGGCAACATCCTTCTGATCATGCTACCACGGTTGTGTCACCGATCTTCCCTGGCAGAACCGCGCCCAGGGAGTCGTCCAATACGTCAGACGTCGCGGCGTCCACAAGTCTGCCCTCCACATTGCCCTTCCAAGGGGATACGGAGTCAGCCAAATTAGGCCCCACGCAGCCCGGGTCCAGGACATCTCCGGAGCCATCTCAGACAGACCGTCAAGGCCACTATGTCGGTCCGGCATCTGGCGTCTCCTTCCTGCTGAAAGTGCAGAAAAGATTGCACCAGAGCATCGAGTTCGGTCATGCCGCGTCCACCATCTTTACCTTTGGCGACGTCCCACTTCCTGAGTTCGAACCCGTCTGTTTCATGCCGTCCAAGGAGGAGACCTCGAGGCTGCTCCAAAGGTACTTCGACTTCAGTGTACCGGTCGACCGATTTCTTCACCGACGGACAGTCGAGGAGTGGCTTGATGAGTTTTACGATACGGCGGGTTCGTTCAGAAACAACCAAGAGGAAGCACCGGCCCGGAGAGCGCTTTTATTCATGATCTTCGCCCTGGCGCAAGATCTCCTCAACAGCGAGACGACGGACATGAGGTTTGTGGCCTGGTCGGGTGGATGACATATACTAATCGAAGCCAGCATCCAGTACTTTCTTGCAGCCGACCACCAGCTTTCCCGGGAACGGGGAGTCGTCCGCCTCGTGAGCGTACAGGCGCGCCTGTGTCAATGCCTCTGGTTGCTCTCACGGTCTCGCATCAATCATTGCTGGAGTCTCTTTGGCACCACGGCCCATCTTGCCCTCGCGATAGGGCTCAACCGAAACAGACATGCAGACCCGGCGGCTGGCGTCAACTACATTGAGATTGAGTGTCAGCGTAGGACCTTCTGGGCAGCATATTGCCTGGGCAATTATCTCAGCACCGCACTGGGACGACCCAGAACGTTTCACGATGATGACATTGATCAAGAACTGCCCTCCTGCGTGGACGATCGAGACATCCATCGCGATCATAGCACCCCCAGTACGAGCCCGGAGCAGACCCTCATGTACGCGCCGGTGGCGTATTTCAGGTACAGTGTAGACCCGAGAGTTGGGGAGATCCTTGCTGAAATTTGCCTTCTTGCAGACTTTCGCGGATTGTGAGCGGCATCCTACGAGATCTGTACTCGATCCGGCCATGCTCATCTGCCGATCGATATGCGTTCGTTGCCAGGTATTCCGAAAAGTTAAAGGCATGGCGAAGCGAAATGTCTAGCTTCCTCAATCCGGATATCAGCCCAGCTCTGCTCCTACCCATTTTCCATCGTCAGCGAAACGTTCTCAATCTCGCCTACTGGCACACGGTCGTCCTGACGCATCGACCTTTTCTTCTAAGCAAGTTTGCACAACTTCAGCACAAGCGCTCGGCGCCGCACGCCTCGTCCCATCAAAACCAGATTGACAACAGCATTCAGGAGTGTCTTCAGGCGGCCATGGATATCACGCGCACAGTGGATAGCCTTGTGCGTTCTGGGCAGATGTTTCAAGCATACTGGGTGAGTGGGTTCATGCCGGCCGTCCCATCCCGGCCCGTCTGACTGGCCATTGCAGTTCACCAGCTACTTTGCCTTCTCGTCGGTGGTTGTGCTCTACGTCTACACGATTCAGGAGCGTCTGGCACCGGTAGAGACTTATCTCCCCTACCTCAACGCTGCAACGCAATGCCAAAACCAGATCTCCACAATCGCGGAAAAGGGGTCTCTTGCCGCCCGATACTGTTTAGTCCTCGAAGAGTTGCGCAAGGAGGCATGTAGGCAGATCGAGCGAGCACACGCGATACCGGTCTCCGACGGCGGTGCTGTCGTTGCCAGCGATGGAGCAGTGTTTTATGGAAACGGGAACAACTTTGCCTCGGGAGATCATTTTGCTGAATTCCACTTGACACCAGGAAGCTCACTTGCCGATGTCACCGACTGGGCTCCATTCGATGCAATGGTAAGCTATCTTGCAAGGAATCCTGTAGGGGGTACCGGGGATGCTAATTCAGGGTCTATTAGGTCACACCAGACTTCGGCGGTCTCGAAACTTTACTCTCCAGGGATGGCCTCATGCCTGGAGAGTACTGATGCCACCAGGACGAAATCCCTCCTTGGTTGACACCTACCGCTTGCAGGCATCATTTCGACGTTGCTTGGATGAATGAAGCCATCCCATACCCAGGCAAATTGCCTGACAAAGTATGGTCGAGATCCGCCAGCGCACACTCTCTCGGACATGACAGCCCTGCCGCTCGAAATGATTTGTTTTTTCCGACATTTCGCGGGAGGCTTGATCGAGATTTCTCGGACTTACACAGCGGTCCTTATGACGGGTCCAACGGCTATCCAAATCAACCTGCAAATGCCAGGGTGGTGCCTTTCTTTGTCGCTCAATGCAGACCACGGGCTGCACACGTCCTTTGGGCTGCTCCGGTATGGTGCCACCACTGCCGACAAGCAGAGAGACAAAGAAGTCGAGAATTGGTCTCTGACGATGTCAAAGCGGAACCAGCATGAAGGCCGATGGCACCCAGCAAACTTTTCAGTGGTAGCTGACACCGGTTTGGCAAGATCGAAACGGAAATGCCGTCGCTTTTCCGCACTTCCTCAAGCTCGCTCGAGGCTCCAAAACGCAGACGACGCAAATCCTCAACCGATAGTACAGATAGACAACACAAGCACCTCGGTCTCGACGAGTTGAGAATGGAGATGAGAATGCACGGCCGATAAATCGAGAGGGCATGGCATTTCCATGACGCTGGAGGTTCACGTCATTGAGACGTCCACTTTCCCGCCAGAACCGGCGCGGTATGTGGACCATCGGCAATGCGATTCCACAGCAGCCTACATAACAGTTGGATGGTCGCAGACCGGAAATGGTACTGGCAATAATCTCAGTGTTACAGCATCGGGCGGGATTCCAGACCCTCGTTACAATGGCCAATCAACACGATTTCAACATTCAACTCAAATGTACAAGACCCCACCTTAAACCGGCATGTGTCCTTTTCTTCTGCGCAAGGGATGGGCACTATAAAAATCCATTCGTTCAAGACGCATCGCTGGGTGATGGATGGACCCGAAGACGGAAGTCTGGCCTGGATCAGCATTGGCATTGATCCGACCGAGGGATAGCGGCGTCAGTACTACTGCTACATCTTCCAGGGCCGGTGGCGTCGTCAATGGCAACAGTAGTATGAGGACGGGTGGTGGCGAGAGCCCTCCGAATGGGAACTGGAGCAATACCTGGTGCACCGCGTGGTCGAACAATGCCAGCGCAGACGTCGGCAACGATGAGTTAGTTCCGTTCGAAGGGGGGTCCTTTGAATCCGTTGCTAATGGACGAGAGACGCCCGGGTATTGCCCTGTTATTCGGACAGCTCCTCACCACAACGGCAAGGCAATGAAGCTGGGACCCAAGCTGATGGCGATCAGCGGGCTTTCGTATCAGAGTCTTCTTCTGCACGATGGGAAACTAGATCGGTCTTGGGACTGATCGTCTATATAGCATCTCCCTTTCGCTCAACCGAGATAGATCACTGATCGCTACTTTTGTCGATGCAGGTCTGTGGTCAACGCTTCAGTGTCCGGGTTCTCCCGCAGACGTGGCAAAATTCAGATAGCCGGAACCTGAACCTGGATGAGAAAATGCACGAAAGGCACTTAGGAAGAGAATCATGGAGGCGCCCAAGCCTCTCACTTTTTCTACTTTCGCTATCTGCGAGCTGTTCCTGATACCGCCGAAGCCGATGGACATTCGCACGCGGTGCTCCAGAGAGAGAGAGAGCCTTTCCATTCCCTCTCAAAGCATATATCGGTAACCCTTCTGCAGCCGGCGCGCTGCGGCAAGGTCGATACCCTCGACCTCGGCCGTCTTGTGGAGCCGAGCCAGCTCGCGCTCGTTGAGTTGCACATCCTCGTTTTCGAGACGGGCGAGCCGCCGATTGTCGCGGGCGAGGATGAGCCGGAGCAGAAGGCCGCAGATCCCGGCCAACACCTGCATGGCGATGCAGATTCCCAGGGCCACGGGATAGTGGTCGCCCTGCGACTTATAGTACGTGAACGGGGTCCAGGTGCCGGCGGCGGCGCCGAACGAGTTGATGAAGGCCAGCGTGGCGGCGCGCTTAGCGGGCGGGCGCGGAATCGCGCTGCTGATCCAGGCGTAGCAAGTCCCGACCATGGCGAAGATCATGTTCATCAGGAAGAAGCTGAAGTAGCGTGGACCGAAGGAGTCGGTGGCCATAAAGATAACGAAGCCGACGATCGTTATGGGTACCGGGTAGACAAAGAACCAGAATCTGTTGGCCAGGCGGTCCGATAGGTAGCTGTGACCGAGAGACCAGAAGACAATGAAGATATAGGGTGGCGCGACCAACAGTAGCGACACAGTATGTGAGTAGCCCAGGGTCGCCGTCAAGGTCGGGAAGAAGTTCTGAAACCCCCCGGCGCCATTGATGGCGTGATAGGCGACTGCCAAAATGTACGTCTTTGGGTCTTTAAAGGCGAGCTTCATCCCGTACAGTTGGCTCCTGGCGCCCGCCTCGTCCACGTCGATCTCGGCAGCGTCAATGGCCAGTCGGCGGTTAGCCACACGCTGCATTTCCGGGCTGAGGCGCTTCCAGGTGCCCGGAAAGTCTGGCAGGGCGACGCAGACGACGAGGCCGAGCAGGACGGTGATGGAACCCTCCAGGATATACAGCCACTGCCACGCGCTCATACCCCGAGCGCCTGCGAGCCCTGAGAGAATGCCCGCGGCGATCAGGCTGCCGAACGCACCCGAGATGAGCGAGCCGCAGTAGAAGATGGCCATGCGCAGCGACAGCTCTTCCTTGGTATACCATTTGCTCAGGTAGAACAAGACGCCGGCGAAGAAGGGCGCCTCTATTTGAGAAAACGTTAGATTGAGATTCTCCAAGAGAGGGACGCCTTTGAATAGAGAAAGGCAGTGAAGAGAAAATGGTCAGGGGGCAGGTCAATGCTACACCCACCTACGAGACCGAGAACGAATCGGCATGCAACGATCCCACCGTAGCCTTGGACCTGGCTGGTCACGGCCGAGACAAACCCCCATGCGACGGTAAATCCACCGAGGTACAGTGACGGCCGGCCACAGTAGTTCAGCAGCAAGTTCGAAGGCACTTGCATTAGGACCTGCAGAAAACGCGTCAGTCCTCTATCTCAAGGAGCAGTTGCGCAGGAAGATACCCACATACGCCACGAAGAGTATACTCAGGCCGACCTAATACTGGTCGCCGGTCAGGTTCAGATCTTCTTCGAGGCCTTGCAGTCGTGCGGCCGCGTAGTTGTTCCTAGCGAGGCAGATCCCATTAGCAATATGCTGGATGACGAGTTCAAGCGCATTACCTGTCAATGTAGTTCATCAAATAGACTAGAATGACCATGGGCATGATCAGCAAGTCGATTTTCAGACGCAACTTCTTCTCGATCGCTTTTTCCTCCGGCGTCAATGCAGCAGCATGCATCTGTTCTTCGTGGGCCGCAACTGCCTTGTCGCCGAGTATCATGGAGTCTTTTAGAACGATATCGGATGCCATTTTGGCGGGGCCTTCCTAGATGTGAATATTGGAATAATTACTTTGTACAGCAGAAGATGCACTGCGAACGCCGATGATGCTTTTTACTTTGGCAATTCCCGGGGACGTGCAAGATCGAAGGACGTGGCGCGAGAAGAAAGCGGTCACCAGGGACGGAATAAGTACATACAAGTACATGAAGAGGATCAAAGGTGAATCCTCTTCCCCCAATAATGCGGACACGGAAATAT
The DNA here is from genome assembly GCA_016109575.1 of Phialophora chinensis. NCBI lineage: Eukaryota > Fungi > Ascomycota > Eurotiomycetes > Chaetothyriales > Herpotrichiellaceae > Phialophora > Phialophora chinensis. The sequence goes on along the minus strand of JADWPU010000010.1, from coordinate 1,061,455 downwards.
GGTGGATAAGAACGCGGAAAAGCATTGACAAGGGGGCATTAACGGAAAACATTCTCCACTGAAATAGCTGGCGCGGACCAATCGACAGCGACACAAGACTGCGCAGATGAGGTTGGGCTGCTTGCAACGCATGCCCACGGGGAAGAGGCTGGTCGTTCCGGGGTTGACGGTGGGAGTCAATGACAGCCCTGGATGAGCGACAAGGCGGATCTGTTGCTGAGCCCTTGGCAAGGAAAAGCGCCAACCGTCGGCAGTGCCTTGAATACCCAATCTTTCCTAATGATACTTGCTCCTCCGAGCATTGACTGGGGGATCCTTCAACCCGTGTGTGGTTTCCTTACCTTATTGCCACAATGTAGCTTTGCTGAAAAGCTCGACTTGCTATGGCAACGATGGCCGCGGTGACATTTGGGACGCTCGTCAGGGCAACAAATGTACGTTGGCGAAGCGCAGCCATGAGAGCAGGCACGTCGTCTTCTGGGAGACCTGCGCCCATTGCGGCAGCTGGGACTCTTTTGCGAGATTCCGTGGCCAGCACATTGGAGAGAATGGTTGGGTAGATGGACGTGGCGACCCAACCGCCTGTTCACTTGCTTACACCGCTAGAAGAAGATCGTCAGTGTTATTTCTACCAACACAGAGGCCGCAACAAGAGGTCGTGAGAGAGCATGGGATGCCACAACAGAAGGTTCCTCGGGATCACTTACGCAAGGCCTCCAGAGACACCAAGCTCTTCCTAAGTCGCACCAAATTGAATGAATGTCATACCCAGTGGCACTTGGTAGCCATAACCGAACTGGCATAAGAAAACACAGCTCATGGTGAGACCCCTGTTGTCCGGCCTGCCCATACCCAAAAGTGCACCGAAGAAAACCATGACAGAGGCTGCGCAAAAATATTGAGTCCGAAACCATTCACTGTGCGGGCTGAGCAGGGTCAGCACCAGGGGTTGATTGGTATCACTCACCCAACGAGACCGACTAGACCTTGTCCCACAGCCAGTCCCAAGTTCTGCGACAATGTCACACCCGGCGAATAGGACAGTCAGGTACTTTCGTTGGCGTATAGAACGGCAATCTAGCGCCGTCATCCCCTTGGTGAGTTTCATCATCCCAGCAGTCGGAGCATTCCATTGCTACGTACCTAGCTCACGTAAACGACATTGGTCGAAAAGTAGAACATTCTGCCTATGGCACCGAAAAGAAGTGGCGGGGTCAGGTAGCCTTTCAGTGTGATTGTCCATGTTTTCAGCGTTAAGCGAGCTTCACCACGAATCGACCGAAAGGTTTCCTTGACTTGGTGGACAGTATTTTATTACCCACATCTTTGTCGAAGCTGGTGACGTCTTCGAACTGAATCTCACAGTCCTATCCTTGGTCTCGGCAGATACCAGTCCGGGGACGAGCTCGACGATCAAGGAAGGATCTTGTTACTGGTTTCTCTCATAGCTGCTACGGCTCTCTTCGTTCCTCCATCTAAAGACGTTATCCCTCTGTGATCAATAACTTTAGCATCTAGACTAGTATGTGAGCTTCGTGCTTCACGGGCTTGGAAAACATCATGCTGTGTCAGTCTCGCCAGTATCTAGGGTCTGATCATCTCGTTCAGATGCTGTCGCCAACAATCAATCTCATCAGAATCCCGTGAACCATACATTCTGTCGTGGATGCGGGTTCCTTCGGAGAAGACCAATCATCTTGATCTGATTCAATTCACCCTTTCAGTGTCAGCCTCGTCGAAGTGCGGAGACGGGGAAGCAGTGGGCCGGTTTAAGACCCTCCCTCCCTCCGTGTTGGTATCCCGGAGCCCAGCAACACAAAGTTCCATGGACTTGGGAGTACTTTCTCTTTTCACGTTGGCACAACTAGCGAAAGCATCGATGATTACCCGGTGACTGCACACTTTACTCCGGATCTGCGAGGACTTGTTTTCCACCGAGTCAGCGCGCTCTCTCTCCTTGAAACCGTCATGTTACCCGTCTGAGCATAATTACAGCATTTGAAACCTCAACAATGAAGTACCGTGGGGTTGTATACGATGTCGGGCTCAAGTTGGATGATTCAGGATTTTCGGTTGAGCCATACAACGAGAATCTTGGGAAACACGACTTGTCCGCCCTCGCGGAACCAACTGCACGCCAACGCAGTGCGTATCGAAGGTGAAGAGATTCATCGGCTGGTTTCCGCCAGAAATGCTGCCCATGCAAACGGCTTGACAGCGTTTCTGACCCCGTGGAAGGTGAATGCTAGAGTCGATGAAACGCTATCGTACCTCCAAGAAGCGGCTCTGGCGGCAGAACAGCTTAGAACGGACGGAAACGCGTTGGTTCTGGTTGGTGGATGTGAATACTCGATTTTTCAGCAAGGCGTTCCGCCTGGCGACTCGTTGAGTGAGCGGGGCCGGTGATTTGGGAGTCATCTTGAAGTGGGAGATCATTACAAGGTCAACATTCCGAAGTCCGTGAGCGACATGATGCCCAAGCTCCATGAAGTATTACAGTCCTTTGCCAAAGCTATTCGAGTCTTCTGTCGAGGCCCACTCACATATTCAGGGGAACCTGGGAGACTGTCGATTGGACAATTTTCGACATCGTCGGGATAGACTACTATCGAAGAGGAGAGATGGCAGACGAGTACGCTGGAGGTCTGCAAAGTTTCAGGGTTGGGACACCACTTGTGGTGATGGAAGTCGGCTCTTGCGCCTACACCGCGCAGCCGTAGCGACGACGGCTGCTCCGTGCTCCTGGAAGGCACAAATCCCCATGGCACTGGCAAATTTCAGAACGGAGTCGTCCCGGTGCGTAATGAGAAGGGGCAGGCCGACTACCTCTCCACACAGCTCGAAATTCTGTCGTCCAATGTTCACGCAGTCTCCGTTTATGTCTTTTCATCCCCAGCATTACGGTTTGGTGAAGGGCTGGAGGATCTGGACATGATGTCCTGCTCTCTGGTCAAGACATTCCCAAAGGATGATTCAAGGTTCAAATCAATCCCACCCTAGGAAACCAAAGAAGCTTTTCACCAAGTCGCGAAGATATACCAGAGCTACACGACGGCAAAGGGGGAATCAGGCAACCAAGAGGCGAACGGGAAACTTGCTCCTAGGTGGCTGTCGAAGCCGCAAAGCCTCCTAGTTACTACCATATCCCAGGAGGAAGCCCAAGCGTTGCAGAGATCGCTGGATTCTCTCTTGGAGAACGCTTCATGGGCTCCAACTCTGACGAGGTGTCTTTGATCATGCCGGTATACAGGCAATGTACCATGACCGTTGACATGTGCCGAGAACGTTGACACGGTGCTAAAAAGGTGGAGCCGACCAGGTGCTACACCACGAGTTAGTATTTCCAATAAATCCTGTGGTTTGCTTGACTAGACCATATTCAAACCACTGAAGCTGCGGGTATCAGATCTTTAACGATTTGTGTGATATGCTGACACGATGTCCTGCCCCATACTTTTGATGGCAATCCATTCGTACCCTCTGAGCATTTGAACTTCCGCTGGATCAGGTTCATAAGATGCAACCTTGTCCTGGCTGTAAATCGTAGCCCTCGACAATAGAGTGTGGTCTTGAGCCAATACAGGGATCTCGATATCTGAACCAACAGCGTCGAAGATCAGTTTAATCGCCATCCTCTCCCAGGGGAATGTCACTTCCTGCTCCAAAGACGATAGCATCAAAGCCCATGAGCTGCGACAGCATGATTTCCCCCCGATGTAATCACCTCGGATGAAAGGGAAGTCTCTCATGGCTTTCCAAACAAATCCGCAAGGCGGCAGGCAATGCCAAGTACAAGGGAAGCAGCAGCTCCATATCCTACGTCGACGAGCTTAGGTCAGGCCGCCACTGATACAGCTCTTTTTCTCTGCGCTTTATCCGTCGTCACGATCGACCACGTACTATATAGGCAAGATGCGAGAGATGACTGGCCACGTACATACGATGCAGGCAAGAGGCGAGAGATGGCCCCCAACGAAAGATTAATCAACAATGTCGCACAAATACCGGAGCGTTCCTCGCATCATGATCACCTAACCGTCAGGCGTCCTGTCATCGTCGGTACATTCAGCCTATTCCGTACTGTCGACACCTTTTGCACCATCAATTTCCTTTCGTCTTGATGGATCTGGACCCTGAAAAGCAAAGTTGGCAATAGCTCCAGAGACACCAAACACAACAGCCATGTCGAAACCTCCAATCGTGATAATTATTGGCGCGGGAATCGCGGGCCTGGTCACCGCAAAGACTTATCTCCAAGTCTGCAAACATCTGGACCGTCCTGTCGAACTGATCGTCCTCGATGAAGGCAAAGACTTGGGCGGCGTCTGGTCGACGGAGCGCCACTACCCAGGGCTGATGGTGCAGGCTCCCAACGGCTACTACGAGCTGTCGGACCTCACCATGGTGGACGAGGACCATCCGCGAGACGGCCTGATCCCCGCAGCACGAGAGCACGCGTACCTGGAAGCATATGCTCGACAGTTCGACGTGTTTGACAAGATCCGCTTCTCCACGAAGGTCGTCCGAGTTCGCAGGCGAAACGCACCATTGCCAGCGGGATGGACGGTGGAGACCGCGTCTGGGGAAGTCCTCGAATGCGACAAACTAATAGTCGCCTCGGGACTGTATTCGAAAGACAGACCTATCCCCGTGCCGTGTACTGGGTACACCGGTACGGCCATCCACTCGCGGTACATGAGCCGCGTGTACGAGCGCCTCCGCAGCGATCCCGACGTGCGCGACGTCGTGGTGGTAGGAGCCTGCAAGTCGGCCGTGGAAACGTGCTCTGTTTTCCTGGCGGCGAAGAAGCGCGTCCACTGGGTCATCCGACCATCCGACCAAGGCGCTCCGCTACTCATCTTCCACCCGGACCAGAAGCCCAGCCCGCTGGCCATTGCCCTCACGAGGTTCCTCCCCATGCTGACCCCGTCAATCTGGGTGACCAGCGGGTTCTGGTACAACTTCTTGCACTCCGGGTCCTGGCTCCTGGGGACGTGGCTCGTGCGTGGATTCTTCAGCCTGATGAGCTGGGCCATCATGAGGGAGATCCACTACGGCAAGAGCCAGAACTCGCAGAAGATCCAGCCGAAGCGGAAGAATCTGTTCTTCTACTCCACCTATCTCAGTCTGATCGTGGAGGGTGCACCCTTCTTTGACGCCCTGCATGAAGACAACCCGGAGAAACTCACCGTCTACCGCGCCACGCCGCTGAAGTGCGAGGGCCGAGAGATCGTGGTCGACGAAGAAAACACAGGTAAACGGCGCATTCCCGCCGACGCCGTCGTCTGGAGTATAGGCTGGGACCCGGGGCTTGACTTCTTCGACCCGGACGAAGCAGCGGAAATGGGCCTCCCAGTGCGTCTGGACAAGAAGGGAACTAGTAGCCGCAGCGGCGACGATGACGAGAACCAGAAGCATCTTTCTACAGACCCAGACCCAGACTCAGCGCTCCCAACCCTAGAATCGTACGACACCAAGGTAAGGAGACTCTTCCCCGCAACACTGAACACGACGCCAGCACAGCCTCAAGACCCGACCACCACGCTCCCACACTCGCGATGGGGTCTCTACCGCTTCATCATCCCGGCCAAACACTTCGCCACGGGCGACCGCACCCTCGCCTTCTCCGGCATGATCTCCTCCGGCCAAACAGTCACAACATCCGAGGTCGGCGCCCTCTGGGCCGTCTCCTGGCTAGAGGATCTCTTCCCCTCCCCGCCCATGCCTCTTCTGAGGAACGTCGACGCCCCGCGCCTGACCGTCCCCTCGCCTTGGTTGGCCGATGCGCAAGGGCCGGCGGGAGCAGGAGCACAGTTATCACGACGCAAGACCGAAGGGAAAGCTGGTACCCCCACCACTCTATCGCCCAGGGATCTCGAACGGCTCGCCAACGCCGAAATCCGCTTCAACCAGGCGTTCCAGGAACGGCGGTACGGTCTCCGCGGCGCGCGCGCCCCGGAACTCATCCTCGAAGCGAGATCATACATCGACCTGCTGTGCCATGACTTGGGCGTTCAGGTCCATCGGAAACGGAGACTCGATCGCGGCGGCAGTAGCAGGAGCATAGGGGACCAGCAGAGCGATGATGATGATGCTGCCGATGCCGATGGTGTGGGGGGAAGGCGAAGGCGGTCGTCCATGGAGAACGAGAGGACCAGCACGGCCAGAAACCCGTGGCGAGAGATCAAGAGTTGGGCCAGAGAATATTTCGAGCCGTATCTCGCGAGCGATTACAGGGGGATCGTTGTGGAGTTTCTGCGGAATAGAGAGAGAAACACACACACACAGCTTTGGTCGGGAAGGGAGAGGAGGATGAAACACCTGTGCGAACAAGGTAAGGTAAGGTAAGATAGGGTAGGGGAGGGTAGGATGGGATAGATGGAAGTGGTATGTGGTAGCGTATATAAGAGAAGTACCTCGTACAGCACATGCATGTAATGAGGCGAGACGAGGAGAGGCGATTAATCTACCTGGCACTACTGCATAGGCGGCTCAGCCATTCTACATACGTATCTCTGTCTATGTCAGTAAAGAGCATCAGTGGTGCTCCGTATGATACGACAACTTTGGTTGAAACGAAGGGAAAAGAAGGAAAGAAGCAGCTAAGGAAGAATGAAAGAAGAAAAGGGAGGAAAGAATGAAGCAAGCAGGAATGAAAGAAGAAAAAGAACGAAAGGAATATCTAAGATACAGTACGTTCTGCCGCCGCCATGACATGCTTCTTATCAACTTGACTGACTGGTTGACCGATCGATTCGTTTCTTGATTCAAACATTCATCACGGCAGTTTCACAGTATTTCATAGTAGTCCACAGTACGTGGTAGTCTCAGAGCTCGGCTCTATAGGCTTGTCGTCCTGTAGCAGGCTGGAGTTCTCCATTTGCGTGATGTCTTGGTACAGCTCACAACTCGAAGCTCGACGTTCATGACAGAAAGGAGAAGGTATGAACAAGTCTTATTACAATATCGTATCGTATATATGTCCTGTAATTCTAAACCCACCACCGGCATTATCGGGTCCATACAAGTCCCACGTAAGAAAAAGAACCAGAGGGTGCATGTTGCCTTATGTTTGCTGGTATAATACAACGGCATCAGCCACCAGTCCATGCAACCATGCAGTCGCCTGAACTCCTCGCTCAAAACTCAAAATGTACTTTTCAATGACATGTTTCCGGCCGTAGTGTGTGTACGGGTGTTGTGCTGGAGGTCATGACTCCCTCGATTCGATTGGTTTCGCCTGATGGTGTCGGACGACGAGAGATCAAAGTAGTGTGTCATGTGTCATTGCCACATCACGCATCATGCTGCGCGACCATTTCGTAAGTCTGCTTGTTGACCCCCAACCCACCAGCCCACATCCGCCACAACGGCATCTTAGCACCGCCAGCGTACCTAAACGCCACCATCCGCGGGCTTCCTCTCTCCCTCCTCTTCCTCGCACTCCAGATCAGGATCCTCGAGTAGATGAACCAGATGATGAAGCCCACTGTCAGGACCAGCACAAAGCCCAGCACGGTCAAAAGCAGCCAATTCTTGCCCATCCAGAAAATCAGCCTCGCGTCCTTGCCGTGCCAGCTCGACCCCTTGTAGGTCTCGAAGAACGACCAGGCATGCATGTTGTACTCGTCGGGCATGAGGACTCGGACTCTCCCGACCCACGTGTCGGGGTCCAGGTCGGCGTGCTCGCCCATCCATTTCTTCCAGATGACGCTCAAGAACAGCGGACCCGTCGACGCCATGATCGTAATGTACGGCAGGATCCAGCTCCGGTTGGCGCCCTGCAGGGACTCCATGACTCGGAGGAAAAACGGATGTTGGGGGATTGCGCCCATCACGTCGTTGGAAATCCCCGTGGGAACGGTCCTCCGAACAAACGCATTGTACGAGAGGAGGGGGTCGAGCCGTCGTTTGCACCCGTCGTCCAAGTCCAGGTACACGCCTCCATAGTGAGCCAGCACGAAGTATCGGATGGCGTCAGCGCGTTGGATGTTATGTCTATATCCGACAAATGTGGACAAGAACCACGGGTACTCCTTGGCGATAAAATCGTGGGACTTCTCATCCGTCCATAGTTTGTACTCGTAGTCCGGATGGAGCTTGATACATGACTGCTGAGCCGGCACCCAGTGCGCCGGGATCGACTCGTTGATGTACGTCTGATGGATGATCTTGGGGATCACCTGGGGACGTGTCTCGAGCAGCGTCGAGTTCGGGGCAGGCAACTCAGACCGATGGATGGCATCTCGCGACGCATCTTCTATGAGCAGGGCCAGGAGCGTCGAGACTGAGTGTAAGAGGTATGTGAGGATGATGACGGCGAACAGGAGGAAGATTAACAGACTGCGCCGCATGTTGAGGCGGCTCGAGGGTATACGAGGAGAGGGTGATGGTGAGGGTGCGGCGGAGAGTCGAGATAGGAGGGTTGGAAGTCTCATGCGAAGGGAACAGAGAGACCTGCAGAGCCCACTACAAGATTTCTTTGGTCGAGTAGAAACTCTTGTCGAGGCTGGCGGAAGTTTAAGGGGAAAGGAGAGTGACGTGCATTATTCGCCAATGCAGCGCAATGTCAAGATGCCGGTTTGCAAGAGGCCCAGCGAAAAGTGGTCCGACAGAACTGAACAATATAAGGAGGGACTGGAAAGGAACGTGTGCAAGGAACTAATGACTGTGCGATGATGTCCGGGAAGAATAAGTTTCGACTGTGTAGAGAGGAGGCCAAAGTGAGAGGCAATTCAGCACGCGGCGACGAGCCTGCAGCCAATTGCAGTCTAGCTTGCGACCGCGAAATTGTGGCAGTGCCTGCAGGCTGCTCTTCATCATCTTTCTCCATCAATCACCTCGTGCCAATCGCCAGCCCCGCGCTCTTGGGATACGTGCGCATCACATCACCTTCATCTCGCCGGCTCGTTGGCCACAGTGGCATCGTGAGGTATCAGCTCGCCGGATGAAGCCCAAATCCGGGCCTGACATTGTGCTCAGAGGGATTTCATGTCTACAACCATGACATCTCTACCATACTATTACACGGCGAGCTAGCTACATGCTAACCAACTCTCAGGCACCACCATTCTGATGCGGATCGCGGGTGTCTCCCCCTCCAATCCACATTCCCACGTTGCTCATCACGCACGGGATCCCGCCAACCATTCGCTGTCGACAAGCCTTAGCCTCGGCTTCTTACCAACAGGTCACAAGAACTCTTGGTCCTCGTACACCGTAAGGCCGCACTCTGCACGGAGGCTGTTGGGAGGCCGGAAAATCTATAGTGCTGACTGTCGGATGAATAACAACCCACTCAACCTCAAACGGGTATTGCTTTCGCAACGACGGGTACCTGACCGGAGATCATCTGTACATACTAGCGGAAACTCCATTGCCCGAAGTCCATCCAACATTCTTCTTGGCCCCAGTCCATCCACCAACGACCAAAAGGAAATCGGTCCATCATGCAGGCATATGCCTCATCTATGGACTTGGTCAGCTGCGATGGTTGCGCCGCTTGATGACGGACTGGCGGCTGGCAATTATCATCAGCTTGCCTCGGAGGCCCTGGGACAGGCTGACCCTTTTTAAGAAGCAGCTCTGTCGAAAAGCTCTGCAAGGACGACCTCTTGGCTCTGTTCGATCGGAGCGTCGTTCTGAAGCGAAAACATTATACCAATCGTACATATGACGCCTCGATTACTGAGCGTCACCTTCCTCAATTTTCCCCTTGCTTTCATGTCATCGGTATCATGCGCGGCGTATGACTGTGTCGTCCAAGGCCCAGATAAGACCATCCAACCCAGTAAAACATTGGGTATCATGAAAAAGAACGAAAGAACACCCCACCTGTCCATGAAATGAAAGTTCGTCCTCGGTACAGCAGCATCAATGAGTCTTTCCAGACGAAATGGGTGCCGTTTCCTGGGACGTCAGTCCTCGGGCATCTGGAAGATCATGCGATCACTGCCGTCCCTCCCCAATTTCTCGTCAATATAATCCAAAGCATCCACTGTCCCAGCGGTTGGCGTCCTGTCCAGCTTCACACGCTGTAGGATTTGAGCCAGCGAGGATTCACCAGCCATCGTGGCTGGCCGGGTGCTCTCATCCACCGTGCTGTCCTCCCAAGGCACGCCTTGTGCACAGCAGTAATTACGGAACAGATACTTCTGCATCCGGGCCACCTGTGCATTCCACTTGTCTTCCAGTGTGCTCATGACCGCTGCAACATCCTGATCGGTGAGCGAGCCAGTGGAGGATAACGAGCCACTATGTCGATGTCCGTGTCCCTTGCCATGTGGTTTCCCGGTTAATGTCCCGGTGAATGCCTTCTTGAGCGCTCCACCGTGATGCTTGGGCGTCTTCGGACTGTCGCCTCGATCTATGGTCTCAATCTCCCGCCGCACCTTCTCCAATGTCTTCGCTCGGTCGTGGTCCATGCTCGACATGAACAGCAGCGTGTGATTCTTTTCGAGGGCGTTTACCAGTGCGGTGAAGCTTTGGAGGTTAATGTCGTTGTGCTCGCAGTGGATTTCCAGCAACGTTTCGTTCTTCTGCAAAACCTCGGCCAACGTACTAGCGCCTTGCAGTCCGAGCCCTTGATGTTCTATACGCAAGAGTTTCAGTGATTTGTTCTTTTCCAACCCTCTCAGCGCAATGTTGAGGCTGATTCCGAATCTGGTTGCATCCAAATGCGCGTGTTCGCCGCTGATGTCGAGCTCTTCCAAGGTCTGGTTGGTGGCAAACATCTCCCTGAGAGCCTCGCAAGTCTCTATACTGGCATCATACGGCAAGGATGCACGCGAAATGTCCAGACTTCGCAGTGTGCTGTTGATTTTCAGCGCGTTGATCAACTCCCGGAAATGGCTCTCTTTCTCGAAATCCATCATGCGCATGCTCAGTGATGTTGGGCCGCAGTTCTGGCCGAGTGTCCTGAACATGAGCGTGTTGCCCACCTTCAGTCGGTTCTCGTTGGCACTTACGTGCATTATCCGCGGCTGATTGTCGTCTCGACTCATGGACCGGAAGAAGGTCGCTAGATCATGCCCTGTTAAGCCACATTGATTGACGTGCAGCTCTCGGAGGATATCGGATTTCGAGGCGGCGAGGTACGTGGATACCGAGTCCACTGACTGTTCGTTGAGAGTGGTCTGCGACAGATACAACGCCTCCAGTCTCCAGGCCAACAACACTTCGGGAGCAACCAAAGGTTCTGGCCCGGCGGTCATCTGAATCCGCGTGAGATTCAAGCGCCGAATGCGGGTAAAGGCTCCTATCCCGCGCTGGAATAGCTCGGGGCTGAATCGGCCTTGTGCTCCCGATATGTCAATCACTTCGACCGTGCTCTCCTGACAAGACAAAGAGGATAAAAGCACATCGATATCATGAACGGAAAGCCCACAGTCTCCAATTTCCAGTGCTCGAAGATGGCACTTCCTTTCCGAAGCTGCATCCACGAGGTAGTTCAAGTCGCCATCAGAAAGCCGCAAACCTGTAAGCACAATCCAATCCACGTTGGTCAGAGACCTCTTGCACAACGGTACCAGGGACTCCAGGATGCCACAATCACGAGGCTCTTCACCGTTCGCTAAAGTTGTGTGAGGCATAGTGTTTGAGAAATCCAGCCGCCTCAGTCGTCGACTTTTCAGGGCCAGCGCCCTGATCTCCTGACACAGGACTGGCAGGTCTTGATGGCCAATGATGTTCACAGGGTTCCCGGATCGCGTGAAGAGGCTGTCCACGTCCGAGCAGAAAACGTCGTAAAAGTAGCGTAGCGGCGTTATATTGATTCGCGCGAACGAAATTGAAGAGAAGGACTCGTTGTACCTTAATGCTCGGAATACAGCAAGCAACTCTAAGGCGGAGTATGAAGCACGAGACGCCGGAGGAAGTAACAGGAAGCAGGGCGCGTCCTCGCATTCGTAGTCCACAGAATAACAGATACGAGAGGTATCCAAGTCGTAACCCGCACAGTATGCGATCAACGTCCGGTCGAAGCAGTCGTGGTCCTCTTTCGGCCAGTTCGGGGGAATGTCTTGATCATCGATCTCAGGAGGCACATCGAAGAAGAAAGGCTGCCTGACCCATTCCGGTCGCAGATACTCAGACGCCGCCCGGAGGTGGAGTGCAATCTCGCCTGCGGCATATGAGGCCAAGTGCATCATGCATGGTTGACCCGCAGGAGGTTTGACCGAGAATTGAAAGGCATCCTCTCCAGCCACAACCTTGACCGACGTCAAAGTGACGATGGCATAGGAAGTCATGGCATCTAACTCGCTTAGAGAAGTGCTCGATGATCGCGTCGATGACCTCTGTAGAGGTACGAGGTGGATTTTATGCAGGCCAATGACCAGGTAACATGCCGTTGCTGACCCATTTCTGGTCAAGTCTTCAGCAGATGCCCTTCCCAAAGATTTGTTGACGGACCGTTGGACGACTTTGAAGACGTGAAAGTGCTCGGGATCATAGTCCCTTTCCCGTTCAAGCACTCGTGCAAGGTGCTCCACTGTGTGATCTTGAATGGGCTGCTGGAGGAGCGTCCTCGCCTGCTGACAAGCCGAACGTATCGCGGCCGTCCACAACTCGGCCTCGCGATATTCGTTGAGTTGCCACTGCATAGACGAGGCCTTCCGCGTACGTTCGTCGAGGAATGCCACTTCCACCGTTGGAGAGAGTCGTCCGTCGTCGATCTTGAACACGGCGACCACCTGCTCAAGTGGAACGCCCGAGGTGATGTCTGAATATGCCGACATTTGGAGTTCCTGATAAGAGCTCACGGAAGACGACCTGGGAACGTGACCCTTGTTGAGACTGCTGGGAATGCTAGGGAACATTTCGGCCGCTCTAGCTTGACTTCTGAACCGAATGAGATGCGAGTCGGTCAGCACCATGAACTGGGTCCGTTTCCTAAACACGTTGCTGCTACCGGCTTGGACCTCCCCATACTGGAGCACTTTGCCGCCCAACAGTCCCTTGACATTCATGTCCACTTCTTCTTGAAGTGACGAAGATTTCGAGTCTGATCTCGTCAAGGCAATCTTTTCGTCTTCATCGAGAGAATGCAGCGAGCGTAGAGATCCGAACACGGAGGTACGACCTGACTTTTGCAGTGTCCTTGGTCGAGTTTTGGGGCTGGCTGGATCTGACTCGACCGGACTGGGCAAATAATCGCTGGAGCGTTTCTCGCGGAGCGGGCTGGCAGGTATTTGTACCGAAGGACTGGGGTCCGCCTTCTGGCGGAAGATGCTCAAGCTTTTCCTTCTGCGTTTGTCCGCCATGTTGGGGGCAAGTAAGGAAACGGGAAGATCCCCTAGGTCCTTCTCATCAAGCAAACACTGGCTGCACCACCCGGTTGTTTCGAAGTCGGTCGGGTCTCAGAAGACACTCATGGGTTCTCTCAGGGTACACATGTTCACAAGGTCGAGCATGTCCCCTTCAGCGCCGACCCGCCCTCCTGTATAGTCTCCCTCTTTCTTCAGCGAGACACTGCTGGGTGCCGTGACATGGCCGGGAATCAGGTTAGGGGCGGCATGCGGTTGCGGTTTCCTAGGGAGAGCAGAGCAGATTGCAGTCAAGATACGTCTCCGAGACTGTGCTTCGTGACCAGAACCTGGTGGCGCGCAACTGGCAATATATTGAGGTAACCCGGTCAAGGACGCGAGCTCATAGGGCGCCGTGGACACGGGGCAGGCTTGACAGGTGGTACAGAGATCCGCTCCAAGAGGGCGATCGTAAGGTGGTGGTCGGGGATGGAGGTGTCAGCTTGTCCGTGCTTGTACGCGGCTGGTGTCAGTGTGAGGCACAGGGAAATCTTTTATGGGAAAGAGCAGAGAGCAGTCAATGGTAGACGTCGGCATGTCAAGCAACCATTGTAGCGTAGGAGTAGCCGGCGATGGATCGGCAGTCGGGACGTAATGGTGTACGAGTGATGGTTGATTCAATGCTGCTTGACTTTTCATTCATCAACCTTGTGGACTCGGCAGCGGGTAAAGTATCCACGGGCGAGCATGGCAACGCGACTGGTCGACGCATTGCACATCCTCTCGATGTTACGGAGTTTTATCAGGCCACTCACACCATCTTCGCACTGCTCAGATATGGGCTCTTCCTCCATCATGCAGGGACTGCCCCTCTCGGGTTGCTATCGGCAGCTGCGCGAGCCCGCAACGGGGGTGGTCAGGACGCGGGAGGGACCTCGAAAACAGGGCAACGACGTCGAGGTGGGCATTCGGCAGCCGTGCCGGCTCACCAGCTTCAGCGATTGGCGGGACATGTCGGAGGCGCAGGAGGCTTAGGAGGCTATCGTGGGTGCGTGGATGAGCTGGGAGATATCCGGACCACGCCACGTAGAGACTCGTGGGGTTCTAGATCCAGTGACTCGATCCATAGATAGCACTCCTACTCGTCCTGGTCACTCGACGTGTGGTCTTTTCGAAGAATGCTTAATATGAGAGGTCTCAGAGATGGGGCTGAAGACTGATATAAATATAAGACGGCTCCCTTTGTTTCTGCTGCAGGAGTCGCACTGGCGCCCTTGATTGTGAGACATGTTTCTCGCCTGGTGGTCAATTGCGCTTTCAACTCAGGCATGACAGGGTGTAGATGACATGCCCAAACACTTTTCTACTACAGTATGGGCTGTCGGGTCTATGCCCTCCTCTATGCTACATAAGCCGACACCAAACCAGAGACTCTAATGTACAAAATACGTGGGAGTACAATCATTCACCGTAAAGTACAATGCGCTCCCTGCCCGCATCAAGCTTGTCCAGATGCTGCCGCCATTGTGCACCACTACGGCTCATCGATACAAGCCTCTTCAGGTAGAAGTTGGCTGCCGCATCAGTATCCTGTGGAGCTTCGAGCGCGTTCTTGCGTCGTTTCTTACACAGTGCGTAGTGCCGTTGAGCTTCCGCCGGGGATAAAGGTGCCAACGTGTACTGCAGACCCCAGGTGTCGCTTGCCTTCAACTTCTCGGGCCGCATCACCGGCAAACCGTTGACGATGTTGCGGACGTTGAGTTTCCATGCTAATAGGGGTTTGCTGGGGGCCGATGACGGTTGCGTGTCCGGAATGGTGGCTACTGAGTCTCCCTCCGCATTTTCCTCCGTTAACCCAGGCACAGGCTCCTCTTTGGGTTTCGACGCCAGAGCCTGGTTAATGTTCATTCCCAATATGCTGTCAAGGAAAGCAACGTTGGCCGCGTTGGATTGAGGGGCAGAACCCATATTTGTCGCCGCGTCCGATGTAACTGACTCGACCTCATCGGCTTCGTTTTCATCCTCCGCTTCTTCAGCGTCATCCTCATAGCTTCTGGATGACTTGGCGCGCCCTGGATTAAATATGCGATCCTCAAATGCTCGAATTTCATCCTTCTTCAGACTTTGGATAGCCACAATCTCCTCCTCTGTGACCGGCTCTGCGAAGACGTACATGTACTGTGGGGAGACTTGCGTTGCTTCTCTTGCCTCAAAGTGAAACCGAAGAGACTGACCCGGATGCCGCATGGTGGCTTCGTTGAATATATAGTCCAAGAGCTGTATGCTCAGGGAGAACTCCTGATCCCCCAGTGTTCTGTCCGCTTGCCCATGGAGAGCGAAATCCAGTTCAGGAAGCGGTACATACTGAAAACCAAACAAACGTTCAGTGTTGTGGTATGCGACAAAAATGCCGTCCATGCGGCCCATCCGGACCTGCAGGGAGTATTTGAGAAAGGCTGATCGCATCATGTCGAAATATTCTCGTTCATAAGACTCCCACGTGCCGAATCTCTCCTTGATCTGGTAGCCCACGCCCTTTTCGTGGTCACGAACCATCATTCGCACGGCCGCTACAGCTCGCGTTTTGAGGTCGAACATGCCTGTTCCGGGCAATCGCGGATCGTGGGCGTCAAGTTGTGATCTGAGCAGGAACTGGCCGAGGCCTGAGTAGTGGTACGCTTCGGGATGGCTTGATTTCATTTGGGCGTCCTTGGTAGCATCTTCAGTCCTTCTGTACCGCTCGAATTCCTCCTTGTCCGATGTGAGGAGTTTCTCCATGGAGCGGCCAAGACTCATCAGGATATTCGCCGAGTCGAACTCTTTGTCCGCGTCCACAGCATATACGCCGTCCTTGTACCTGAGGAAGATTGCCGTCGGACCTTTCTGGATTCTGGTGAAGTTGACATGACCTTCATCTTCAAATCCCCGACTCAGATGGTCCAGGTTCAAGTCGCGGAAGCCAGAGAGGAGAAAATGGAAATGCGCGAGGACGCCTGACATGCTCGAGGTTGAGCCAATATACCGTTTATCCTTTGCCTGCGCGACGCTTCGAAGATGTACATCTTCAGATGAAGTGATGTACCTGTTCAGTGCATCATAATTGAACTCGGACACAGGCATCAGATTACCGAGATAGGGATCGAAGTTCCATACTCTGGATCGCGGATCCTGTAATTGGTAGACACCGGGATTGAAGAGAACACGCGACAAGTCATGACTCAGTCTCGGCACTTCTGACGTCTCCATGGGATATGGTATCAGCGGGAAATTGTCTGCGCTCGCAACCTGTACTCGGTCTCCTTTCATATCGGCAATTTTACCCTGCTTGGTCGCACGTGGATTCTTGGTCTTGCTGGCGACCTCGTGACGTGTCCCTGCCGTACCCAAGGGCCTCTGTCGGCGGACATGGTCCTGTCCGTAATCGTCTGCCACGAGCAAAGCTTGTGGCGTGAGGTCCAGGAGGTTCGACGGTGTCTCGAACGTGATGGATTGTTGTTCTGGAACCGGTGCCTCCGGTGTCTTTACTGCCGCTCTTTTCTTTTCTACCGTTGAAGATTTCGCTTCCTCAGTCGCAGCCGAAGCGGATCGCCCTGATTCCGACTGCTTCAAAAAGCCCAGCTTTGTCAAGATTCCCTCCCTGGTCTTTGATAGGGGATGCTTCCCACGTTTGAAAGGCATAATGGTCTTCAAGTCACGGTTCACCTCAGTATAGTGACGTCCGGTGTACGCTGACTTCAGCAGCGCCGCAACGCGGTAATAACCTTTTTGCTGGGGTTTGACGTTCATGAGCTCTATAACCTTATCCACGGTCATTGGTTCAGTCGTAGATGGGGCTTTCTCTGCTGCCTCCATGCCAGCCTGGCACATTAGTTCCCTGAACCCTTCGAACACGCCAAGCTCATTCTTCTGATCCGCAGACAGACTGAATTTTTCCGGAATCTGCGCCGCCGGAGTATCACCTCCGGGGAGGTCTTCAGACCCATCTTTCTCTTTTGGTGTCTTGCTCGCAAGTCCTTCTATCCGCTCGCCAGGTTTCTCTGCAGTGGACCCCGAAGAATCGCGAACTGGCGACCGTCGAGCGCGAGTTCGAACATGCCGGATGTTATCGTTGGACAACGGTCCCGAATAAGGAGTGTGCGAGATGCTGGTGCCTGCAGGAACGCCTGTCCACGCGCCATGATGAATTCGACATGGTGGACATATGCAATGCCTCACCGAACGAGGCAGCATGTGAGGATGGGTGTCAACAGAGTCCGCAAAGGTGAACTGCTCTAGTTCGTGGAATAGTCCACGTTCGCGGTGGAGGTGTGAGCCAGTTTGTAAATAGAACGGAAAGACGGGAAGAAAGGAAAGATCCCAAAATCCAGCAAACGCTGTTGATGAACCCAAACGCTGTGCGGAAACTTCAACTTGCAGTGCATCATCGCAAACTGGGAACTTTTTTTATGACCCACTCGAAGGGTCTCGTATGAATTGGGTTTAGCTCAGCCGTGTCGCAGCCTCGTCGCGTCACGCATTCGTGGCTCCGAAGCCGGTGCCTATGGAGCGGAGTACATACGAAACCTCCTTTCATACTACCTACAGTGGCTGTACAAAACATGAACGAGCGGCTCCAACGAATATGCAGCTTCAGAGGGGATGCCTTTTATTTCTATCGTGCTCCGTACCATGCTTGCACTAAATCACTTGTGACTGGGTGAAAGCTTCTATCCTCACCATGGTAGGATCGTCCCATCAATGTCAAAGAACTTGGCGCCGTCCGCCTTCTGCAGTCCATCAACAATCGTCATGATTTTTTGCACAGATTCAGCCGCCGGCATGGCACCCGGACCAGCAATATTCCCCATATCCGTGGCGACCCAGCCGGGATGGATGGCCACAACCGTGAATCCCTCCCCATGGAGCTCGTTGTGGAACTGGATGGTCAACATGTTCCCAGCAGCCTTCGAGGTGGCGTATGGCCCGCGGAGACCCCATTGTTCGCCCACTTGGCCGGTAAGTGAAGCTGCGGTGGAAGAGATGTAAATGATCTTGCGCGTCTTGCGAGCTTGCAGGGCAGGCACGAAAGCGTTGATGACCCGATGTGGCCCAACGACGTTGGTGTCGAGGTAGTGGAGGAGTCTGTCCGAGGAGATCTGCGTGAGGAGTTCGTCCTCCCCGATGGCACCGTTGACAATCAAGGTGTCGGCTTCTGCGACTTTCTTGGCCGCCATGTCAACAGATCTCTGGTTGGTTTGGTCGAGCTCGAGGACTTCAATGTTGGCTTGGTCGAAATTGAATGGCTTCCGCATGGTTGCAATGACGCGGGCGTCGGGATTCTGAGCAAGGAACTTTGTTAGTTCCAAGCCAATCCCCCGGCTGGCGCCAATGACAACTGTCGTCTTGGAGGGCATGGCGTTACGGTCTATGTTGTTGGTACCGAGCTTGGGACCTTGAAATTATGTGCCTGTTGGAAGAGGTCTGTTTGCACAGTTGGTGGTGGTGTTGAAGATGTAGGTTCCATGCCGAGGGAGCAAGATGTTATTGAGCTTTATACTTCTTTACACACCTGGACAAAAGTTGCATAGTGGTCCGTTCACTACCCTTCTCCATCACCATTAGTTGATCCCGTCCCCCGCTCCAGACCGCAGGCAAGGCTGAAGCTGAACTCCTGGCGGATGCGGAGGACAACAGCGTCCGAAGGTCCGCAAACCCTCGCTGACTCAAACTCGAACCCATAACCTCCGCAGCGCAGGTCTCTAAGCAGAGACCGATTCGTATGGTGCACGATGACGCAGTGGAAATCATTTCGAGTCTTTTCAAAGCACAACATGATGCGGAGGGTGTAGCATACCTACCTCCCGGCCGGGCTGAGCCAAACCACAAGCACAGAATCAACGGCAAAGGCACTTATCCAAAGAGCGCTCGTTCTAGGGGCGTCTTTCAGACTCAACCTGTTCAGCAAGTCGTGATTTCACATCTCCACAGGGTGTGTACCGCCGCTGCGGCGGAAGTGTCTATTATTCTCTCTTTTGCTTCCTCAGAACCAACCAGGCAATGCAAGCATAACTTTTGGGACACAATATCTGGGGGTTCAACGGGCCTTTTCTCACGATGTCCTCCTGGTGGTCATTGATGCATTCAACAGACCATGTATGGTGATTTGCCCCTTCTGCCATTATGTGATCAGAATCCCTACTCATGGCGCACTCCAGCTGCTCAGATTCTTCAGGACGCAGCCGTCATTCTCCCGCCGCACCAGCTTACCGATTCTAAAGACGGTCTCCCCATTCTCTTCGAGGATTCGCTTGACTTCACCCGCCGCAACGCTCGACACGACGAGAACCATGCCTATTCCGTTGTTGAATGTTCGACTCATCTCTTCGTTGCTGACATTTCCAGCTTTTTGAAGCCATGTGAACACCGAGGGTCGATCCCACGCAGACACGTCGATCTCGGCTGCCAGGCGCTTGGGAAGCATTCTGGGTACGTTCTCCAGCACTCCACCGCCTGTAATATGAGACATTCCTTTGACCAGGTCCCGTTCCACTGCTTTCAACAGCGAAACTACATAGATGCGTGTCGGTATGAGGAGGGAGCTGCCGATTGTGGTCTCCACATCCCACGGAGCAGTGTCTGAGAAAGTAAGGTGCATCTTCTCAATGATTCGCCGGATCAGGGAGAAGCCATTCGAGTGGACTCCGCTTGACGCCAGCCCCAGAAGTACGTCGCCTTCGACCATGCTTTCCATGTCCGGTAAGATTTTCTGGCCTGCTGCCCTGTCAATGGCACCCACAGCCGTCCCGACAACGTCGTACTCTGTGCCGCTGTAGACGCCAGGCATCTCTGAAGTCTCCCCGCCAACTAGAGTGCAGTTTGCAGTCTCGCAGCCGTCACAAACACCCCGGATAAAGGCACTCGCAATGGCAACATCGAGAATACTGCAACCGTAGTAGTCAAGGAAAATGTGTGGTCGAGCCCCTTGTACGACGAGATCATTCACGTTCATGGCGACCAGGTCAATCCCAACAGTGTCGTGAATATTCATAGCATGAGCGATCTTGAGTTTCGAGCCGACTCCGTCAGTTGCGCTGATCAATATTGGAGAATCCTGGTGATATCCTGCCTTGGCAAGGTCAAAGGCACCGCCAAAGCCTCCTAGGTCGGCATCAGCACCGGGACGTGCGGTCTTCTTCACCCAAGGTTTGATCATCCTGACCAGATCGTTGCCCGCGTCGATGGAAACTCCTGCCGAGGCGTAGGTCATCCCATTCTGCTCGGCGTTGAGGGCATCCGCCTTGCGTTTGAACGCCCGGTGCGCAATGTCGTTCCTGAAATGCATGCCCTGGAACTTAATAGTACCCATCCCGTTATACGCCCGAGCAACCGCTTCTTCCAACGTGTCCGCCGTTGCCGTTGCACAAATCACTCGCCCGCCCATCGAGATGACTTGCTTTCCCTCCCTGATCGTGCCGGCATGGAAAACATAGGTGTGCGGTGCGAGCTGCTGCTGCAAGGTGATTGGTCGATTTTTGACAAATGTGCCAGGATAACCCTCGGCGCATGCAACCACCGTAGCAGAGAACCTGGGTTCGATTTTGAGGTCAACGCCGTCCAACCAATGCTCCGTGCATGCCAGCATAACCTCGGCAAGGTCGGTATCGTCGCTGAGAAGCGGAAGCAGGGTCTGTGTTTCTGGGTCTCCTCCTCTGACATTGTACTCCAGAACTTTCGGACCGGTCTGAGTGATCATCAAACCCGTGAAGAGCATGCCCACAAAGGGCATTTTCTCTCGTCTCATGCCATCGATTGTCGGCTGGACGATTTCTCGGTCGACTTGTGCAATGAGCTCCTTCGAGGCAATTCTAGTGGGTGCGTAGCAGCCCATGCCTCCCGTGTTCGGACCTTCGTCGCCGTCAAAGACACGCTTGTGATCTTGGGCGGGCGGCAAGGACCGAATGGTATAGCCATCGCTGAATGAAAGCACGCTCAACTCCTCACCTTCCAAGAACTCCTCTATGACAACCTGGGAGCCTGCTGATCCAAACTCGCGTGCCACCATAATCTGCTTGAGCGCATCGTGTGCTTCCTGTTTGGTTGTCGGGATGATGACTCCCTTGCCAGCCGCAAGCCCGTCCGCCTTGATCACGACATCGTGGTTGACAGAATCCAGATACTCCCGCGCACTTTCATAATCGGTAAAGGTTCTGTAGGCCGCCGTAGGTATCCCATGCCGTTGCATAAAGTCCTTCGAGAAGGCCTTTGATCCTTCCATTCGGGCAGCTTTCTTCGAGGGCCCAAAGCACCTAATATTGGCGGCACTGAAGAATTCCTTCACGCCTGCAACCAGCGGTGCTTCAGGCCCCACAACCACTAGATTCAAGCCATGTTTGCGTGCGTGTGCCACCAACTCTGTGAAATCATTGACAGTTATATTGACATTGACGATGTTGTCTGCGGACGATTCGGTGCCACCGTTCCCGGGCGCGACGTGAACAACATCGACGGAGGGCGACTTGGCCAACTTCCATGCAATAGCATGTTCGCGGCTGCCCGAGCCGATGACTAGAATGCGGAGCCTCTCCGCCATCTTGAAATGAAGTATTTGAATCGGGTGAGCGAGCAGTCAGGTCGCAGAATGTACGACAACAATGAGACCGCCCAAGAATGAATCGCTTGCTCACTGACACATCATGAAGGCCTCGCGGCCGCCTGTGCCACCATGTCTGAAATTTGCGCAGAAGAAAAATATACAAACCTCTGACGCCAAGCTGAGGCCGAAAAAATTCACTCATTCGTCCCGCCCGCCGATTTTCGCTCCCTGCTGCCCGCTGATTGGCCAGCCTGACGCGAAGTGACTGTTCGAGAGGCAGTTCAAGTTCTCTTTAAATACATTCGCAGAACATTGAGGTTCACCTTAAGCATAAATCGAGCCGAATGTTGCGCATCTAATCATCCGATGGTCATGGAATGATTGAGGACTACTCAAAGACACAAACCTCAGCAAGGGAACCTCGTGATACATCCCCAGCGCGCGCGGGCGCCAAGTTCAGAAAACCCTCCGTTGTTGACCTTGCCGCCTGTTGAGGATGTGGATCATAAGTACACTGCCCTCCGTACCAGTTTCTCAGCGAAGCGCTAACGTGATCAGAGGTGCCATGCTCGTCGGCCAATATAGGTAAGTCGACAGTCACCTGGCTCTCCCCAACTGAAGTTTCAGCGTGATCCGATTCTGATTGTAACCCTTGCTCGATAAAAGGCCCGGGCTTCGACGTAATTGGCCTTGCCCTCTCAATGTACCTCGAACTGCGCGTCAGCATCTCCCCGTCCGCGCAATCTGGCCCATCAAACCCACACAACTGCACGGTAACCTATGCCGGGGTCGGCGCCGAGGACATCGACCTTAGCCCCGAGAATAACCTCCTCACCCGCACGGCATTGTATGTCCTGAGGTGTCATGGTCAGCATGACTTCCCTGCTCACACGCATGTGCACATTCAAAACCCCATCCCTCTGGGGAGAGGATTAGGTTCCTCGGGCGCGGCTGTCGTTGCGGGCGTTTTGCTGGGGAACGTCGTTGGAGGGTTCAACCTGTCGAAACCTCGAGTGCTGGACTTCGCCTTGATGGTCGAACGCCATCCGGACAATGTTGCTGCGGCGTTGTACGGCGGGTTTGTGGGGACGTATCTCAATGAACTCGATCCCGTGGATATGGCAAGAAAGGAAGTCCCTCTCTCTGAAGTATTGCCTCAACCAGCGGGAGGAATAGATACAGGTCTTGTGCCGCCTATTCCACCAGAGAACATCGGGCATTATAGACGGTTCAACTGGTCCAAAGAGATCAAGGCTTTGGCGATCATTCCAGACTTCGAGGTCAGCACGGCGAAAGCGAGAGAGGTGTTACCGACCGAGTATTCGAGAAAGGATATGGTAAGTTTGTGACCCTCTAATAGTGTCTCAATCAGCACGTCGAGAAGCGCGGCGGAATCGCAAAGCGGACTCTTCTCCTCTAGGTTGGAAGACGTCCTATGGCTAACACACTCCAGATCTTCAATCTCCAGCGCATCGCCCTCCTGACGACCGTCCTCAGCGACTCTCCTCCCGACCCCCAACTCATTTACTCTGCCATGCAAGACCGCATCCACCAACCCTACCGCGCCGGCTTGATCCCTGCCCTCCCCTCAATACTCTCCTCCATGTCCCCTCAGACACACCCGGGCTTGCTGGGTATCTGCCTGTCAGGCGCTGGACCGACGATATTGGCGCTTGCGACGGAGAACTTCGAGAGTATCGCGAGTGTGATTATTAACCGGTTCAAGCAGGAAGGAGTCACCGCTGAGTGGAAGCTTTTGGAGCCTGCCGAGGATGGGTCCACGGTGCTGGAGGTGCCTGGGGATGTGCCAACGTATCGACAGCAGAACCTGTTGGGTTGAGCAATCACGATTAGAAGGGGTGACAACATGATACTGCTTGTGAAACTCAAGATTGAAGTCTCTTTGAAAGATTTTCAGGACTCAAATCCGCTGGTGCTACTTCACTGACGTGGGTGATGACATGATGACCTGATTCCCATGCATCGGGACACGCATCCCACGACATCTAGGATTCGACCGTATACACAAACACTGGATAAGGATATGTGAAAGACCTGTCTGACTAGCTTTGCATTCTAGGCACTACTTTGGAATGGCGCTATTCATTGAAGATAACGGTGAACTTAATGCAGGCTCCAACGACCCAATTCCCTGGAGGCCTTCCAGACATGGCTCACCTGTGGTAGTCCACAAGTACTTTTCTCCAGCCGCTTCACACGCTGCCCGACACAAATCTATGCTCTGCATCTCTCCCCGCTTCATCGTCGCATTGTTATCGTTGACTACTGTTCTAGAAGGGTTGCCGCAATTCGTCGAAGTCCAAGCATTGCCGGATGCTCATGAGGAACTTAGAAGCACTTGCGATGGACAATGGAAGGACCGCTTTCATCGTACTCCTGCTTGGAGATCCACATCTGTTGGAATGTTGAAAGTGAGGCCAAGATGGAACCACCGATCCAGACAGAGTATTTACGCTCAGGAGGCGCAATGATCTTGACCTTCATGGACGATGGAGCAAGAGCAGTGATTTCCTTTTGCATACGGTCGGAGATACCCGGGTACATGGTAGTACCACCAGACTGTTGGGCTGTTAGCAATTGACCCAGGAGAATGATGGGCTTGAACTTACCATGACAATGTTGCCGTACAGATCCTTGCGGACATCGACGTCGCATTTCATGATGGAGTTGAAGGTAGTGACGTGGATACCTCCAGATTCGAGACCAAGAACGGATGGCTGGAACAGGGCCTCGGGGGCTCGGAATCGCTCGTTGCCAATGGTGATGACCTGGCCATCGGGAAGTTCGTAGGACTTCTCCAAGCTTGAGCTCTGAGACGCAGTCTGAATTTCTTGCTCAAAGTCAAGGGCGACGTAGCAGAGTTTCTCCTTGATGTCTCGGACGATTTCTCGTTCGGCAGTGGTGGAGAAAGTGTAACCTCGCTCAGCCAAGATCTTCATGAGGTAGTCGGTCAAATCACGGCCAGCCATATCGACACGAGAAATAGCGTGGGGGAGAGCGAAACCCTCGTAGATGGGGACAACGTGAGTGACACCATCGCCGGAATCCAACACGATGCCAGTTGTGCGACCGGAGGCGTAGAGAGACAGGACGGCCTGGATCGAGACGTAGAATGCCGGGGCGTTGAAGGTCTCGAAGACGATCTGGGTCATCTTCTCTCGGTTCGACTTGGGATTGATTGGGGCTTCGGTCAAGAGGACAGGGTGCTCCTCGGGAGCGACACGAAGTTCGTTGTAGAAAGTGTGATGCCAGATCTTTTCCATGTCGTCCCAGTTTGTCACGACACCGTGTTCGATGGGATATCTCAGTGTCAAGATACCACGCTTGGACTGGGCCTCATCACCGACATAGGAGTCTTTTTGACCCATGCCGATCATGATACCATGGTGACGAGGTCGACCGACAATGGATGCTGGCCTCGTGTGTCAAATCGTGTCCTGGTTTTCCAATGCGGGGCAGGGCGAACTTACGGAAGACAGCTCGAGGTGCGTCGTCGCCAGCAAAGCCAGCTTTGCACATACCGGAGCTGGAGAAATCATCGTCAGTCTAGTGTTCAAATTCTCGCCGCTTCCCTTCTCTTCCGATGATCCCGCGATTGTGGCTCATGTGTCCAGAAGGACGGAGCTGAGGGGAGCAGGCAGAGACTCCTAACTCAAGGGCGCAGGCGCTTACCCATTGTCAATGACGAGCGCAGCAACTTCTTCTGTGTTGAGAGAGACATATCAGTACTCGTTCGCAATTGTAAACAGTGGCCACAAGACCATTGGCTTTGAGCGGGATCTGGCTTACCCTCCATTGTGACGGATTACTGAAGGATAAAGTGAGGGGAACGAGATGAGGCGATTGAGCAGGTGGCAGCAGAAAAGACTCGAACCGTCGAAGGTGAACAGGCCTTCGAGAAGACGAGTGAGGAGATTGATAGGTAAGAGGGATGGAGATGGACACGAGAAGCTGAGGAGGGTGAGATGGAAGAACAGAAGTAGCGGTGGTTTGGGCGGTGGGCTAAATCGGGCAGCTGCGAGCCGCCAAGACCAAGCTGGGTCAGGTCGCCGTGAGTCTAGCTTTCGCTGAATAGACAGTCCGCGATGTAAGTCTGATACTAGCTGGGGACCGATTATGTATCCAGTCAGTCTCTTCCTTCATTGAGAGTTGCCTGCAAGACCATGTACCTGTGGAGCGTAAAGTGATGGCGGACTCAACCAGCCGGGAGTGGGCACGGATACTACTACCTCGACTTCCAGCAACTGGAATGAGATGCAATTCTTTGATGCCACCGAAGTCCTACAATTGGCTATTTATGCAAGCTATTGGTTGGCACCTAGGTCCTTAAGATCATGCGATGCTGTACGAGTGGCGGGAGCCGCGCAATGTCCCTGCCTCGTCGACAGATGAGCCTCGTCACCCTCCGCAGGCAGCTGCGAATCTGAAGAACCTCGTACTGAGCGTCCCTTGATTCCTGACAAAGAGATGATACATCGCGAATACGCTACGTTTCCACCAGTTGGGGTCTCCCGCGGCTGATGATGACTGATGACCGATCCGACTGCTTCCCTTGCGCTTTCGTCTAGTTTTTAAGCCCCCACCTTGATAGGGTATTTTACAGTCAGGCTGCCTGTCTTCCTGCAAGACATGTACTCGGAAATTCTCGAGGCTACTTCTTGGGAGTCATTTTCGTACCAAACCCACGGGCCAACGAATGCTGGCTCAGGACCCTTTCCACGCTGGGGCTCGGGCAACGGCTGAAGCACTGGAATTTGTATTTGTTTGTCTAAATTTTTGTGTGGACCAGCCACAGATTGCGGGGTATCGAAAGTGGCTAGAAGCTTGAGCCCTCCGCTCTCGGGCACGGAGCACAGCCACCAATGTCCATTTAGCTGCGTTTGTAAAGAGGACCATCGTGAACATTTCACGGAGGCGTTCTACATCTGTCAAATTACATTGCGCAACGGCCACTCCGGGTGACAACTCTCCAATCACTCAAGGCGACAGTCTCAGGCCTACTATCGTGAAACAGATGCTCACGACGGCGAAATGATTGGCTTGGTGCGCCTCGAACCGCAGAGAAGACGCGAGTAAGTCCTGGAAGCTTCTCCTGATTGGCTAGCGCCACAACACCCGCGTGCCATCATCCTCTTCATTTTGCAGGTGTGTACTCCATATCTATATGAGGACTCAAAACATTGTGAACGAGACGATATCATTCACAAAAGTGCTTGCCCGATATTCCAAGACTGATATCATTGTAAACCCAACCGACACGACATCCTCCGCAGATATGGAAAAAGGATTGAACTCGTTACTGTCATGGGGCATAGAAAACTCCGACGCGGGTCGC
This sequence comes from Phialophora chinensis, assembly GCA_016109575.1. Lineage (NCBI taxonomy): Eukaryota > Fungi > Ascomycota > Eurotiomycetes > Chaetothyriales > Herpotrichiellaceae > Phialophora > Phialophora chinensis. Next base: position 1,034,283 of record JADWPU010000010.1, on the reverse strand, counting down.
AATCCAGAGCAGCCCATTCATGAACCCAAAGGACTGTCAGCCGAGGCCCTTCGCTCCTTGATGGGAGGGCCCAGCGATGCCGACCTCATGAAGGAAGCCATGACAATCATCACCTCTTCAGATCCCGACATCACACATGACTCTAAGATGACCGCCTTCGACAACTTCGAGCAGTTAGTCGAACAAATAGACAATGCCAACAACTTGGAGCCGCTCGGGCTCTGGACGCCACTGCTCGCTCAACTGAGCAACGCCTCTGCAGACTTGCGACGCATGGCTGCCTGGTGTGTAGGCACCGCGGTCCAGAACAACGTCAAAGCACAGGAACGACTGGTGGCTCTCAACGGAATCGAGAAGCTAGTGCAGGTATCACTCGACGATGCGGACAAAGCTACTCGGAGGAAGGCTGTCTATGCACTGAGCTCGGCGATTCGAAACTATCAGCCAGCCATGAATGAGGCAGTCAAGCGATTACCTAAAGACATTGTTGGACCGGATCACGTCTCTGCCGCGGACATGGACGTAATCGACGCGATCATGGGCAAACTAAGAGATGGACAATGAATCGCAGCAGAATTCAGGCCATTAGGAGCTCCGTCAACCCCTCGACCATTTCTCGAGGCACGGGCAGGCGAAAAAGCGAAACTTTCGCCAAATCAAACAGAGCGTCGGGTATCTTGGGGAAAGGTTGAAACGCTCACGATAGACCCGCGGCGAAGCACATTGCCTCCTTTGACACAGGTCAGAAGACGATGGCTATCACACCACCTTTGAGCAGCACCGCGGCCCAGGTCGCCACATCAGCGGCGAGCAGCTCATGGCACCCTCAAGTTAGCGGCGACGGAATAAAGAACCCACAATAACCATTGGGACTGCATTTCCGTGCAATCGTGTCCGTTCCAATCTAGGGACAAGATTGACTCGAACATCCAGCAGAATAGCCAAACTCCATAATGCAAAGGAAGAATATTCTGCATTGTCAATACAATTTTCGAGACCCGTGACCATTTGCCTGCTATGGCATCACGTGTCTTTGTTTCATGCTTCATGCTCTCGAAAAGAGGTATACACAGTATCGTGGCTTCGGTCTTCCTCCTCACACCGTCTTGCGCCGGTTGCCTCGCCTCACCTCACAGCTGTAAATTGTAGGTATAATCGTCCTCCATATTCTGACTCACCCACAGGACGACCGAACTCAGCATAACCAACCCATTGGCCACAACGTTCGCAACCCCCATGTAAACCGTCCGCAGCGCATAGTCCTTGAACAGATACTTGAGTACCATCACCGTGACGCTCCCCGCCAATCCACCGGCCATCAAGGCAAAGCCGAGGAACAAGACGGTGCGAGCCTTCCAGGCGACTCCATTGCCGCTGTAGCTAAACGAGTCGGCGGAAAGCCGGGACTTCTCGATGCTGTTGATGACGAGCATGCCCAGGGAGGAGCAGATGAAGGGGATCCAGTCCACGAAGCTGATGTGCACAGTTGAGCCGTTGAGAGGGGACTTGGAGAAGACGCTGGCGTCGATAAAGAAGAAGAAGCCGAGTGAGAACTATCACGACGGCGGGACATTAGTATGTGTGGTGGTTTAAACATGTGGGAGTTGGGCGTACCAGTGCGCCGGCTATGTAGACGCCTGCGGTGCGGGTGTTTGCGCTGTTGAGCCATTGCGGCTTCGTGAAGCGGAAGAGGCGCTGCGACGTGTCCATGATTGTGTCCGTCGGTAACCGCAGAACAGAGCTAAAGTGGTTGGGTGTCTCGAAAGATACTGCAGTAGTGCCGTAAAGATGTGAGAAGACGGATGATGCAGTGTCCTGCCCAAGGTGAAGGTGAGAGTGCAACACAGGCTGCATCCAACTGTCGCAGGGCTGCCGGGTCGTAATTGGAGGCTGGGTGGTTAAAAGTGACGAATCGGAAATGTCTTCCGGCACGCCGGCACTGGAGGCTTGCGTGAGGTGGTGTTGGCACTCAATACTCCGTACACGGGCTCCCAGCTTCGAGGCGGAGTGGGATTGTTCACGCTTTCAAGTCAGTCATTATGGTCTACAGTGGTCTAATTCCGCTCAAAAAGATGATCGACACCGTCATTCCTGGCTTGAAGGGCTGTATGGCATCACCACATTAGTCAAGGGCAAAGGGCCTCCGAGGGAAAGCTTCCTTGGAAACTGAATGCATCCGACTTGAGAATCATAATCGACGAAATGCCCCATAGTCAGTCCAGCCCTGCGAAGGAGTTTTGAAGTGCGTTTTGAGCATTGCCCGCTATACAGATATACTAGACTTCCCTTTGCGTAAGACGTATGCATCGCGGAGGCTTGCCAACATCCTTGCGCTGCGTAACTGTTCGTCCAAATTGCCCAGTATCTTCGCTAAAACAAGGCAATGACACGAAGCCCGTGATATGCACATAAATCCTCAACGCCCTCAGCTTCACCACGTCAGAAATCCTGTTCTTCCTTAAAGAATTGGGTGAAGCTGATTATGGTTCCATAAATCAACAACCCACCAATGATTGACATAACCATCGCCGGCACTTGGATGAGCGCTGAATGTGCAAGGAGGACGGGCAGAGCTGTTTTTTGGGGCTGATCAGCATGTACCACCCACATCTTGTACCATAGGCCGCCAACGTACCGATGCCCATAAGCACAAGGAACCCGGTAGCAAACCGGCCTAAGTCGATCCATGCGCCAGAGTTACTCTCAATAAAGTCATCCGGGTTGGCACATCTCGACGCAATCCAGTTCGGTACGGGCGCCAACACATAAGTTGCGACCACGAGGAGGGTCAGGAAGTTGTGGAATAACGCAGCAGAGAGGATGACGAGGAGAAATCCGATGGCAAGGATCTAATTGTGTTAGTCTGTGTTTGTGAAGGTATGAGTTTCTTGAATGCGCCGTACGAAAGAGAGTGCGATTATTGTTTTCAGCCCAGCCGTCGTCATGGCGAGATGTGTTGCAAGCTGAAGTGAGAGGTTGGTAGGGTGAATTCGGTGCCTGCGTATCTGCGGGAACGTTGTCGGACACCTTTTCGAAGGCGGGTGACGGAAATCGGTATTGATGCAAAGCGATAGCTAGCCGAGGGTCGAGGCCGGAAGTTGATATATCAAGTGTCAGAGGATGAACTGCGCAAAGGGTCGGTTTGTCGTCGTTCAATTGACGACGGTTCGAAATCAGGGCCGGGCAGGCTGTGGCTGGGCTGGTGCGGCTCTGGACGAGCTCCGCAAATCGCGAGGAAGCGGCCAGACAGTTTGCGCGTCTGCCCATTGCCTGGCTTCACTCGCTTTTATGCTGAAGCCCATCAACCCGCGCTGCACTACGTATTTCTTGCTCCCAAATTTTCTGGTATACAGCTGTTGAATACCCATCAGTCAACATGTTCAGAAATAATTACGACAACGACTCTGTCACATTGTAAGGCTCCTGTTTGAGACTTGTGCCGGGCCCTTCCATACCAACTCATCTCTAGTTCACCTCAGGGCCGAATATTCCAGGTCGAATATGCTCAAGAGGCTGTCAAACAAGGCTCAATAGTTGTTGGAGTTGTCAGCAAGAAGCACGTCGTCCTCACAGCTCTCAAGGTTCGTTGACAACAACCCTGCCGATGGCGCTACGTCCGATGCTCACAACCTTGTGCAGAGAAATGCAGAAGAACTGTCATCCTACCAGAAAAAGATAGTTGGCGTCGATGACCACCTGGGAGTTGCCCTCGCTGGTCTTGCGTCCGACGCCCGCGTCCTTTCCAACTTCATGAAGCAACAGTCCCTCGGCTCGAAAATGACCTACGGTCGCCCCATACCCGTCGAGCGCATTGTGAACATGATAGGAGACCGGGCCCAGTCAAACACGCAACATTACGGTAAAAGACCATATGGTGTTGGACTATTGGTTGCAGGCGTGGACGAGCTGGGACCGCATCTGTTCGAGTTCTCCCCCTCCGGTATGACCCAGGAGATGCTGGCTTGTGCAATTGGAGCTAGAAGTCAGATGGCGAGAACGTACCTCGAGAGACATCTGGACAAGTTCGCCGACTGCAACCGGGACGAGCTCATCAAGCATGCTCTACTTGCGCTGAAAGAGTCTCTAGCACAGGACAAAGAGTTGACGGTGGACAATACCAGTCTGGCGGTGATTGGTATCGGCGAAAAGGATGGCCGCAAGAAGCTCGAGGCGTTCAAGCTGTACGACGGGCAAGACATTGGACCTCTGCTGGAAGCGAACGTGGAGTCAACCGCCACGGAAGGTGGCGATGCTATGGAGACAGACTCATAGGGACCGAAGTCGACAGAAATGCATACTACGCGGCGTTTGGAGCGAGCAGAGGACATGGAACTGACTGTCCCAAGCCCACCATGGTACTATTGACAGGAGGAACAGGGCGCACTTGGTCGAAATGCTTCATTCCTCGTTGACCTCTTGCTCACTTCATGACCAGTCCATCTTGTATCTGCCAGGAGCTACCTGATACCCTCTCAATGCGTCTATCACCTCCTCGGTGCTCTTAACCTCGACCAGGATATTTGCAGCGCCTTCATTCACGAATCCTTCTCTAATCGCCGTTTTGATCCACTCCAGCAGTCCGTTCCAGTACCCATTGATATTGACGAGAATGATTGGAACCTGGTGAATGCCTAACTGATTCCAGGTGACCATCTCCATAACCTCCTCCATCGTGCCGTAACCGCCAGCCAACGCCACGAAGCCCGAGCCGGGACCACCTTGTTGCACCGAGTTCGCCATCATGCGCTTCCGAGTATGCATGTCTGGTACGATCGTCGTCCTTCCAAACTCGGACTCTGGCACAATTTGAGCATCTGGGTCTTCGTTGCTGTCAATCCGTTGCAATTGCTCCGAAGTCATCGTCCTCTCCGCCCTCTTGGGCTCTCCATTGGGTCTGCTGGTGCTCACTCGTGCATTGGGGTCCTTCTCCGAGCGTATCAATGCTCGAGGGATGATGCCATGCACGGATCTAGGCCCAGAGAGCGAGACCAGAGTGCGAGAGACTTCGCCCATGATGCCCATGGTACCGCCGCCGTAGACGAGTTCGTAGCCCGCTTCATGGAGAGATTTGCCGAGCTTGCGTGCTGATTCTAGATGCACAGGGTCTTTTCCTGGCGAGGAAGCACAGCTAAAGAAGACGTTAGTGCTTGTTTCAGGGCTGAATTGAGACCGTATTTCTGCACGCACAAAACGCAGACCACGGGGTGTGTTCCTTTCTCCTGAGAAGCCGGCATCTTACTGGGGGTCCGTGGAAGACTGGTAACTGAAATTGAGACAGCTTTAAGGGGGAATCGAGGACGAAACCTTTATATGTCGGTGTCTGAACAGGGCGTCACGGGATTGGTCACAGATTGCACGGCCCTCTACCAATGACCTGAGAAACAGCAGAAAGAAAATGAATGAAGTCTATACGGTTTATGTGGTGCAAAAGCGGTGGCACGCTGGTTCGGGATCGAATATATCTGTTGGCAGTAAGGCACTGGCCTTGCGAAACTGTTCTGCGTCAATTTTGGTCAGCGGATTGGCCTGTGAGTCAACATGACGTTGCAGAGCCGGCGTTGCTGGTGCCACGTGAAGCGCTTCGAGAATCTGGTTCCTCATCGGAGCTCGCCGTAGTTGCATCAGTGAAGACTTGATATTTAGTAATGGCACGGATCTAGTAGTGAGTCAAGCAAGAGCAAGATTAATGAGGAAGAACATGGTGTTCAGCCGACGGTCCTGAGAGCGCACGCAAGGTCGCTCGAGGTCGATTGAGGGGTCGGGGCAGTCAGTCAGTCATGCCACACCTTCCTATTGAAGCACATCCTTCCTTTTCCGCCCGCAGAGTTTTGCCTCTCAGTTACTCAGTTGTGCAAGTTCTCGTAGCCGCAAATGGGGATTGTTTCTCACAGCCTATTTGTTAGAGCCTCACCAGCCGCCACCTTTTTTCTTACCTCTGGATCCGAGCCCGAAACTCTCCTCTTTCTCTGGCAAATCGCTCGCATCGTCCATATGGCCGGAGTGGAGAGATCTTATCTTCACCATCTTGCCGGAGCCCGTCCGTTGCACCCTCCATCTCACACTACGACCAGCTGACGAGGCACGTCAAAGGCTTGTAGACTCGCTTAACCTTTCGTATCGATCCTCTTTTTCTCAAGTTGCCGCCTTTCCCTGCGCGGGCATGAAAGTCAACGGGACCCAGGATGGCATTGATGCGCAATCCTCACTGGCTCATTTTGGCCTCATCGGGCTTTGCTGTGCTTCCATCCCTACCCCATTGGCCTTTACGATGACACCTTGCCGACAATTATGCTTGTTCCTCCCGCTAAGCGTCTCTCGGCCATAAGCCGTGGTGTGAAGGACCAACTCCAGACCCCCCTCCGCCCTCGGAAGAAACGCTGCGATTACTCCAATGGACTCGTATCTCGGAGTCAGAGCTGAAAAAAGAACCCCGCTTTCCCTAGTAAGGCTACCAACTACATTGTGCGCAGCTGCGGCATGGCTAGCTTTTCACAGGTAGCCGTGCAAGGTACAACCGTGCAGCTTACACATACTGGCTGGTGCTCGCATGGTCGCAGCCGCTAGCCCTCTAGCCAGGCTCAGTGGAAGCCAAGTCCACTCTGTTCAAGACCTCGCTGTCCCGCTCCTGCTGAACCTTTCTCTCTTCCCCCGCAGCCTCACCGTCGCAAGCTGACCCCGCCAGGTGCGGACGACGGCATCACTATCGTTGCAAAGCACCGTGCGGCGCACAATTGCTGCCCTCCTCTCTCGCCATGGCCAGCAGCACGACCGACACCACCAGTTCGCTGGCGGGCGCTGACTCTACCAGTGACTCCACCACGAGCAGTCTGACTACCTTCAGTACCAGTACAACCTCAGATACGTCGTCCACCACAACGACGACGAGTACCTTGCCTCCTCCGACGTCCAGCACCACGTCTGATCTGCCCACCAGCAGCAGTACCACTTCGAGCTCTACCAGTAAGTAGATCGTCGCCTGCTCTCTGCTTTGATCTTTCTCCCGCTTCAGCCTTGCGACAAATGCTTCAGCTATTTGCTGCTTATAACGCGTTGCTCCGTGGCAGCTACCACAAGCTCGTCAACTACATCATCCTCAACCATTCCTCCTCCAACAACTTCGTCAGATAGCTCCAGTAGTTCTTCTTCGACAACCACGACGGAGAGCAGTACATCGACCTCAAGTATTACTCCCACTACTTTGACCACCTCCAGCACCGTTTCAAGTGATCTTTCTTCCTCAACCACCAGCACGTTATCCACTTCATCTACCTTGTCGACGTCCACTTATAGCTCCCCTTCATCTACAGCTACCCCTCCCCCCTCTCCCACCACCTCATCCTCCTCTCTTCCGCCCCCCACAACATCATCAACTACACCTCCTCCACCACCTACTACCAGTACAACAACCAGTTCAACGACACTGAGCACAAGTACTAGTGAGTTTATGTTCGCTATAGGTTGTGTTGGTTGCTCTGCCGCGTGTGCCATCTTGTTTGCCGGGGATGTTTTTATCCAGTAGCCTGTTTACTGACCTGGTCTCAGCCACTACATCTTCTCCTCCACCGCCGCCAACCTCATCCTCGACGACGACCACACCGCCGCCCCCTGTTACAACATCCTCAACCACGACCACATCTAGTCCACCTCCACCCCCTGTCACGACTTCTTCAACAACGTCGGAACCGCCGCCGCCAACGACTTCATCCACCACCTCGTCTGAGTCGAGTACCTCTAGTGAAACGCCCGTAGTGATCACGACCTCAACCTCCTCGATTGTGTATGAAACAAGCACAGCTTTCGTGACCCAGACTCTCCCAGTGACCTCATCAGATGGCGTCGCCGGCTTTACCACAATCACCTCAGTCGTCATCACTACAGAGGCAGCCACTACAATTGTCGAGCCAGCAACCTTTACGAGCACTCCAGGTGCTCCAACACTCGTTGCAGCTAACAGCGACAGCAGTGGCTCCTCGGGCTTGTCGACGGGCGCTAAAGCCGGCATAGGCGCCGGTGTTGGCATCCTTGTCCTCGCCGCTGCGATCTTCGGAGGTTGGTACAGCTGGTTCATGCGACGCCGGAGGAAACGAGAGTCCTACTCGGCCAGCGATCGATACTCGGACAATCCCATGGGCCCTGGAATGTCAGGACTGGGTATCGGAGGTGGAGCAGCAGCAGGAATGGGTGCAATGGCTGCCGTGTCGGGTTACCGCGATACATCGAACCGCTCGGACAGACTCACAGACATCACTCGCTCAGATCTCCCATCTCCACCACTTCCGTCCCCACCGCCTCGATCTCCGGACCGTCTTCTACCACCCAATGCGGCGACAATCCGAAGCTGGGGCTCGACTTCTCCGCCTCCCCAGGGCTATCAAGGCCCCTCCAACATGTCCGTATCCGACCAGAGCGAATACTCGCAGGGCAACGGCCACTATCCAGCGCCCTTCGGGAACCAGTACCAACAAGAACAGCCGCCGGCTGGCGTAGGAGCGGCGGCAGCGGCAGGCTACTTTGCTCGCCCCAACGAATTACCCGACAACCCAAGAAACATCCATCAACTCCCCGATGACCTCCCACCACATCCCGATGACCGCTCGTTCCCCAACGACGATGTCATGTCCCACCAATCTTATCAACAGGCCAACATGGGCCATGATGGGTATTGGTCTGGACAACCGTCAGCGCCTTCGGCACCATCTGCGCCGTCAGCTCCCTCAGCACAAGAGTCTTACGAGTTACCCGGGCAGAGTCCTACACCTGCCCCGGCGCAACCTGCGCAAGGGCAAGGAGGATATCGCGGTGTGGATCCAGAAGTGCCGCTTCATCAACGAATGGAAGGGAGAGTACCATACCGGCCGGGTCATCTAGGAGCGTCGCATAATTTCTGAGAGGCGACGTTTGTATATAGCTCACCACGACATAGTGATGTGAAAATGGGAAAACGTAATGTGTAGTTGGATGGGATACGAAAAGACGAATGGATGAGATGGAATGAAAATCTACACAGTACAATCTTCAGAACTGCAGAGGTGTCTATGATTGGAAGTGTAAAGCCTTTTCCAATCAGTTTAGTATGTATACTGCCATTACAACAACGACAACGACGACGCTGCACTAGGTGTGAGCCTCTAGAGTGAGCGTTGTCAGCCAGAGTTGCTACTGTCACCATGGCGACGATATATTCTACCTCACGTCTGACACCTCGGCTCATGCGTCCCATCCACACGCACACCTCGCTCAGAGTCGTGACTTGGGTTGACTCCCTTCCATCAGCATGCATACGACGGACAACGTCAGCATCAGCATCATCACTTTACCTATATACTGCCTCAGTATCATCTTTCCCGATAAAAGAGCACCGCCGTGCGCCACAGCGCGACGGACCATTGATCTCTGCTCACCGCACTAAGCCAGTGGCGTTCATGGGCGCCCTGGACTGATATATATAGAGCCACATCGGTCCTACTGTCCAACAAGCAGCATGGACCACTTTGTCGTTGAGACTGTTCTTTCCTCGTAGAGCCGACGCCTAAGAGAATGAGAAGCGTCGTCCGGCATACACACAGTGCGTGTAGCGATGCCGATTGGTCAAGGGAACGTTGGTCCTCTACGGAACCAGTGCGGACTCGGGAGCTTGTCCCCGTCTCTCTTCACATTGCGGCTTGTCTGGTGTTTCAGTGACGGCCGCAGGGCGTGTTATCGACGGTGAAGAGACGATGATTACGCCGGAAGGCCGTGTTCTCGTGAAGGCCGGATGTGCGTATAGTATGGTACGTGGTGATATTCGTGCGTTGGTGTTTCAGGGCGTTCGTCCGTGGTGAATGCTTTCGGTCGACACATGGTGGGGTTGAGAGATCGATCGAGTTGTAGAGTTGTAGCTTTGTAGCGTTCATGCTCTGTGTTCGCATCTTTGCTGCGTGCCCTCTTCTCGAGTACTCATATCGATCTCGCGTCTCGGACGGACCCAGTATACTCGGCATCGAAGAAAGCTCGACTAAACGTAGTTGCAGAAGCGCAGCAGAACTGGTTTTAGCAAACTCACTGTGAGCCCCGGCTCAAGTAGATCTATATATTCAGCGATAAATCCCCACTTACAGTCACTGGGGCGATCAGCGTCGCAGGCAGAGAACCCACCGTCGAAAAGGCGTCGTTGCGGTCATTTTTCCAGCGTTGCCCGTGACGATAGAACGACAAACGACGACATCATATCCTGCCAAAAAAGCTTTCCTCCCGTACAAGACTCACCTTTTTGACGCTTTGTCCTGTGCTTCTCCACAATCAACAGACGTGAGAACGTGCAGACCCTACCTTTGTCAACGGTCAAATCACAAACATCATCACAATGCCACCGATCAATGTGCTTCCCGGACGTGGTGCCGACACGGGGGCGGACGCACCAAAAATGGTAATCGACGAGGAAGGTGTCGCCAGAGCTGTCTTCCCCCAGCAGATGAGAAAGCGTCGCCGAGCACAACACATCGAGGCTGCAAGACTGGTCATCGACGCGCATGGCGTCGCCCAAGCTGTCTTTCCCAACTCAATCGACACGAAGTCGCGGGTGGGTTCGAGACACACTGCAATGGGTGGCCTGCATTTGAGGGTAGGCAGGCATCGAGAATCGTATGCACGAACGAAGCTTGTTGAGCCTCCCAAATCAGCTGAGCCAGGTGAAGAAGGTGAGTATCGGGTGTGTGCGCGTAGAGAGTGCGGGTAGCTAACCATGTTGGTGTAGACCCGATGGTTATCGACGACGACGAGACGGAGGAAGAAGAGATCGAGGACGAGATTGCCCCGCCCGTTATGCCCGTCGTTGCTCGGCCGATTGTCGAGATCGAAGCTGACGACACCGAAGAAGTGATAGCGACGCCCGGTCGAGCTGCCGTTGTCTCAGGAATCGAGGCCGCTGAAGAAGCCGCGGTCGTCGCTGCGATTCTTCAAGCCCCTGACCTTCCCCCCGTGGTCACGCCTTGGGACGACTTCGCCGATCTGGCCCCGCCGCCTTTCCACGAGAATGTCGAGGGGGAGCTCGCTGCAATATATCCAGATCTCCAACGAAGCGTCGCCCTCTGGGCTCTTGCAAGGGGTGCAGCCTTCCGAGACCCCAGACCTCGCCATATTCTTGACCAGGGGCCGGCTGGTTTGCCAGTGGCGATTGTCCATGAAAACGCTGAAGAGGCAAGCGCCGGCTGGTTCTTATCTCCCCAGGAGCTCGGTATTCCTCCGCTGATTATACCTTGGCGACCCATCGCTCTGCCATTTCCTTTTGTCCACTTAAGTGGTGTTCAGCCTCAGCTCGGCCTGTGGGAGCGGGGACACCACGAACAACACCCTGAAGAGCAGTATCTTCGAGAAGCACACGGCCAAGAGGTTGAGGAAATTCCTGTCCTTCCACCAGTCGTCTTCATGAGGGTAGCCGACGCGAGCACTCGTCTCCGTTACAACTCCACAATTCTGAGAGTCAACGGCGAGAAATATGTCCAAGTGGACGGTACTCATTTCCTGTACGCCGTCAACGCCGATTACCTATTGGGTGGTGACAACGCAACGATTCGAAGACACGCCTGCAATGAGTGGCCAGCACACGTACCCCCGCTTCCACATGAACGCGCTGACCGTCCGTGTGTCCTGGTCGAGCTCTACCCGACGGGACAGTACGCATACACACCCGAGAACGGGCGTCGTCGGAGAGCACCTCTAGAGTTCCGGCCCCAATGCGACATTTACGGCCGCGTGCTTCTCAATGCCTATGATCGGCCGCTGAAATTCTCCTACTTGATCCCATACAAGGTGTCGACTGAGATCGAAGGCTGGGAGATGGAAGCACTATGTCGCCTCGATCCTGACCTCTGCCACCAAGACTTCATCGACCGCATGCTTGCGGACGCGGTGGTGGGTGGGAGAGGCAGACCTACCAAGGGCACGTTGAACCATCGTCGCCGGCGAGACCGCATGAGATTGCGCATTCTTCCATGGCCGGTGCCGCGCGACCTCAGCTACTCGGATCAGCAGCTCATCAAGGAGCTGGATCGACAGCAAATCCAGGACAATACCACCCTGCACCTGAGGGACCTGACGAAGGAGGAGATCGACATCCAAGAGGCCATCATGTATGGAGGTCACTTTGAGCGCTCGGGCGCTAGTCATGCGTTGAATGACCAGGCCAGACTGGAGCAGTTCAGGGTCAATCTGAGGCTGGTGAGGACGAAGTTTGCCGAGGACAGCGACGAGGTCAAGCTGGTGAAGGGGCGGGTCATTAAGTTGCTGCAGAAGATGGGCAGGGGGGACGAGGTGGCGATTTGGGACGCTGGTGCTGAATCGTAAGGGGGATACCCTCTGGGGAGTAGAGGAGCGCAAGGTTGAGCCATGGCCATCGTGTACATAGTGACGGATGCGGTTGTTGAGAGGTTGGTCTAGGGTGGTTGTGGCTTGTGCTGGCCCCGACGTGCTTAGTCATGCCCGGAAGAACCCTGGGCAGCCCTGGCGCCCCTCCTCACCAAGGCCCCACGGACCGGAATAGGCTTCTGTTCATCCCGTCACATGGAATTTAGGCAACCGCTGCGGACATACCGGCTCCCTTCGAGTCCGGCTGCACGCCGCCTTGTGCACAGTCAACAACGTCCTCATATTAATAGTTCGAATGCTATGCTGTCGTTGCACCATAGGACGGGTGCCACGATCCTACGCTTGCTATTCCTCCTCCCGTTCACATCTCTCTATCACCCACAGCGACCTCTCGTTTCCTGAGGACACTCGGCGAAGTGATCGAGTCAATGGCATCACTGGTCCTGCCTGCCTACGTTCGCTCCTCTCGCTGCTGACGAAGCTCGCACATTGACCACTTGAGGACCCTCGTCCCGCCCATCTCTCATCTCGAAGTCACATACCATGGCGACCCACAACGGTACCGTCAGAAAGCGCAATCCTGAGTCTTCATCCAAGGTCGGATCCAGCGGCCCCGGCGCGGCCGTGGGCGACGATGTGCTACCACACCCAGCTGGAGAAGTCAAGTACAGCGGCGTCAGTCAAGTCATTCGTGCGCTCCTGCTTGCGACATGGTTCAACTGTGGGGCGGTCTGCATCAATGCCACCCAATTTCTCGGGGCGCCGCTGTATTGGATCGATAAGGATTACTACTATGCATACATGGCCTTGACGAAGCAGTCATTTGCTATCCTGGGCATTGCAGGGACACGGTGGTTTGCACCTACAAAAGTACGCGTGAGCTGGGACAAAGACCTGCGAGGGCAGTTCCACAAGACGTCGGCGGGAAGACTCGAGACGACCTTTCCCGAGCGGCTGGTCTACATTGCCAACCACCAGGTGTACACCGAGTGGCTGTACCTCTGGTGGATTGCTTACACGAGCAGGATGCATGGACACATATTCATCATTCTCAAAGAGTCTCTCAAATACGTCCCGATCTTGGGCCCCGGCATGATGTTCTATGGCTTCATCTTCATGGCACGCAAGTGGCTGTCCGACAAGCCGCGTCTGCAGCATCGACTGAACAAACTCAAGACCCGCCACAAGGGCCCCATGTCTGGCTCGGACGGGCTGGATCCCATGTGGCTGCTAATCTTCCCTGAAGGCACCAATTTATCCGCCAACATGAGGAAGGGAAGTGCGAGGTGGGCCGAAAAGCAGGGGATACCCGACATGAAACACCAGCTTCTCCCGCGAAGCACCGGCCTCTTCTTCAGTCTCCAACAACTGCAGGGCACCATTGACTGGGTGTACGACTGCACCATTGCCTATGAAGGAACACCGTAAGTTGACGCAGAGTGAGATGCGCTATTCCACCAAGGACTAACCCTTTGCCAGGAAAGGAGGCTTTGCCCCGGATATTTTCACCATCCGCTCGACCTACTTGCAGGGTCGGCCGCCCAAAAGCGTGAACATGTATTGGCGTCGCTTTTCCATGTCTTCCATCCCTCTCTCTGACGGCAAGGAGTTTGAGAAGTGGCTGATCGAGCGCTGGCGTGAGAAGGACGAGATCCTGGAGCAGTGGTACAACACTGGCCGGTTCCCATCCGATCCAGAGTCGGCGGACTCGAAGAGGGGCATTTCGGAGGACGGCTTCATCGAGACGGAGATGACACTCAACAATTGGATGGAGATTGGTCAGCTCTACGTGGTGCTGGCTGCCCTTGCCTTGGTCATCAACGTGGTGCTCAAGTTTTTCAGGCTGTTTTTGAGATTGAAATGACTACATCATATGATACCCATGGTCTGCTGAGGAGTGAAAGGCGGTCTTTTGGGGGTTACGGACGTGTGCTGGATGTTTTGTCGGAGTCAGATTAGGATACATCACTGCTTGACTTCACGGTCGATCACGCTCTTCATGAAGAAATTGCACCTACCTACCGACATACCTACCTGGGATAAAAATGAGCTTGAGAGACATATACGTATGACCTGACCGAAGAGTTATCAATATTCCGCCCGAGTTTGCCGCTCTTCTGCCTTTTTCACGAGTATTTTTTGTCGCTGTTATATCTGTTATGGAATATATTTCGGACCTACATGTCTATCACTGTTTAGTGAGGGGTGTTGTGTGACTGTACGACGAGCACCACCTCGAAGTGTGATAGAGGTAGATGTCTAAGGCACTCTCGTTGTCTAGACCTGAACCTGAATCTCACACCTTTAATTGCTATATCGGGTCAGGTCTCGGACGTCCGCTACGCCCCCTCCTGTATATCTCACTCCTGACAGTGACAGCGATAGTTGACAGCGGATAGACTACACATGTCGTGTCATGTCAAGGCAACGCAAGGCAAGGCAACGCCAGTAATACCCTCCGCAGTAAGGTACTGTAAGTCGAGTAGACGAGCAGACGAGTGGTTCCGGACTGGACAGGACAGTACGACACAAGAAAGCACACCTCCTTTTTGTTTCGAGACCGCTGTATTATTTTCAATAGGCTGGGGCGCGGAAGGTGGTGGAGGTCTCGTGTACAAGTATGGCTACACAACAACACACACACACACACACACACGGGATATATTCTATGTATATACACAGCGCGGGATATAAAGACATGTTCATCAATGTCGCTGTATCATGGGAGTACAATACATGATCGGAAGTCAACGCAATTTCTCGACTCATACAGGAACTTGTGATGCTCATGACCTTTGAACCACCTCTGAACCAACCTCGCATCTTACCTCCCTACAGTCTCCGACCTGTCATAGCTGCCGCTGATCCTGGGCACATACCGATACCGACCATGATGGTGCCACCAACAGTCGAACCTCAAATTGAAACCTGTTTCGGAGGTCCCGTGCAGGTGCTCGCGATTGGCCTTCCTCTCTGCGCCACGACAGCGTTGATAGAAGGGTTCGAAAACCCACAACTTCTCAACATCGGACCGACCATGCACGCAGGCCGCTGTGTCCAATTCCCGCCGAATTTGCGCTTTATCTGGGAGGCTTTGCACGAGGGGGACACGCAGAAACGCCGGGCCATACTGTTTAAACTCTTCGCCGGATGCGCCGCGACTGCAGACTTTCCAGGTCATCTGTTCCTAGAAGATCTAATTGAGATGTATCCTGACGCCAGGATCGTGTTGAATGTTCACAGGGCTGGTGGGCGAGAACTGGCAGCCAGCCTGAAGGAGAGGATTGCCCCGTTCATGAGTTGGCGGTACCGCATTGCTTGTCTTTGGAGTATGTCTGACCAGTGGCACCGTCTGTGTCTGATGGAATGGCAAAGCTTCGTTAGGCATAAATTCGGGGTTGACGCCGTCTGGAGCAAGGACTTGTATGACATGCACAACCAGTGGGTGCTTGATCTGTGTCAGAGCAAAGGGAGAGAAGTGCTGATCTGGGAACCGAGCATGGGCTGGGCTCCGCTGTGCGAGTTTCTGGGCAAGAAGGAGCCGGAACTCGGGATGCCCATGACCGACGCCAGGGAAAAGGATAAGGGAAGTGTTGTACGAAGGAGAATCCGCGTTGGGTTGAAGCTGTGGATAAGGAAGGTTGCCATTCCGATTGCATTATCTGTCCTCGGTGGATGGGCAATCCAGAGAGCGTTGAAATTGCGGCTGCTGCCTTTTTGACAAGGACGACGGGAGCGAAGACTGATGTATGGCAGGTTTCGCCCCGTCGATATTGGGTCGGGGTGATTCTGAGGCGCTTTTGGCAAGACGGGCTTCCGGGCGCGGTTCGCGTCGTTCTAAAGGGGCTGTGGGATACATAATCAATCCACCTTCCTTTCCATTCGAGCACAAAGTAGCTTTCGGTGATAGGACTTTCCACACCCTCACTGGTTTCTCGGTGTCTGTGAACCCGGACTCACGTCTGTCGGACCATCAACCCAGGTATCAAAGCGCTTGCGTACATCACCACCGTGATGGGCATCAACTCTGCCATCCGTCCTTGCATTTGGGTACTAGGGGTCGGCACCAAACCAGCGTCCTGCCACTGTCTGCAAATCTGGTCTGGCAATTTCCTTATTTCGGCATCAACAAGCTCATCCTCCCGACACAGTCCACCGCTGTCGCTCTTACCGGAAACCACAGACCGGACTCCCAAAGCGGTCCCGAACTCACGAAACGCGAGCCTTCGACCTGTTGGCTCTTCAAAATGTCTGCTCTCTGTTAAACGTTTTAAACACGCGAGCGCTCGACTGCTAAGCTGCACTGCCCAATCTTCTTCAGGAACTAGCCAATGCGCCGTCCACAACGTCATGCCCAGATCGAGTGTATCCGTTGAGTCATAACCCTCGACTTTCGTATCAACGATTTTCTTAAGCAGCGCAATCTCCTCTTTCAAGACCCCCGAGTCCGCACCGTGCGTGGCCTTGAGGAGCTTGTACGTGACATATCCGTCGATTGGATCGAGGTTCCCTTCCGACATGACCAACGGGCTTGAGAGGTCGGTGCTCAACTTCCAAAACATGCGTGGCCGCTCTGCGTTGCGGTTCGTCATGAATTTCGGCAGAATCGCCACCGCCATGGAAATGGCTTGCTCATTATACCACGTCTCGCCCGTGACGAAGGTGAACCGGTTCAGCGCGAACATCCACACTGTCAGATAGTGGAAATACTGCCCATCGCCGTCCGGGCCAGATTCGTCGTGCTTGCCGATCCTCAGTCCGCCTTTGAGGGGTTCGTCGTCCGTGGCGCCGGGGAGATGGGACATTCCGTCTCGTGTATACCCGAGGATGCGGTGCACGGTGTTGATTAGACTGCGCGCGAAGGTGAGATAGCGGGTTTCGTCGGTCAGATTGTAGAGCGTCAGGAAGTTCACCACTGCGAAGCCGTCGGTCCAGAGGTAGCGGCCGCGGTGGCCTTCTGCTGCTGGAGGAGGTGTCCAGGTAGTGAGATTAGGGTCTGTTGAGGAGGGGAGGGGCCCGTAGATCGAGTCCATGGCTTTGAGGAAGTTGGGGATTTTGTCCGTACTGTCGTGGGAGGCCATGGTCGCTAGGTGGAGTTGTTGATGGCGTGACGAGGCAGATGCGTATTACTTTAACGAGGAGGGAGGTCTGTTACAAGAGAACTTACTGATGTGGCTTCAGAGGTGATGGCGAAGACCGAGCAGTGCATGCGTGCTTGGTATATTGGTCTCAAACGAGCATTTGGTGTTGCACATTCACCGCTGGTGATGTTGTGGAACGGCAGATATGAGGCCCTTCGCCAAGCAGCGATAAGGGACGTTATCTTCATCGATCTCGATACATCAGTTCCCGACACGAAGTGCACGTCAGGCAGTGAAGTAAGTGTGTGTTCATGATCTGCGTCTAAAGCATGTCCAGAGTCGAGCTCGTCCTATTCTCGGCCCCGGGGATTGAATTATCCGCGTCGGCCGAACAAGGAGTGCCCCTCATTGCGACAACGGCAGTCCCAAGGACGGTGACGGCCGGCGTAGGAAGCTCGTACCCCTCATTCAATGATTGCTTCATCGACAGCGAGTGCTCGACGCTCTTCCATTAACTCCACCTATTCGACCGGGGCCCATCGATTACTTCCTCGATTCTTCGTTAAAAAGGCTTTCTCCTTGCTTCCATCTCACCCCTTGTACACCTTCCGCCGCACAACTTGTAATATCAAGCGTCCCCTGTACAAACAGAAACCCATCCGTCAAAATGGTTAAAGCAGGTAAGTTGACTCGGTTTCCCCTGTACCATCACCCCGGAACACTTCTTCCACGTTTGTCAGCATCATCACGACCGCAGGTCGAGGCATGACGACTCGTCAATGCCATCCCACACCGCCGAGGACACCATGGGAAACATCGCTCATGCCTCGAACCATTCACTAACATGACTCTTACCTAGTCGCCGTCCTCCGAGGAGACTCCAAAATCACCGGGAATGTGATCTTCGAGCAAACCTCCGAGTCCTCCCCCACCACCATCACATGGGACATCTCGGGTCATGATCCCAATGCCGAGCGAGGCATGCATGTCCACCAGTTCGGTGACAACACCAACGGCTGCACAAGCGCAGGCCCCCACTGTATGTCGCCATGTTTGATTCCCAGATTCCACAAACTCCATGACCAAGCAACCACAACGGCATGAGGAGGATGATCGAACAATGAACTGACAGACTGTCGTAGACAACCCACATGGCAAGCAGCACGGTGCCCCATCCGACTCTGACCGCCACGTCGGCGACCTGGGCAACTTCAAGACCGACGCCCAGGGCAACTCCAAGGGCAGTGTCAGCGACAGCTTCGTCAAGCTGATCGGTGAGCACAGCGTTTTGGGCGTACGTAGCAATTCTCCCCCCCAATTCCTGTTCATTGTGGGCCTGGGAATGTGAGTAACGATCGACACTGACCGTGCATCTAGCGAACCATCGTCGTCCACGCCGGCACCGACGACCTCGGCAAGGGCGGCAACGAGGAGAGCAAGAAGACCGGTAACGCCGGCCCCCGCCCGGCTTGCGGTGTCATCGGCATTGCCGGATAAATGAGCTGTTTCACCCCCCGTCAACCGACTTGGACCATGTTGTAGTCGCCCGAGGCCGAGCAGTCGAATACCCAACAATGTGGGAAGAGCCAGCAGTCAAAGCTGCAAGCTGGATCGGCATGTGCTGCTTCCAAGTCTGTTGAGACGGAAGGAGACGAGAAAATCAAAGGGGCTTTTCATCATCTTGCTATTTCACCTGTAAGCAGCAAAAGGCGAATGACCTACTCGCCGTAGATAGCAAAAAAGCCAGCAAGTACAAAAATCAACGAATATTTAACTGTCTAATCTCCCCTCACGGCCGGGGCAATGGTGTTCTTATAGTCAGGGAGTAGAATTGTAACCCATGTCGAGATTTTCCTTAAGGTCCTCACTTTTCGCAAACGGGGGGGATATGCCACTCCAGACAAATCAGGACCCCAAGAATGAGGGATGCATGTACCGAGTACTGCTCAGGGATCGACAGTCCCCGTCGTGGGCAAGGAACTCGATTAACAATACGTACGTTGTTCCACACGTACATGTACACCTGAACCTGATGGGTATTTTGTGCTTTGGCAAACACGGCGCAATGCTCCAACGCAGACATAACACCCGGTACGGGGCACGGGGCTGGGCTCTCCCCCCCTGGGTCCCTCCCTCCCTTCCTCCCTGTCGAGAATGCTTCCCAAAGGCTCGGAGGCCACAAATGACACATCCCTCCAGGGCATTGGTGGTCCACTGAGGCCCAAAACCATCGCAATTCTACTCGTAATCCCACGAGGCGTTTCCAGATTGATTTTGTCCGTGGAAAACCAAGTCCAAAACAGAGACAAATCGATCAAATTACCCTCGCCCATGCAATGACCTGATCCATATTACAACATGAAGCTCCACTTGGGTCTTCGCCACGTCTGTCTGTCTGTCCTGACAGAGTCGAATCACGCTTAGACTTCCTGGGCGGTAACGAACCTCTCTATCCCAGGCCTTTGCGCCCCGCCCTCCTTCTGATGTGGATCGTCGGTGATCTGCAATCTCTCTGCCTCGATGGCCAGACCTTTGCTCAGATCGCTCGCCACGACGACCTCCGGGTTTCCTTCACTGGGTGCTGTGGCGTGTCCGTTCGCGTGTCCATTGGCCGTAGGGGGAATTATCGAGACGGATTCGTCGGCGAGTTTATTATCTATGGCCGAGGTTAGTGCGACCGTGTATTCCGGAACAGGGCCCGGTTGCGGTTGTGATGGGGGATGAGCATGTGTTGCGGAAGTTGAGCTCGTCGATGGTACCGGCTGAGGTTCTGTTGATTGAGGCTGTGGTACTTGTGCGGCTTGTTCTGAATTCGTCTGTGTTGCAATGATATTGGCGGCTGTAGCTCCCCCCGTTGCCTCCGCTGCGTATTCCTCAGCTTGGTGATGTGCTGATCCTGCCCCAGTGGAAACGCGGGCCTTTGAGACAATCGAGAGCTTCTTATCCGGGTGGACTGGAGTTTCCGTGTAATCAGCAGCATAAACGACGGGTTTCATCTTCTCGATGTCTGTGGTCGGCCGCCTCAGCTTCCCTTTCTCCGAGCCGACTGGAACTCGCTTCCCATCGAGCCACAGACACGGTCCGCGAACCCAGCCTTTGTTTCCGTCCCTTTCGAGAGCAGCTCGCGTCTCTTCGTCCAAGTGTGGCATATCGCCCCAATCCCAGCCTAAGTCGCCGCCGTATCGTTTGGGGAAGTCCTTAGGATCCATGAATTTCGATAACGTGGGTTTGACCTCGTTTTTGCTGAGTATGAATATTTTGGAAACAGTGACGGGGTCGAACCACCGTTTGATCCAGCCCCAAACTGTGGGAAAGAAGGACGGCGCGCCAATGATCTAAATCCAGATTAACATCTATGTGAGGCCGGGTCTTCAAATGGGGGTCCGCTCACAAATATTCTATCCAGGGTTTCGGGGTAATGGGCCGTCGCTAGCACCGACGCATCTTGCATGTGGTTCTTCAGATTCCAAAACTGCGTCAAGCCCACACCCGAGATATCAACAATGTTCGTAGAATTCGTGACGGGGACTTCGGGGTTCGGCCGCTCGAGGGTTGAAACAAGTGGTAGGACGAAGTTGAGGAGATTCTGATATAGTGCGAACAGGGGAAGAAGTTTGGCGGGCGTCTGGAGTTTCTTGTGGTTGGGGAGGCTGTCCTTGTATGTCTGCGACTCTTTCTGGTACTTGTTCACGTGTTTGCTGTCGAGTTGCTTGATCACATAAACGTAAATGGGAATACCTCGTCTGTCGCGGTGTCCAGTCCATTGAGGGTACTGCGTGTCCAGTCAGAATGCGTTTGCAGGCCCCCGATAGTCTTCTGCTTACCACTTGCCGCGACCTTTCATATATTTCGACGTCGAAGTTGTCATATAGCTCGTCTACCATTTGCTCCTTGAGCCATTGTTCGGTATCCGTGAACTGGCCGATTGCGCCTTGCACGTCGAACTTGCGGGCTCGCAGATATCGGCTAAGACACAAGCACAAGTCAGTCAAATGCTTCTTAGATTGTAGAAAGACCAGTCGTACAGCAATGTGCCGTCATCATGGGTGGGTTTGCCGTTGACCCCGTCTGGTGACCACCACCCTCCCTGTAGTAGCTTCTCCTTGAACTCCTCGAGTTTCTGCTCCTGAGGCGCAGTCAAATGGTTCAGTGTTCCGGTCAATGGATCCGTGGTCGTAGTCCGTGTCAACGTCGGGTGAGCCTGTGAGCCGACAGTGTGATCTGAATGATGCGACTTTTGCGATTGACCGGTGAGGGTTCTGTAAAGGGCGCTCATCGCGAACTTAGCGGTTCGACAAATCGGGACAGAAGGGCGGGTAGAACTTCGGCGGCAGCACCAGGATCGAGAATATGAAGATGGAGCTGGAGAGCTTCTCAGAAGTGACAAGAGATGCAAATTGACGATATTCAGAGAGCAATGACCGCAGTGAGGTTCTAACGCGGCAGGACAGATCTGATATCAGGCGTGCCGAAACGATGAAGGGAGCATTACTCAAAGACTAGCACCGACTGCAGAGCATTTCCTGCAAGAAATTGGTGGTTTAGCGAGCCGAACGGGCTGGCCGGAACCTCAGAAAGCAGATGCCAAAAGTGCCCAAGTTCGATGATGCTGAGATCTGATTGAACTGGAAGTAGGCCTCGCTGATATCATCTTTTCCAAACCTTCATCACCGTTGTGCCACGCTTGCACGGCATTTGCTGCCTTGCCACCCCCAGAATGGCTGGAACTCGGGTAACTGCATTTCGTACCCGCATTTATGTCCTTACGCACCTGGCATATCTCCTGCGTCGTACTCCGGACGCGACCCGGAGGCTCGGCAAGCGAGACACAAAAAGGCGCCGAGTTGCGAGATGCAACTCACAATCCGGCCGAGACGTTGGATTTGCACATGGTCGCGGGTTTGACAGCTAATTATTTTGGGAGCTGTAACTGGTTATGGAATAATTAGGTAAGTCGTCCGCGGCATTTTCTGCCCGGCTCAAATAAGAGCCTCCTGATCCTCAATTTCTGATGACTTTATCAGGCTTTCGAGAATGACAAAGGACATTTCGATTAATTGGTCAGATTTCGGCTTTCCAGGAGTCAGAGGAGTCCACCGTGATGAAATTCGGAACGGCCAAAAATAGGCAGGTACAACACGCGAACACGGTGTGTACAGTATTAGTATGTAGATCTCCACTTCGGCGTCTGGTCAGATGGCGGTATCAGATCTTCCTTCCGGCTGGATACCGGCTGTAGTCGACTATATCTGCAGGCTCCTGAGTGCGCCTAATGACCGACAAAAGTGCCCTGTCCTGTGAGTCGGCCACGTACTCGCACGGTGATATCCATATATGCACACGTGTGCTCGTCAGCTGAAGTAATGCCCCGACTTCCGTCAAGGTAAGCGGTACGGGTACATTGGACACAGTACGCTTCCGGACGTTGGTCCACTTTCATGCCTAAAACTTAGCCGACAAGGCTGATCATTCTTCGACTCGACATGTACGGTATACGAGGACCCAGTAGTATGGGATATCGGCATTCAGCCTGATCAACCTCCGCCGGTACGAGCGAGCAATAAGATCAACACCAATGCTTAGAAGCTCAAGAACCAACACATCTTGAATGCATACAGACTCTTTGAAGCGAACCAAGGGAGGGGTGCCGAGATGAAAATGCACCACGCCCAACAATATATGTCAAAACTAACTCCAAGCTGAAGACTCATACCGCCAATGAAACACTTGGACTGCCGTAAGCCAACTTACTGGCAGCAAGAGCAGCAGAGTAGCTCGCAAACTCCGGAACGCTTAGTACAAAGCGGCTCTGCTACTCTCGAGGAAAGGATCGAGGGGACATATGCTAGCGCTTCGATACGAGCCAGCGATGGGATGGCCCCCATAACTGGCATCATATGCACATAACTCGTCGCTTGGAAAGCAGACACTTCGAGGCATGAACCAGCCAGGGGCAAGTAAAAGAAGTCAAGTTGAGTTGAGTGACTTGCGTAAACTTAGCGGAGGCTCCCCTGGCGAAGCATAAATCTCCAAGTGCAGATCTGCGGCCGAGCACTCGACTCCTTGGCGAAGTGACCTCCAACTTCCCTCACTGCGCCTTTCACTTCAAGCTCCTCCAGGCCAACCCACCGAGCTCATCAACTCCTCCAGTCGTCCTTACAGGGGAGCTTCACGCATAGGGCTACGCTCGCCAGCACAATCGCCACCTCATCTCTCACAATGGCGGGCGCATCTTCAGGAAAACCCGTCTGGAAAGGGAACCACCCCGTCGGCCAGATCAACGCCGCCCCCCGGTTTTACAAATTCGCTGCAACAGGACTGGGAGCCGCGATGTGGTTTTTCGTAAGTTCCAAGGAGAAATGGCTGGGATGCGGAACGAACGCCCAAACTAACGGGAATATAGCTCTTTTACAGGATGAAGAAGGATGGCCCCGCGCTCCTGGGGTGGAAGCATCCTTGGGATCACTGAGCGGGAGGCGGAGACGGCGGCGAATTGAATTGAATTGAGCGTCGAGGCGAAGACGACCCGCGAGGAGGAATTTAGACCGAGGCAGCGAGACGAACACAAATACAGGGTGAACACATAGGCATCGGCTTCGAAGGCGTCACATTCGGCGAAGAGGCCATGCAACGAGCATGACGGGTGAGCCGCCAATTGTACATACATACATTCGGCTACACGAGCATTGCGCGGCGTCAAGGGAGCTGTGCTGTCATATCTCAAGAAAGTGCATATCAATGCCGAGCGGACCAAAAAACAGAATACACAGCTTCCATCAACATACCGCCCACAGACGAGAGAACAAGCCAACTTGTCCTACGTCGATCGTGATTCCGTTCCAACAGAGCGTTCCACGAAAGCATCAGCGACTGTGCTCCAAAGGATGGTCGTGCAGCAGATGTGTGAGCCCCAGTAGTCCCACGCCTCAATCTGCTTTTCTACTCAACTCGTCTTGACTCCTTCCCCTACGCGAGCACATCCATCTGGATGATTCCCAGTGTGGTCAGGCCCTTCCTCTGGACGTGCCCTTCGGCATACGTGCTCTGCATGCGGGAATTTGGATTCTCACACGAACAATTCTTCAAAGGCGATTATGCATGGAGACACGGCACGTCACAAGACTTGATGTACTCGGGTATGTACTTGGACAGACTTCGTTATTGCCGACAAAAGTCTGAGTCGGTAGTATCGGGATTGCGGGGAGTGGGTAGCTTCATATGACTATTTACTGCTGTATTCAAGCTGGGCAATAAATGGGCTCGTTGGGCGAGTGGTGATGCTGATATCGTGCACTTTATTCTGAAGTAGTCAAGCTCCAGCTGGGAGATATGCATGCCATGGCAAATCAAGCACGACGGGTTTCTGCTCCCTGAATCTTTCTATTTGACAAGGTACAAGTGTCTATCCCCTCATAAGTATCTCTTCCGCTATAATCTTATACTGCTTCCTCTTCTTCGGATGGGCGGGTCGAAGTTTTAACTTGACTCGCCCGATGAATTTCGCCAATAACGGGAAGAAGTGACGCTCTGTCAGATACGCCACTGCAAACCCAGCGATCGCCAGTGCAAGTAAGAAGACATCATAGTCTGTAGACATTTCTGTCAGATCCATAAACTTCATCAACCACTTGGCTGGGTCAAGAAGCATGTACAATGAAATGAGCAGCGCGGCGACGATCGTGACACAGAAGGGCACATTCGTCGCCATCGACTGTCGGAACGGTGGTCCTATGCTGAGGACCACGCTGGAGAGGGTGTACTGGAAGCAGGTGACTAGGAAAAGCGCAGTGTTCTGAGAGTTGTCGACACTGGATTTTTGTTTGTCGACTCGGGGCGGGATGTACCAAGGTTGAGTCTGAACCGTTTCAAAGGCGACCAATTGTACAAGCAGCTGGAGCACGATCTGACCCAGCAGCGGAGTCAGGACCTTCCGGGAGACGAGGCTCGCCGTCGGACGCTTCTTGCTCAAGACCGGATAAGCGCCGGTCCACCCCATAAAGATGGCCAATGGTAGGATCAAAGCCAGGTCGATGAACAGGAACTGGAAATCTCCGAGGTTGGATGCCGAAGCATAGAGAAAGCTGACCGAGGTGAACTGGATTGCAGAGTACAAGCTCATGTACTTAAAACAGCAGAAGCTTGTAACGAGGGCTGCGCGACCTTCTTTGATCAGCGCTGGGACGCAGGAGATATCGAATATATGACTGGTAAATGGTGCAGCGACGGACGCCTCCGCTTCGGAGAGCGAAACGCCAACGTCTGCAGCCTTGAGCGCGCCGCAATCGTTGGCACCATCGCCACAAAAGCCGCAGCAGTAATCGATGCTCTGCATCTTCTCGACGAGTTCGTGCTTCTCGTCCGGGGACATTCGAGCGAAGACGGCACCTTTGACGAGCATCCTTTGCAAGACCTCGGTGGAGCCAAAGTCGATGACCCAGCGGAAGGCATCTCCTGTCACAGCCAGAGTGTACTCACCGATGGCAAGCGCATCATATGGAGCAGCTGTGTCGTCCTCAGCGGGAAGCGGCATTGGGAGCAACGTGTTTTCGTCAAGCTGATAGATCTGGTTGTCCACACTCTCCCAGGTGAGTCGTGCTTTTGGATCCATCTTGTCGCCTTCAACAAAATGAGGTACGAAACAATGTGCATTACGATCGATGATGCCACACTCTCTTGCCACGCTGATAGCAGTGAGTATGTTGTCCCCAGTACACATGACGTTGCGGATTTTAGCTTCGTTCAGCTCCTCGATGATTTTTGTGGTGATCTCCTTCAGCTTGTTCTCGAAGATTATGAAGCCGATGAGTGAAAGACGTGATTCGGCCTCGGATCTGTCCATATTCTGGATATCATCCCAGCTCAGTCTGGAGACATATTTCGAGGCGCACGCAATGACACGGAAGCCTTTATGGGTGTAGTAGCTAAGTAGATCGTCAAAGTCGTCAGGAATGCTGGATGGGGTGCAGATGTCTTTCATGACCTCGGGAGCCCCCTTGACGTAGATGTTGGCACCAGGATCACCCTGCTGGCGGACAATAACGCTGGCTCGTCTCAGATGCGACACAAACTCGAAGGAATGTAGAACGCCCAACTCGACTCGGACTGGGTTGTCGTTGTCCTGCGACTCGTCCAAGTCGTATTCGAGACCATGAGGTGGGCGAGCGACGCTGGGCGCAGGTTGATGTGTTCCTGGTTCGACGAAATGATTTGTGTTGCGAGAGCCTTCCTCGAATGACCACTCGGTGAATTGAAACATTTTGAAATCAAGAGGGTCGCCGATCAGCTCCTCGTCGACAAGGCGGAGAGAATGACAGGTCGCCATAGTGTAGAGCATGTTCTTGTTGACCCTATAGTCGATTGTGGGATCGCGATCGTACAGCGCCGGAGGAAGAAGCTCGCGTGCTTCCTCTAGTATGTCGCCAAACCGAATCTCTGGATGCTGTACAAGGCGTACGCCCAGCACATCGAGGCCGTCCTCAGTCAGCGTTCCCGTCTTATCGAAACATACCACGTCAAGCTTTCCCGCAACGTTGACTCTTTGAGGACTGATGCAGAAGATTTGTTGCTTCCTTAGCCGTGATAGTGCGAAATTGGTGCCGATGGTCAGAGTTGCAGGGAGAGCTGGGGGAACTACGATGGTAATGAGATCCAAGGCTCTGACAATGATGAGATGCCATGCCAGACCAAGTTTGACAAAGTTGATGAAGGAGGCGACAAACCCGATCGCGGCGATGAAACCCATGACTGAAATGTATCGAAAGGAGTCACGGTAGAACTTGAACCCCGATGGTTTAGGAAAGAGCATGGATCTCACCAGTGCGCCCTTGGTCGTATTAAAGCCAGTGCGGACAACCATCGCGAGGGCGACGGCTTCGTCATCGTCGGTATCCTGCGGTCGTCGAGCGCGAATGATCTTGGTCCCGCAGAACAGGAAATACCGAGCTACGCTGGGGTGAATCGACGTGGCTCCAAGATCGACATAGGGCAGCGCCTCGTCGGTGATTGGAATTTTTGACACGGGAATAGATTCACCTGCAGCTGTTAGCCCCGCCAATGGTGTCATTCGTCGACTATACCTGTCAGCATGCTCTCATTAATGATACAGTCACCCGCAAGAAGCAGGCTGTCGCAAGGAAGTTGTGTCAGCGAAGGATCGGAAACTTCATAGACGTCACCAGGGACAAGTTCGCTCGAGAGTGCTGCACGCCCTACATGGGAATTAGCAAACGCATCATATGATGGTTGCAAGACCTACAGAAGCCGTTGCGAAGCACACGGACGTCACAATCAAAGCGAGAGATCTCCCTCAGGCGGCGCATCGTCTGCAGAGTTATCAGCATCAGTGGCACGGCCGATATGGGGATCACCTACCGAACGAGTCTCGATGACTGTAGTGGTGATGGAGAAGACCGAGATCAGAAATATGGCCGCTGCATAGTAATAGTACTCGTCCATCGACCAGAGGATGAGACTGGCAATCTGAAAGACGTAGAAAGGATGAAAGGCCTTTGAATGTCAGCTTCTGTCAGAAGATGAGAGCCCTGGACGACCGACCTCATCCAGCAGCAGTTCAGGGATAGTCTTCTGATGGATCTCGATCAGATTCTTGCCAAATACTTGTTCTCGAGGCTCCCTCTCCTCAGCATCGAGTCCTTCGCGAAGCGCCTTGACCGACGTCCATTGTGGGTCCCACCAGTCGTTGTTCAAGACGAACTTGTCCTCCAAAGGATGATACAGAAGCCTCATGTACCGGTAGTCGACAAATCGAAGGTGTGGCAACTCGGCATCTTCGTCGTACCGATGTCCATTCATCTTCTCCTTGCTCGGTGCGGAGAAGACACTTGACATCGGGTGGCCATACTCCTCCGAAGAGACATTGTGTACCGTGAACTCGCCCCATTGGTTCTGAAACTTCTTAGCCTTCTTCTTGGGACGTCTTTGCTCTGGGCCATAGCTCACCTCTACGACAACCCAAGAGCATTTTCTGAGTGGGGCAGGAGATCCAACAAGAGACATACGCCACCGAGGCATCCAGCGGAGCACCAGATATCCGACCCCGGCGGTTAGGACACAGATTGCCAGGTATGTGAGGTAGCCCAGGTTGCTGGTTCTGAAGCCCGCGATGGCCATTGTCAGATCCTCGGTCTCGATATATAGTTTCTGACTGAAATTGCCGCCATCGTCGTGCTTCTGAGTGTCGCTTCTCGCCGAATCATGCCTTCGGAGGAGTGGTTGGTCGGCCGACGATCGATACCGACTCGAACTCTTGCGCTGGGGAGTTCCTTGCTCGACACCAGCCTCCAAATCTCGAGCTCCATCAGGTACATGGCCCAGCTCGTCGTCGTCGCTTTCAATCGCTTCTTCGTCGGAATAAATGTCTGGGGTTGTCTCTTGATCCTCCTGCTCTTGGAAATACGTGAAGCTGGCGATGCTTCCGGCGCGGCGTCGGGGCAGGGCGTACTGGAAACCCGTAACGCTGGACGGCACTGACTCCGATATGGGCCCGCTGAAAATGTCATCACTCGACATTTCTACCTGGGAGAGAATAGACGCTGCGTTCGAAAGATTCGAGTCTCTTCTCTGCATTGAACGTCGCCCTGCGCTCGAGCTGCGCCGGAAGGACCGACGAGGTCCATCAATGTCCATGGCGGGCGGTGAGGTGCCTGTTGCGGCACAACGTGTAGACCTTCTAGAGCATGCCAGTCCGCCGACAGATGAGGGAGAAAGGCACCGTGAGGTACAACGTAATTAAATGTTGCCCAAGCTGCTGCGCGCCAGCATTGAGATAGCACGATAGGCACTCGTGGTCGAACGCTCCATAGAATTTCAGGGTGCCGCACTATGACGTCCAGGCATGGCAGAAAAGAGCCGAACAGTAATTACTGTGTACTGGATGTGCTGTTTCTGCTGTTTCTGCCCGTCCTGGTTGGGCATAGCGTTGGACAAGCCCTGGGTGGGTGGTGGCCACATTCTGGCGCGGGATTGCCCAGCGTGAAAGGGAAATGGAGTGGGCGGGAAGTTTTAGGTTGAGTTGTATCGTCAATCTTCGAGTCGACCGACACTTTCACCTTTCAACGTTTCTACATCACTGCTGTCCTTCCATTCTTCGACGTTCTCACACCTACATCCTCAGTTCTTGGGCTGTGACGGTGACAACGTCATTGTTGGGTGGCGGTCGTGAAAAAATCTTTGACCGCAGTTTCACTTTAAAAGTCGCCGTGACCAGGACAGTTGACTCCCAACATCCCACAACTTCCGAATTTTCCACTCTGTCGGACTTGTCACACGAAGACTGCGACAGCCGCCATGGCGTCAGAAATACCCAAGCGCAGCAATTTCACCGCGCCTACACCTCAGAACAGTGCGTGGTTACTTTCTGCCCACTCGTAGGAAGCCGCTCACAGTTTTGCACAGCACCTGCGTCGAACGCACCCATCTCAAGTCATGCCGCCCAGCCAGGTGTCCCATCGATTGAGGAAGGTGAGCATGACCTGCCCGCGGAATCCCTTCCATTCTCTTCCAAAATACTGATGTTGCAAAGAGGATCTCGATCGAGCGGCCAGCATGTTTGCTCGGAATCCGTAAGTGTGCCCCGGCCATCAGGTTGTCTATCAGAAACGCCATTGTGATTGCGTACTCAATATTCTCCAATATTCTCCATGCTGACAATTTTCTCAGAGCGCTAGTTCAGATGATGGAGGCGAAATTGGGTGGGCTGATCGGCCGCTCCTCCGGATATGTTGAGTCACTGCCTGCTCAGGTGCGTCGTCGAGTCGACGGCCTAAAGGGCATCCAGAAAGACCATGCAAAGCTAGAGGCAGAATTCCAAGAAGAGGTGTTACAGCTTGAGAAGAAGTACTTCGCCAAGTTCACCCCTCTCTACGTCAAGCGCGCCAAAATCGTCAACGGCGATGCCGAGCCTACCGAGGACGAAGTCGCAGCCGGAAAGGCAAAGGATGACGAGGACGAGGAGGAAGGCGAGGAGGAGAAAAAGGAGGAGACACCTGCAGACGATACAAAGGGTATCCCAGAGTTCTGGCTGTCCGCCATGAAGAACCAAATCTCCCTCGCCGAACTCATCACCGACCGCGATGAGGAAGCGCTCAGATCTCTGACCGACATCCGCATGGAATACCTCGATCGCCCAGGTTTCCGCCTGATCTTCGAGTTCGCCCCTAATGACTTCTTCACAAACAAGACCATTTCAAAAACATACTTCTATCGGGAGGAGAGTGGCTACGGTGGAGACTTCATCTACGACCATGCCGAGGGCGACAAGATTGACTGGAAGGCTGGGAAAGATCTGACCGTCAGAGTTGAGAGCAAGAAGCAGAGGAACAAGAGTGCGCAAGCCACACCCCCAACAAGGACTGATTGCTGACTATTAAACAGACACGAAGCAAACCCGAGTCATCAAGAAGACAGTGCCTACAGAGTCATTCTTCAACTTCTTCGCACCCCCGGCGGCGCCCGGCGAGGAAGACGAGGTTGCATCCGACATTGAAGAACGCCTCGAGCTTGACTACCAGCTGGGCGAGGATATCAAAGAGAAACTTATTCCTCGCGCCATTGACTGGTTCACTGGCGAAGCTTTGGCCTTTGAAGAATTTGAGGACGCCGAAGAAGGCGAGTTTGACGACGACGAGGAAGACGATGACGAGGACGAAGAGGAGGCCGAGTCTGACGAAGATGACGAGGAAGAGGGTGGAAAGCCTCGTTCTCAGCAGACATCAGAATGCAAGAACCAGTAGGCTCAGCTTCTCAAGGACAGACTTGAAAGATTGTGTCTACTTGGATGGGAGCAGTAGGTCTGAGGCACGCTGTTGAGGCAGGAGATGCGCATACCGCTGCCCCGCACACTGTGATCGGTGCGCATACTGACCGGCTTGGAGCATGATGGGCGTTTGAGAATGCTGCTGAGATCCATTTCATTGATAGCGTGTGCGTGTGACGGCACAACGGGCTGCCCAAGCCCATGGCGGTCCTTTCCTCCAGTCGCGTCACGAAATCGAAGTCCATCTGTGGGTTTCCATACGGCGTTGAGACGGGATAAGAGAAAAGAGCAACAGAACATTCCCTAGCCAGCATTCCAGCAGTAGGTACTACTTGGACGTTTTCCAGCCTAGGATTAGCCGGGTTAATCAAGAAGAAAAGCGGCTTCCTCGTGCGTATCTCCCGGAACTGGGCTCTGCTTGTATATCCATTGTAGGAACATCGTGGGCGGATCTCATAGAAGGCGCGCCGAAGGCTGTCACAGGCTTGCAGCAACTGCAGTTAACCCTTGATCGTGCAGACAGGCGCCAAAAGGGGGTGCTTAGGTTAAGCCCATCAGCAGGCTCCGGACAATTTATGAGGCTCCCGGGGCCTGGGGTGGAGAGCCAGGGCGAGCCAGGGGCTGGCGATGAAGCTGCGCTTGGGTAGAAACGGCTTAGTGACGCTGCGGACCCTTTCGTCCTGGAGCACGCGTCTTGCTGCACCCGAGAACTTTCTGACACCCGCAAACTTGTCCCCAAGAAAGTCACGGCCAGCCGCACCTCAGCGCAGGCCCTTGTACACACACCTCTCAATCACCATCTCATCACTATCACTGATCTCTTTCCTGCCTGTTAGTCCCCTTGCTGGTCTTCCGTCGAGCCCCTTCCGGGCCGGAGAAACCGATTGACACGTCTTCAGGCACCTCGCATCTCCCGAATACATGGCTGTCCTCACTGGCAATACTTGAGATTTCAGCCCACGCGTTGATCTTCACCGCCCACGATGGCGAGCTGGGAAGTTGGTACCCGGGCCTGGTTCCCAAACCAGGCCGAGGGCTTCATTCCCGGCGAGCTGGCGGAGCGGAAGGCATTAGGAGACGGGAAGATAGCCCTCGTCTTCACCCTCTCCGACGAGTCCAAGCAAGTCGTCGAAACCACAGAGACTGCGCTTCTCGACACGCAGAATGCCTCCCTCCCGCCTCTGATGA
Source organism: Phialophora chinensis (assembly GCA_016109575.1). Lineage (NCBI taxonomy): Eukaryota > Fungi > Ascomycota > Eurotiomycetes > Chaetothyriales > Herpotrichiellaceae > Phialophora > Phialophora chinensis. Next base: position 1,001,898 of record JADWPU010000010.1, on the reverse strand, counting down.
ATCCTCCTATGTTTGAGGCCGCCGAAGATCTGACGAATCTGTCCCATTTGAATGAGCCAGCCATTCTGCAGGCCATCAAGCTTCGATATGCACAGAAAGAGATATACACGTACAGCGGTATCGTCCTCATAGCAACCAATCCTTTTGCGCGTGTGGACTCCCTCTACGTGCCCCAGATGGTACAAGTGTATACCGGGAAGCAAAGAGCTTCACAAGCACCTCATCTGTTTGCAATCGCGGAAGAGGCATACACAGACATGTTACGGGACTCGCGGAATCAGACTGTCGTCGTGTCGGGAGAGTCTGGCGCCGGTAAAACTGTCAGTGCCAAATACATCATGCGCTACTTCGCCACAAGAGGAACCCCTGGACAGGCGAGCAAGGGTACCAAACCAAGAGCTGATGCCATCAGCGAGACCGAGGAGCAGATCCTGGCAACCAATCCGGTCATGGAAGCATTCGGCAACGCGAAGACCACGAGGAACGACAACTCTTCTCGGTTCGGAAAATATATCGAAATCATGTTCGACACAAATACCGACATCATTGGTGCTCGGATCAGAACGTATTTGCTGGAACGGTCAAGACTCGTGTTCCAGCCGTTGAAAGAGAGGAATTACCACATATTCTACCAACTGGTGGCCGGCGCCACTGAAGAGGAGAGACAAGAGCTTGGTCTGCTGTCAGTAGAGGAGTTCGACTACCTCAATCAGGGAAACGAGCCGACCATCGACGGCGTGGACGATGCCGCTGAGTTTACAGCCACGAGGAAGTCGCTGACCACAATCAACGTCTCTCAGGCCTCGCAGAAGGAGATCTTCCGAGTCCTTGCAGCTCTTCTGCATATTGGCAACATCAAGATCACCGCCACGCGAACTGACTCCACTCTTTCCTCGAGCGAGCCATCCGTGGTCAAGGCCTGTGAGATCTTGGGTATCGACGCCGGCGACTTTGCGAAATGGACGGTGAAGAAGCAGCTCATCACGCGAGGAGAGAAGATCACCTCGAATCTCACTCAACAGCAGGCCACCGTCGTGCGGGATTCCGTCGCCAAATTCATCTACTCCAGTCTGTTTGACTGGTTGGTCGAGACCATCAATCATGGACTTGCGACTGACGAAGTTCTTCAGCGACTCAACACCTTCATTGGCGTGCTCGATATCTACGGGTTTGAACACTTTGCGAAGAACTCCTTCGAGCAGTTTTGCATCAATTACGCCAATGAAAAGCTCCAGCAGGAATTCAACCAACATGTATTCAAACTTGAGCAGGAAGAGTACATGAGAGAAGAAATCGACTGGACTTTTATTGACTTTTCCGACAATCAGCCTTGTATCGATCTGATCGAAGGAAAACTGGGTATATTGTCCCTTTTAGACGAGGAATCCAGGCTTCCCATGGGTTCAGACGAGCAGTTCGTGACAAAACTCCACCATCATTTCGCTGCAGATAAGCAGAAGTTCTACAAGAAGCCACGATTTGGCAAGTCGGCCTTTACAGTTTGTCATTACGCCCTTGATGTCACCTATGAGTCCGATGGCTTCATCGACAAGAACCGCGATACGGTACCTGATGAACAGATGGAAGTTCTTAAGAAGTCCACGAACCGCTTCTTGGTAGAGGTGCTTGAGGTTGCCGCGTCGGTCAGAGAAAAGGACTCCGCCCAGACCTCGTCGAAAACGGTTGCCCCTGGCGGAGGACGCCGAGTCGGGGTGGCTGTTAATCGCAAGCCCACTCTGGGCGGTATCTTCAAGAGCTCTTTGATCGAGCTCATGCAAACCATTAACTCGACAGATGCACATTACATCCGATGCATCAAGCCCAACGAGGCGAAGGAATCATGGAAGTTTGAAGGCCCCATGGTGTTGAATCAACTCCGCGCTTGCGGTGTCCTCGAAACCGTCCGCATCAGCACTGCCGGTTACCCAACACGATGGACCTACGAGGAATTTGCGCTCCGCTATTACATGCTGTGCCGATCGGCAGAATGGACGACCGAGATTCGTACCATGGCACAAAATATTCTTGTCAAAGCGCTAGGCAAACTTGGCCACGAAAAATCGGACAAATATCAGCTTGGTTTGACGAAGATCTTCTTCCGTGCTGGCATGCTCGCTTTCCTGGAAAACCTTCGGTCGGCCCGTCTCAAGGAGTGCGCCATCATGATCCAGAAGAATTTGCGCGCGAAATACTACCGCCACAAGTACCTCGACGCTCGACAGTCCGTCCTCGACTTTCAAGCCGCCACACGCGCATTCCTCGCCCGGAGGAAAGCGGAGGAAACAAGACGGACCAAAGCTGCCACCGATATCCAGAGAATGTGGAGGGGCCAAAAGGTGCGAAAAGATTATGTTCGAATCAGAAGCAACCTCATCTTGTTCGAGTCTATTGCCAAAGGTTATCTGTGCAGGAAGAACATCCTCGAAACCCGCATTGGCAATGCGGCCATCACCATTCAGCGGGCGTTCCGCTCGTGGCGAGCACTACGTGCCTGGAGGCAACACCGCAGAAAGGTGGTTATTATACAGAACTTGTGGCGCGGTAGGGTTGCCCGGCGAGACTACAAGACGATGCGTGAGGAGGCACGCGATCTGAAGCAGATCTCGTACAAACTTGAGAACAAGGTCGTAGAACTTACACAGTCGCTCGGAGCTCTAAAACGAGAGAACAAGGGTCTCATCTCACAATTGGAGAACTATGAGAGCCAACTGAAGTCGTGGAGGTCAAGACACAACGCCCTGGAAACTCGGTCTCGGGAACTCCAAAGCGAGGCGAACCAAGCCGGCATTATCGCAGCGCGGTTAGCTGCCCTGGAAGAAGATCATGCCAAGCTGCAGAGCAGTCACGATGAGCACATGGGCAACGCCAAGCGACTGCAAGAAGAAGAACGCAAACTGCGGGAGTCGCTCAAAACTTCCAATGCCGAGCTCGAGAGCCTCCGGCAATCCGTGTCGACGCATGAGAGCGAAAAGAGCACGCTGAGGCAGCAAATCAACGAGCTGCAGGATCAGCTTGAGATCGCCAAACGCGCACCACCTCCGCCTGTAATGAACGGTACTGCCAACGGAGAATATGCCAACGGCACCTCGCAGCTAGCAAATGGCCTAATCAATCTCGTCTCGTCCAAAAAGCCCATCAAACGACGAAGTGCTGGAGCTGCTGAAAGAAGCGAATTGGACCGGTACAGTGGCGCGTACAGCGCTCGTCCTATGTCGATGGCGATTGACACCCATAGCAAGACTCTCTCCGGCTCTACCTTCAATCCCGCCTTGGATAGCGTTGAAGTGGAACTTGAAAACCTCCTTGCTCAGGAGGAAGAACTCAACGACGAAGTCACGATGGGTCTTATTCGAGGCATCAAGATCCCGCAGCCAGGTGCCAACCCTCCTCCCACGGACAAAGAGGTCTTGTTCCCATCCTACCTCATCAATCTGGTGACTTCGGAGATGTGGAACAATGGCTTCGTCAAGGAGTCCGAGCGCTTCCTTGCCAATGTCATGCAGTCCATCCAGCAAGAAGTTATGCAACACGAAGGAGAGGAAGCGATCAATCCTGGGGCGTTCTGGCTGTCTAACGTTCACGAGATGCTGTCCTTTGTCTTCCTGGCCGAGGACTGGTACGAAGCTCAAAAGACCGACAACTATGAGTATGATCGCCTGCTTGAAATTGTCAAGCACGACCTGGAGAGTCTCGAGTTCAACATCTACCACACCTGGATGAAGGTGCTGAAGAAGAAACTGCACAAGATGATTGTGCCTGCCATCATCGAATCGCAGTCGCTTCCAGGTTTCGTCACTAACGAGAGCAACCGCTTCCTGGGCAAGTTGCTCCCATCGAACAATACCCCGGCCTACAGCATGGACAACCTGCTCAGCCTCTTGAACAATGTCTTCAAAGCCATGAAGGCGTACTATCTCGAAGACAGCATCATCACTCAAACAGTGACCGAACTTCTGCGTCTTGTTGGTGTTACGGCTTTCAACGATCTGCTCATGAGGCGAAACTTCCTCTCGTGGAAGCGTGGGCTGCAAATCAACTACAACATTACGAGGATTGAAGAATGGTGCAAGAGCCACGACATGCCCGAGGGCACGTTGCAGCTGGAGCATCTCATGCAAGCGACCAAATTGCTGCAACTGAAGAAAGCTACGCTCAACGATATCGAGATCATCCAGGACATCTGCTGGATGCTGTCGCCCAATCAGATTCAAAAACTTCTCAATCAGTACCTCGTCGCGGACTACGAACAGCCCATTAACGGTGAGATCATGAAAGCCGTGGCCTCGAGAGTAACTGAGAAGAGTGACGTGCTGCTGCTTGCTCCGGTGGACATGGAAGACAGCGGGCCTTATGAGATTGCCGAGCCGAGAGTCATCACCGCGTTGGAGACGTATACCCCGTCATGTAAGTTCTTGTCCCCCGTGGGTTCGACCTCGGTGCATTCCCTGTTGCACCGAAGACTATTTCGATCCTGTACTGACTGTGACGCGCGACAGGGCTCCAAACACCGCGTCTCAAGCGCCTAGCAGAGATCGTCTCTGCACAAGCCATGGCTCAGCAAGAGCAGCAAGGTATCCCGGACGGAGCGATCAGTGATTCAGAAGCCATTGGTGCCTAAGAACCTGACATTTGGATTTCTTGATGGAGCTATGGAGCGAAAGCGGGAGTGTACCGGATTTGATACGAGCCAATTTTATACACAAGCTTTGGGCATAGCACCACGGAGTTATCGAGACACTTGGGCTGCTGTGCTGTGCTATTCAACGCGCAGGCACTGGCACACACTTTGGCCGTGGCGTTGTTATGTGTCCTGGACCCGAAGCACTATATGTCAATGTTAATGTTGAGCGAGAGTTCAAGAACAAGTACCGAGCCTTCTGAAAACCAATGGACAGTTGACGAAGACGCAGTTGGCCCTTCTCCTTGATTGTACTGACTGCTCACGGCTGGCCTTAGGATCCGACATCGGCTCTCGAACGTGCCACCGGCGAATCTCGAAAGTACAATTCGAGAAGGCCGTTCGACATGCATTTCTGATTGCGAGAAGACTGACTCGATAGTGGCTGCCGGCAGATCTCCCGAGTCTCTCAAACTCGCTCGAACCTCTGGGCATGCGGAATTACGAGACAAAACTACCCCAGATCTCCTCGAAACAGGGTGCCGAGACCATTGGCGTCTTGACCTCGTCTTGGGCTTCTCCACCGCGGCCCATTATCCTCCACAGTATTGACCACCGAGGTTCTTTCGACGTCGGCATCGCTGTCAACTTCTTCCTTCTACGAACATGACTCGCATTCCCTCGAGAAAGATGGGGCCCAAGACGCAGCGGTAGGTTTTCGAAAGTCTTGTTCCTTGTTCACATCCCTGATTCTCCCACTCCGGCCGTTGGAAAGAATCTCGGCTGTATGCACGTCTTCTCTGGCGACGCAACGCCGGTTGTACAGCCCATGGGACAAGGACGCCGGGGACGACGTGCAGGGCGGAAACCGAGGGTATCGGGCCAATGCGGCAATGTGTTAAGATATGAAGGCTGAGTTGATCACGGCCGAACAGGCTGATGGTCTCGATCTCGTTCCAATCAGAGGTTTGGTACTTTCGTATACTCTTCGCGCATCCACGAGCATCGAAATGGCCGAGAAGCCGCACTCAGTAACTCACGTCGAGAAGTCGGAAGACTCTGTATCTCACGTCTCTGACCGCAACGATGAAGAAACGCCGACGCCTACAGACCAGGATTGGACGCGGGAAGAGGAAATCGCGCTTGTGTATGCCCTGCTCCTCATGGCGTATAGGCCGCCGAGAAGACTGACGACCTCCCAGCAAGAAGTTGGACTGGCGTGTCTTTCCCATGCTTTGCGTTGTCTTCGGCCTGTCGTTGCTCGATAGAACGAACATCTCGGCAGCTTACATCGCTGGCATGGCAGTTGATCTTGAGCTCACGGTCGGAGCACGGTATTCCATTGCGTTACTGGTCTTCTTCGTTGGTCAGTATAGCCTCGGTTCTCAACGACGGCTCTATCCAACCAGTGCTGATGTTCATCGTCAAGGCTACGCCATCTTCGAGTTACCAAGCAACCTGGTGATCAGGAGACTGGGTGCCCAGATCTGGTTGAGCTTCCTCATCACTGCATGGGGACTTTGCGTGCTCGGCATGGGTTTTGTGCATACCTGGGAGACTCTCACGGTCTGCCGGGCCTTGCTGGGTATCTTTGAAGCCGGCTGTAAGTTCCCGCATCCGACCTTCGGCGTGATCGGTGCTTGGTCTAACACGCGTTGGCAGTGTTCCCCGGCGCAGTCTTCATTATCGGATCGTGGTATCGTCAATTCGAGACCGCCCGCCGTGTGTCGCTGTTCTACATGGCATCTCTGCTGTCATCGGGATTCGGGCCAATTTTCGCCTACGCGCTTTCCTTGATCCGTGTCGGCGACGGCATGTATCGCAGCGGGTGGCGCTGGATATTCATCATTGAGGGAATCGCCACCGTCGTTGCAGGGCTGATCTCTCCCTTCTTCCTTGTTGAATGTGAGAGTTGCACCCACCGTCCTTAACCCTGGTCTTGTGCGAGGAGAAGCCTAACGTACTGGCCCATTAGTCCCGGAACGAGCCAAATGGCTGAACGGCCGGCAGAAGTACATTGCCCAAGCGCGTCTACAGGCCGACAAGGCGGCGAAGGAATATGTCCACCCGACATTGAAGGAATCCATGAAAATGCTTCTCGATTGGAAACTAATCATCTAGTACGTATTTCTCTTCCCCTCGCTCTTGGGCATCAACATGGGCCGTGGGAGGCTCCTGGCTAAGCCCTTGTGCACAGCTCCATTCAATACTTTGTGGCCGCGTCGAGCGTGTACTCGATCGCCTATTTTCAGCCTATCATCCTCCGGGAAGGCATGGGGTTCAGCTACGCGCTCTCCCAAATCCTCGGTTCGCCGCCGTATGTGTTCGCCATCATCGCCTCCCTCGCCATGGCGTGGGTGTCCGACCACTACCGCACGCGCTGGCCTGTCCTGGTGTTTCAGAGCGTCACCGGCATTGTCGGCTTACTGGTCATTCTCTATCCGAAGCCGCCGGGCGTGAGATACTTCGGCCTCTTCCTGGCCGTCTTTGGCTGTCAAGCGAACGTCCCCGGGACCTTGGCGTACGGACAGAGCCAAACCGCCGAAGTGCGGAAGAAAGGTGTGGTCGCCGCCGTGATGATCAGTGTCGGTGCCGCCGGCGGGATCACGGGCAGCACCATCTTCCGAAGCCAGGATGCGCCGGTAAGTGTGCTGCAACCCAGAAGGTCCCCAATGCTGATTCCTCCGTAGCAATATCTCCCCGGCATGTGGTCGACCATTGCCATGCAGATTCTCTATTCTGCTTTGACCTTTGGCATGAGCATGCACTTGAAACGACAGAATCGTCTGGCGGACGAAGGAAAGAGGCCGGCTCTGGAAGGCGTGGAAGGGTTCAGGTATGCACCTTGAGCTTGCTCTACCGCCGCCTAGGCCGGTGGGGGGTGCATTAGCTGTCGTCGGACACGTATCAGAGGGACCCTGCGATGAGGGGGTACCGAACTAGCGGTAGCCGTATCGGAGGGCCCCTTGCGGCGAAGGGTTGGAGCACAGGGCTAGGGGGTAAAGGTATCCGGGCGAGCTGTCACGTCCGAAAAGAATTGCGATAGTAGGGCACACAACGACCAGCGTTGTAAGGAAATCTGATTAGCAAACGCTTCTCGAACGTCTTGTTCGGGCATATGGCCACATATCAAACAGAATACTTTCAATGCACAAGCAGAGCAATGCTGTCAGTTCCTGCTTCTGAGCGCCATACCCTTCCTTCGACAATATGTTCCACTACTTGTATAACCCACATCGATTCCGGCAGTAATAGAGCTCGTGCTAGGAGGCGTGCTATGTTATAGCGTAGGACGACGCCTTTGTAGTGGATCGTGATCATTGTCGTGGGAAACCCGGTCTGCTCGCTCGGACTGGGAATGGCTCAGGTTGGAGGTTGGAAGTGAGATGAGGTGGCCACGTTCGTACGAGAGGGCAAGGATCGTGGAGAGAGCTGGATGGTCTCGACGGGTAAGGGAGGGTACGGCTATAAATAATCACCTTGCCCGTGTAGTACATAGTATGTACGAGTATGTGTCTCCCCGAGGGATCTCGAGTTGGAACTTGTCTACCTCATCCACTCTCCTAGCCAGGCTGCAAATTGCCCTGAGATAACTAATGGGGCATCCTCGTGTTCTTCGAAGCGAAGCCTGTCCTGCTGTCCGTGTGCATTGCTTGTTTGTAGTGCTTGTATCGGCACCAAACGAAGCCTAGTCTCCTCTAACAGTCTTAACTTCTCCCCAGTCGCGTGGGAGTCGCCCTCGAAGCGAGCCGAGGAAGACTGACTGCTGAGGTAGGAAATCGATTACAAGTCACAAGCATTGTGTTTTCAATGTGGACTCGTACTCCGAAACGAGAGAGAAATCTGGGCTCATCACCGACGCCGCGGCCAGACAGGCTTGGCGGAATTATTCTGCCAAGCCTCGATCACGTGATAAGTACCGACTCAGACTGCTGCGGATTCATCCCACCGCCTCCAGCGTGTCGAACCATATCCAAGGCTACAGACACGTCGAGTGGCTTGCTCCTCCTCTGGAAGGCTTTTACGAGTACTACGAGTACCCAGGTTTGCTGCGCTGCTCTCCCACCGCCACGTGGTCCACCGCCAAGTACTTTCTCCAGCTTCGAACGAAAGAAGCCTAGCTCAAGCCTGCGACGGACCTTCTCCACAATCACCAGCAGACACTAGCCAATGATATTCACGGAGTGGCTAAGCTAGCCCAACGGCCCCACACAAAATATGGAGAAAAGGCGGGGCCGACCTTCGTGCAGGTCCAGGTTTCCCCAAACTTCGACGGGCCTCGAACGACCATCCCATGGATTATATATCCTGGGTGGGTCGAGCTGTTGCTCGCAGCACGTTCTGCGGACCTGCACAGCTCCCTGCTCCCACACAGCTCAGCATCACGCACATAATCAGTACATGTGCCCGAGTCAACGATGAGCGACACCGACAAACCCCAGGCCATGGCCCACGAGAAGCCTCTCGCCGAAGATGTCTACCTGGAAGACGACCCGCATCGCGCCGCCTTTGAAGATAACCCCGACAAGCCAGAGAAGCTCACCTGGGGCACGGTGCTGTCTATCTTCGTGAGTCGGCCTGGTGTCTCACCCCCCCAAAGGATGGATTGACTGACTACCACGCACACAGTTCCTTGGCCTCGCTTTCGTGGGCCCAGTGTCGGGCGGATTCCTTCTCATCACCGCCATCTTGTTCCAGATTGGAACCGAACTGGGAGACGTGTCGAACATTGCGTGGATGCCCGGCGGGTGGTCTATTGCGTCGTCGGTGTCCTTCTCCATCGCAGGCTCCCTCAGCGACATCTTTGGCCGCAGATATGTGACGCTCAGCGGCCAGCTCTTCGCCGTCGTCGGTGCGGTAAGTCCTCTGTTCCGTGCGGCTTTACACCCGGTGTTAAGGAAGAATGGCTGATGTTGATGGCTGTGGTAATTAGATCGTTGGCGCGACCGCACAAACCACGACGACTGTCGTCGTTGCCTGCACCTTGCTCGGATTTGCAACCGGCATCATCTTCGTGGCATACGCCGGGATCCCGGAGCTGCTTCCGAATAAGTGGCGGTAGGTGCTCCACCACGTCGTAACTGTATGCACTGTACGTAGCTGACTCGGAGCCGGCAGAAACGTCGGCCTCGCGTGGACGGAAGGCGCCATGGCCATCCCTTGGGCGATCTGCGGCGTCATCATCGCCAACCAGCTGGTGTCCAAGGCGACGTGGCGATGGTGTTTCTACATCGCCATCATCTACGCAGTCATCTCGTTCGTGGGGACGGCGCTGGTCTACTTCCCGCCGTCGCGGCCGCGGCGCGACTACGAGAAGACGCGGTGGCAGGAGATCAAGGAGATCGACTACGTGGGCATCGTGCTGTACACGTCGGGCCTGACGGTGTTCCTGGTGGGGCTCACCTGGGCCGGCACGCCGGCGCACCCGTGGAGGAGCGCGTCGGTGATCGCGCCCATTGTCATCGGCGTGCTCGTCTTCATCGCCTGCTTCGTCTACGACTTCCTCGTCCCGCGCCAGCCGTTCTTCCCGCTCGACCTGTTTCGGCGGTACCGCGAGTTCACCGTGCTCCTGGTCGTCGTCTTCGTCGCCGGCATGATCTTCTATTCCATGGCGGGGATCCTGCCCCAGGGCACGCTGTACATGTTCGAGAGCGACCCGATCCAGATCGGCCTGACCCAGCTGCCCAACGGCGTGGGCACCTTTGTCGGCGGCACCCTCATGCCCGCCATCGCCCACAAGATCAAGCACCTGAAGATGCAGATGATCGTGGCGCTGGCCATCCAACTCGTCTTTGTCGCGCTCTACTCGGTCGCCGTCCCGCAGAGCAAGGCCGCGTGGATGGCCTTTCAGTTCTTCGGCCAGGGTTGTTTCGGCATGATCACCCTGCTGTGCTACTTCATCGCAGGCCTGCATGTGAGTTGAAGTGACAGCACGTCCATCATCTAGACGCAATTCGCTCTTTTCCCCCACCCCGAACATCAGATCGTCATCCTTTTTGATAGTCAGATCGCTAACCCGCCCGACCGTGTCCTTAGGTCCCGCTCCGCGAGCTCGGCATCGCGTCCGGCCTGATCGGCACGTTCCGCAGCGCCGGAGGCAGCGTCGGCAACGCCATCTTCAACACGATCCTCACCTCTGTCGTGACCGTCGAGATGCCCAAGCGCGTCATCGCCGCCGCCCTGGCCGCCGGCTTCCCCGCGACAAACCTCGAGCAACTCATCCCCGCGGTGGTCGGCGCCGCGACCGGCGTTCCCGGCGCGTTTGCCGCCGTCGAGGGCGCCACGCCCGAAGTCCAGGCCGCGACGCTCCACGCCTACCGCGCCGCGTACGGCTACGCTTTCAAGCGCGTCTTTTGGGCGACCATCCCGTTCGGCGTGATTGCTATCGTTGCCGCGTGCTTTGTGCGGGATTCGTCGCAGTATTTGACCAATCATACGGCCGTGAGGATGGAGAAGGAGACCATCGGCGGTGGAGGGGCCAAGACCGCGCAGCATCAGCACCAGCGTGGCGAGGATGTGGAAAGTCGGGAGGAGACCGGCAAGGTGGAAGGGTAGGGTAGGGTGAAGCAAAATCAGATTCGAGAGAGTGGGCACGCGAGGATGAGTTGAAGAATGAACTGTGAAATCTGAACTGCGGACCTTGATCCCTGAAGCGTGAGGTGTGAGGCTTCGACATGTATGGACGACTGGGAACGACAGCGCGTACAGTATGAATAATGTATGTATTTAATTATTTTACACACCCCTGGCTGGCGAGTATGCACGAGATTGGCTTTGATGTTCCCTACACCAGAGAATACCGCGGCTACGAGTGTGCTTTCGTCGTCATATTTGTAGAGTACATCATATCATGTCCACTGTCCTGTTCCGCACGACTGAGGTGCATGGCCAACATGAGACGAGGGCTGTGATGGAATCGGTGACTCGACTCTGCGGGGAGAGAGGCCGTCACGGTATGAAGGGGAGCTCTATGGGTTCACCTATGTACATACGTACGCCTCCGCACTCGACGGACCCTACGAGCTAACGAGCGACGTACTTACTCGCTATCTGACTTTCGTACTGGCTCTAGGCTCTCCTCTAGCTCTGCCCTGGGTCTGTTCCGGCTGTACCCTGCACTACCTTTCCTTACCACTTGTCGCCTGTCAGTCGTCGCCTGTACCTCAATACATCAAAGTCTTCTGCCACCATACACATCTAGGATTACTCGTCGGGTCCCTCACCGTCGACCAACCCTCCTCGTTCAACAGCTTCGCTCCCGCATTGGCGCTCCGCCCTTGCACAGGCCACTCCGGGAGACCCTTTCCATTCGGGTCCCCGCTCGTGATGAAATTGACCTGATAATCCTGCAGCTGTTGTGCGTAAGTGGCGAGCATGCCGGTCGGAGCATTGGCCGCTTGGGCATCATAGAAGTTATACCCCGAGTCGCAGCCGTGGAAGGACGGGCCAATGTCAAAGGTATAAGCGTAACTGCGCTCGTACGCCGCGTTCATGTACTTTGTGTTGCATGTGAGTGCCGACTCGGCTATCAGGAGGTATATGCGCTCCAGCAGCGACTTGTAGGGCTGTGACCCGTCGTACACGGGCGGGTACAGCTCGCCAAGGACATACGCACGCACGGCGGGCGCAGCGAGCGGATACGTGGCAGCGAGCCACGCCTCGACATCCGCTTCCGTCTTGAGGTACGGAGGTGTGAAGAGCGGGCCCTCGTTGCCGCAGTGCGAGTTCAGCACGGAGATATTGGGCGCGTAGTCGCCCGTCATGAACCCCTTGGCGGGTAGACAGGGCGCAAAGGCACTGCCGTCCGCGACGGGGCCGAACGTCCATGTGCCCCAGAGGGAGGCCCCGACCTGGAGGGAGTTGGCGCGGATCAGGACGTCCGAGGGCATGCGGCGGGCGTGGGCGATGGAAGTCGCGTTGGCAAGCTTCAGGAATGCCTGCGTGCTGTTCTCTTGGGTGTAGGTCGAGGCGATGGACACGAAGCCTGGAGACTGCGGCATGGCGCGTTGGAAGGGAGCCGGCCGTTGGCCCCCGTAGGCAGTGAGTTGGAACTCGACTGATCCACCTGTGCATGGGGCGCGTGTAGGTTAGTTAATCAATGCCATTGCAAGACCGTGGACGCATGGACTTACCGCCAGCAGATTCGCCCATGATGGTCACGCGCTCTGGATCCCCGCCGAACAGATGGATGTACTTTTGGATCCACTCCAATGCGAAACGCTGATCCAAGAGACCTGCGTTGGAGACACCCCCGGCAGCTTGGAGGGACGGGCCTGCAAGAAAGCCAAAGGCTCCGAGGCGGTAGTTCATCGCCACAAAGACCAGGCCGTCGCGTTGGCCGGCGGCCTTCATCAGCCCGTGGACGTTATTGCCAGATGCCTTCTCCCCGATCGTGTATCCGCCGCCGTAGATCCTGCCAGATTGGTTCGAGTTAGTAGGCGCTGATGAGATAATCTCTACAAAATACGTACCACGCCAAAACAGGAGCACCCTGGCCTTTCGCCGTCGTCCCGTTGCTCGCTTGGTCGAAGATAGATTTCGGCACGACGACGTCCAAGAAGAGACAATCTTCGGTGGTCCGTGGATCTAGCGGTGGGAACTGGCCATTGCGCGGACCGTCGAATGGATATGTTCCCGGCGGAGTGGATTGAAGCTGTTGTTGTGCCTGCGTGATGTTAAAGTCCGAGGCATTCCCGGCCACAACGTTGGGCAGATTGTTAAAAGCCAACTGGAGCCAATTTGGGTTGGCTTGTGGACAGATGCGTCCGACGCTGCCATTCTGGACGACTGGGTTCCGACCCGTAGGGGCCTGTGGAGGCGCCCAGCGGAGATCACCCACAGGAGGTTGAGCAAACCGGATGTTGCTAAAGTTGTAGAATTGACCGGTTGGCTACAGGAGTTAGCAACGTGGGGGATGAGACGACGCCACGGGGACAAACATCGAGTCTGATGGCCTGATGTCTCTCGTAGCCCAGGTCGACGGTGGGCAGACTTTGTGACGAGCAAAGCTTGCAGGAGGAAGCAAGGAGAAGCGTAGCAATGAAGAATCTGGACGCCATAGCTGCCAGTGAGTGTTGCCCTTCAAGTCCTCGAATCTCCAGAGATGAGCGATTCCCCTTCTCCGCCACTCCACGGCTGTGATTTATATAGTTCCCAGGGGACATTTCCCAGCCGCTCGTTCCCCAGCAGCTCCGTCCAAAGATGCTCCTGCCATGTATTCAGGGTGCATGAATACCGAGGCTCGAGGGCGATTCTCGGTATGAACGGCTCCCCGGACACGCAGTGTAGTACGTTTCAAGGGTTTGTGATGTGTCCGTCCCCAGAGTTCATGGAGCTGCTTCAAGCCGAGGTCGTATACCGGGGTCAGCGAGGCACCTTAGCACCGACGGATGATATCGCAGCCTGGTTCGCGATTGGCCTTCCCCGTCTTCTGCGATTCTAGTCACATTGTCTTGCGGGGGAGTCCTACCTTTGTTTGAAATAGGTCCAGCACTAATACATCCCGAGCACTGCCGTTCTGCCTCTGCGATGGTCTTCGGCCATTCGGAAGGGTCGGCCGAAAACATCGATATGGGAAGTGACAGCGGGCTGCAGAGCCCTGAATGAGGGGTTCCTGCATCAGAACCAGGGTTGAGAACTAGTGTCATGTATATCCGGGAAAGAAGTGACTCCATGGCGGCCCTCTTTAGAGCGGTGGAAGGTCTGATACGCGAGTGAAGGTAGCTCGTTCGACTTTGTTCTCTGCTTGAACCGGTGCACCGTTCCTATACCAACGTAGACCAGGGGAGCGGCGTCAGGAGTCTTCGAACAAGCTATTCTGACAGTCAGTAAGCCCTGGAGAGAGGTACGAGTAGATGCTGGCTTTGTATTATTATTGCTGGAAGCTTCTCACGACGGGCGTCTGACACGATCCATCGGACAAGCGCGTCAGTCAAGGGGCCGCGATCACATGTCTCTACTTTCCTGTAGCTTCGTGTGAAGAGGTTTTGGGCACGGATGGACATGGCGACGATGGCGTTGTCTCAACGTTTTCGACGCCAATTCTCCCTGCACAGCACAGATCAGGTAGAGGCAAGGCGAGCCGAATAGTCACTAACCGGAAACAACTAGATCCTCGCCTTCGCCTGCCCGCCAAAACAACGATGGCTAGCCGAGAACGGACAAACTCCTGGACGAAGATGTCGACTTGGTCGTCAACAGTCAGCCGTAACTGTTGAACTCCACTCGTTGGTGGTGCGACTGGACGCAGGAGGCAGTATTTACCCATGCTTCTGGACTTTTGGAGTTATTGGCATGCCCAGGTCGAGTGCTGGGCGGCAGGAATGGCTTCTTCCTCTTCTTCCGCCGCGTCTGTCCGCGTCCGAGAAATCTGGATCTTGCATTTCTAATATCTCTGTGCTTATCGTCATGGCAGTGAGATGTGCAAGGCTCAAAAGAGTAGGTCTGCCCTGCGGATTGGGGCTCAGAGTTATAAAAGGCAGGCTGTCGAGCAGACCGGCAAAGGATCATTCAGAACCAGACGCCCTTCACTCATCTTGGCCGCGTCCTCATACCGCATACATTGTCGACTGGAGAATTTCTCACGAGCCCTCTTTTTCCTGGGGATTCGATCGATCAGCACAAACGCCTCACCTGCTCCCGAAGAGCAAAGCCTCGTGACGATGTCGACGAAGCCCTCCAAAACAGTTCTCATAACCGGAGGCAATGGTGCGCTAGGGTCACATATCGCCTTCGAGATCGCGAAGACACACCCAGAAGTCTTCTTCATCCTCACGTCGCGCAGGGAGAACGATGCTCAGGCGCAGAAGATTACGGCTCAGCTGCACAACAAGGGCGTGACGGCTTTCGAATTCCTGACGCTCAATCTCGGGAGCTTCGCATCGGTGAAAGCCTTCGCAGCCAAAGTGGCCGAGAAAGTGCGGTCGGAGGCCATTCCGCCCGTTGCCGTCCAAGTTAACTCGGCCGCATATTCGTCATACGAGATGGACGAGAAAACGGTGGATGGATTCGACGCGGTATACCAGACAAACGTCCTGTCTCCGTTCCTCTTGACCGTGCTATTGCTGGAGGAAGCGTTTCAGGTGGCTGATGGAGCGCCGCGCGGGAAAATCATATACATCACCAGTGAGACCGTGTCAATGGGCAAAGTCGACTTTTTCGAGTCCTGGGGACCGACCGAACAGCGGCCCGTCGGCTCAAGCTTGTCGGTCATGCAGGGACTGACCAGATACGGCAGCAGTAAGTTGATTGGAGACTTGGCCATGTATACCTTGAGGGAGAAGCTGTCAGAGGTGAGACGCCTGTTCATAGCTCGTGCGCCCGTCCGCGTGGCTGATATTGAATCTAGGGTGGAAACAAAGGAGTCAACATTTTCTCGCTCGACCCCGGCGGGATGAACCACAACAGCAACTTGTCCCGCGGTAAGATGCCAACAGCCCTGAAAGTGTCCGCAAACGTCCTGGGCGCTCTCGGGCCCCTTGTCAGACTGTTCAAGAAGAGTGTCATCAACCACCCCAGCGTCCCAGCAGCAGCGGTGGCCAAGGCTGCATTTGATGCATCAACCGAGGGCGCTGACAAGGAAGTCTATTTCATGCTGGATGAACAGATTGGTTTGGAACGCATATCAAAGGCCATGACAGAGCATAAGGACAGAGTGTTTGAGCAGGTCTTGAATCATACGGGGATCAGCATTGACCGAATAGACCGGTTGAGGGGGTGAGGAAGAGCAGCAACAGTGGCTACCGCGAGACACGACCGCAGAACGAATGGATCTGAACGTCGTCGCTGCTCAGGTTCGAGACGGGCAATCCTTCAAGTTGAATCAATGTGGTATTAGACCATCTTCTTGTTGCTAGAGCTGCTGTTTACCGGCGCGAATGTATAGTAGGGTATAATACGGACAGGCGGATCGAGCAAATAATCTAGTTAATCAACTTGTATACACCGGACTGTAGACGGAGTAGGCCCCGGGTAGACGGCAGGCATGTCAGCCTCGGAAAACTGGAGAGTAAGCGACTGTTAAGCCTCGTACCTTTCCACTCCTCTCGTCTAAGTATGTTCATATCCCACACCTTTCGTACCCACACTCATACCCACACTGGTACTCAACTCAAACACAGATACAGACACCGCGTACCTCAAATGGCCGGTATAACTTCAAGTTCAAGTTCAAATCTAAATCCAACCACAAGCTCAGGTTCAAGTAACTCGACCACCTCGGGCTGTTGGACCTGCCGTCTCCGCAAGAAGAAATGCGACGCCTCCAAACCGACCTGCCGGGCATGTCGCCTCCTCCTGATCCCATGCTACGCCTACGGCGCGCGCCCGGGCTGGATGGACCGCGGCGACCGCGAAAAGGACATGTTGGCCGAGATCCGCAGCGGCGTCAAATCCACCACGGAGAGGTTGAGGCGCGGGAGGGCCTTGGAGGCGCTGCGCCAACGACATCCTTTGACGGCCACCGTCACTGCTACTGCCACTGCCGGGGACGCCGTCAAGGGGACCAGGAGCGGAACCGCGAGTGAAATGGCGTCTGCCCATTCCCGGGTGCACAACAAGACAGCTCGCGTTATGCATTCCGTCGGAATGAAACCGTCAACCACAACGGCGATGACGACAAGTCCAGATGAGACTCTCCTCTTGGATTTGTACTTCGAGCGTGTCTTCCCTGGCCAGTTCCCTTTTTATCATGCTTCGTTGGTGGAGAGGGATTGTGGCTGGCTCCGCGCGCTGACCATGCGATGTGAGCCGCTGAGGTACGCCGTGCTTGCTTTGGTGGTTGCGTATCGCGAGCGGGAGAGATCGCAGGAGGCCGAATCAGAATCAGAATCACATCCAAGTCCAGGTCTAGGTCCACGTGCAGATCCGATGGATGCGACCGTGACCGTGGACGACGATACGCGACATCGACAGCGGCATTGGCGGGAAAAGGAACAAGAAGAACTCTACGCCCTGGCTGTTGCGGGTCTGCGCGATCACATCGATCGCGTGAGCAAGAAGAGTCTACACGAAGGGTTACGCGGTGGGATCGAGGTGTTTGCCTGTCTCATCTACTTGATCATGCTTGAGGTGAGTTCTACCACGTCTTCTACCTCCTGGCACCCCTGATGGGCCGATCTTGATCCACCGATGGATGGAATGGTCTAGTTTCACTTCATTTGCCGTCGGCGAGCTAACGCCTTTGCTTCCTCCCCAGAACTCGAGAGGCCGACTCGACAACTGGCAGAAGCACATGGCCGCATCGCCGGGGGTGTTCCCGTTTCTCAGAGCCTACTGCATGATTTTCCCAGATCCCGGAATCTCGGTCCTGCATGGCGAGGAGGAGTTGGTCGACGCGGCGCTCGAGGACGCAGCGTCTCTGAACTCGTCGCTGTCGTTCGTCGACCATGCCGCGATGGAATTCTTCAGCGCCGTGCTTCTGTGGTTCGACACCCTGGCATGCGTCTCGACGGGCCGCAAGCCCCTCTTTGCGGACGTCTGCGCCGAGGCCTTTGGCGCCAGGGACTGCAAGGTCCGACTTCGGCATATCATGGGATGTGAAAACTGGGTGATGATCATCATCCGAGATATCGCGATGCTGGGCGGTTCGACCACGCATGGAACAGGAACAGGGATTACGAGAGATGAGGAGATTATCAGGAAACACGGCGAGCTCAAGGAGCGTCTGGAACTGGGCCTTGCAGAGTCTTGGGAGAGCTACTTGTCTTTGCTGGCCAGACAGACCGAAGGTCGAGAGCCGGATCACTGGCTGATCCAGGCGACTCCGATCGTCACCTACATTTTCGCATGCGCTGCCATGGTATATCTTACTGTGGTCTTTGAAGGGGCCGATCCTCGTCTACGCGACATCCGAGACGCTGTCACCAAAGCACTGAAGGTATTCAATGCCCTCCCTGAGGGTCAAATGCTGCGGAGCCTCGTTTGGCCTTTCTGCGTCACCGGATGCATGGCGCAGAAGGACCAAGAGGCGTCGTTCGCGAGCCTGGCGTCCCGAGCTGGCTTCTCCGACCGCGACCCCAACACTTTGACGAGAGCCCTTCAAGTTATGGAGACGTGCTGGCAGATTCGAAGCCAAGACAAGCAGGACCCTCCCTCTGTCGACTGGTTCACAGCTATGTCAAGATTGGGTTATCAAGTGCTGCTTGTTTGAGGATAGCGAACGCCTAGTCAACGCATTGTGCAGCGTCGGGTTCGGACTCGCTGTCATACCCTCAGTGGTCATGAAGCTCGTCCCAATATCAAGCATAACCTTGACTCCGAATAGTACGAGAACGCCTGTCTCACAACCATCGTCTCCATCCTGGTACACCAATACAATTGACCGACTCAGAGAGAAGTCCTTGGTCATCGTAAGGCGTTATGCGATGGTGCCGATGCTTTGAAGCGGCCAACTAAAGTCCGCCGTCCGCGTTTGGATGCGATGACAGCTCTGTCATCGCGACGACCAGCACCGACACAAGATCGTTGCCATAGCAAGCTTGGATTGGTGAAGGCCTGACGGCCATCGCTGGAATGCTACTAACGTTTAGAAGGGTCTTTTCGTCGATTGCGACGGCACAAGTGGCTTCTTGCTGCGAATGGCGTATCCGACATTGAAGACGTTGTCGAAACCGAGTCTACGTCAGCGACAATGGGGAGGTTTTGGGCTTCGGCTATGCCGCGTGTTGTTTCTCTCGGGTTTTTTTCGACTGGAGAATGCTTGCACTGGGCACGGCGTAGGACGCTGTGGCGCTGGCTCGGGCTTTCACCTGCCCGAAGTTGACATACCCTTCATGCAGAATCTTTCTGGTTCCGACCTTGATGAGCCGACGATACCCAATTTGCTTTCAGCAGGATATCAAGGCCGTCTCTCCAGAAGAACTTCTGAGCAAGCAACTCCAGCTCCCACCACTCCCAGAGCTGAAGCTCAGGTAGGGTCTCACGCATGGCGGAGAGGAGCTCCAACCCTTCCGTAGAGAGGCCACCGCTATTGGTCGACATGGCCCAGGAATCGACCGCTACTAGATAGATCCATATAAGGCAGTCTCGTTCCGTTCGCGATGAAGGTAGCGCGAAGCTGGGTAGTTGCGCTGTCAGGTTCGTTGTCGCCGAATGATAGATGCATGCTCTTGGCCTGAATCGATTGGCTCGATTGGCACAGTAGCGGAACAGAGCTAGACAGATCAATTTCTCCAGGGAAGGGCCTGTCGGTCCATCCGGTGTCCGAAAGGCGGTACAAGCGTCCCAGAAGTTCCAGGCCTGACCAGCAACGGGCCGGAAAACTTTTGATCTGTCCTCTCCTTTTCTCTCCGTGTAGTCTGGTTCCTGCGGACTCCAATCTCGCTTGACGTGAATCCTGTGAATAATATGTAATGTTTCCGAGGACAAAACTCCTGTTCTTACGAGATTCTGAAACCCCATCGGCAGTGTCTTTATCAGCTCCAGGCCCCCGGCGTCGAGGAGGCAGGGATCAGGCCGAGGAAGTAGCCTAGTCGTAAGAGCCTGTTCTGGGACTGTGGCAGGTGACAGTTCGCCCGAGAGTGATAGAAGCCTGCATGACCTGTCAGTCCTAGTGTGAAGCCTGAGTCATGTTGTGGGACAGGACGCGAGTGCCTACACTGTCAGAGTCGCTCGAGCAGAGCTGTCCATGCCGAGTCGCTCGACACCACCACGCGATGCCACCATGGTATCAACTTGATGTAGATGGGCGTTGAACGCTGTGTCATTCCCCATGCCTCGCTCAAACATGGCCAGGAACAAGATTGTCAGAATGGCGCCGTCGTCGACCGGAGTATTGGGTTTGGCCAGTCTGCTCCGCAACTTCGACATTGCTTGTCCGGCATGAATAAAGGCATCTTGAGGCATTGGAGAGCCGGGTTTTGCAATGGCAGTATGAGCCACTTTCGTGAGTCCTAGCATAACGTGGAAAAAGTCTTCGTATCTGGCCATGTTTTCGAGGACCCAGGCGCCATACACGTTGACCACATTGAATGCTTCGTTGATGGACGCGACTACAGTCCCAGTTAGCACAGGACGTGGTTCTTACCGCAGTCAAGAATGGTTTTAGCAGAATCTAGGTGAACGCCTACCGGTCGGCATAACGTAGTGAACAACTGGAAATCTTAGCACATGTACAGCCCAAAACAGCAATAGGCGCTTACGGAAATCGATGTAGATCGAGGCGCCGTAACGATCGCCGCCAGTAATGCAATCGAAGGGGTCAACTCTTGCACCTCTCGTCCAATGCCAGGGAGAACCTGTCACCATTGTCGTTTTAGGCTTGCAGTGTTGATACAGTCGGCCAAATCGATGGCCTTTAGTTGGAACCTTGACACCCTCGTCATCTTCCGCTACAAGCTGCTTGATACGGATCCGTTTGAGCGAGTCTTCCGCAGGTGGTGAGTCCGCTCTATCCGACTCATCAGATGACACCTGGGTGCTGGGTACCATGTACCTTTGACATCTCCAGGTGATCCTGCAGTGTCTATCGAAGACGATTTTGTTGGCATGGTTTCGACTTCTGAACTTAGCCGCATGTGACCGAGCTTTCGTCTGAACAAGCTTGTAGTCGTCCCAAGACCGAGGTTTGTCGGGAAAGTAGGGTATGAACGGGACCCCTGGCATTATGGGCTGTTCCCAGTACCGCAGGCTGCTGCAATGACAAGCGTAGGTAATTGTTGATGCTAGGATATGCCGTCCGTGTCCAGCACAAATGATATTTTGTCGGTAGCCTGTCGTTGTTCAATAAAGATCGGCTCGGGTAACAGGGAGAGCCAAGATTTTCACTGGGTTCCATAGGCAAACTTAAGGAACACGCCTTCGTAGTAAACCTCATCTTGGGGGTTGTACAGAGAAAAGCTTGTACCAATGGAGCTCATAGACGGCACGATCTTGCAGATAGTCCACGAGGAGGATGCGATAACTTGAACTTAGAGCAACACGGCAAATGAGGTCAAAGAAGGCGGCCTTTCCCCGAAGCTTGTGCTTGTCTCACATGACATCTCATTGGTTCACTGGTTGCCTGATTTCTGAATTTCGGCACACGCGCCATCTGTGATACGACGAGGTCTCGTTCTGAAGAGATGGCGGCAATCCTTGCAAGCATTTGAAAGCCATGCTAAAGCGCAACAGTGGGTAGTGATTCGAGCTGGCGTTGACCAAACGACTACCCGAACGGGGTAGAAGTTTAGTCTTAGCGACCGAGCACCCCATTATTCATCTTCCAGGACACGCGTCAAACTGTAAAAGATCTCTGACATGGGAAAGGTGTGCTCCGGAACGGCGCATCTCGCAGAAGTAAAACGAGGAAGAAGCATGGCTTCTGCGACGCAAGGTCGACTCCGTTCGAGCCAGGCAGGATCTCTCCTGCTTCAAATATGGTCGCGTAGGCGGTTGTCATAAGATTGGAACTTGAAGCTTGCAATCTAGTTAGCAACGAGATGCATTTAAGTTGAATCGAGCTCAAACATCAAGTGGGAGTACGGGGCAGCACTTAGCCCAGTAGCACATTCACTTGGTCGTTGCGCTTCCACAATCTCCTTCGGTCCAGCCTAGAGACAATCAGGCGCGAGAACGGTCGTTCACAATACCCGAAATTGAATGAACACACTGCCAGCTACCAGATCTGCCTCGTCCAGTGCTCCATCTGTTAACTGCATTGACATATAGAGAATGGTCTGCTTGGTGGTGTTCGAACCTGAAATGCCCTGATGGAGAGAGTGAAGTAAAGTACTCGGTGTTTGGCCCGCCGTAGGATGAATCCAGAAAAGGAAGTTTAACCGCACTAGGGTCCATCCTCGGGCAGAATGCATAACAAAAATGTAGTACATCTCAATCGCATTGTTCTTAGCAGTTACAACTCGACGGTGCCATAATGCGGTCGCTTCCAAATATAATCATAACCGGCACCCCCGGCGTCGGCAAGACCTCCACTGCCACTCAACTCCTCGGTCTGGCCTCATCCTCCAATCCCGCAATAAACCTCAGACATCTCCCGATCAATGACGTTGTAAAATCCCGCGAATGCCATACAGGCTTCGATGAAGATCTGCAGACTCTTGTCGTGGATGAGGACAAGTTGATGGATGAGGTCGAGAAAGAGATCGAGGACGGCGAGGGGCAAGGCGGATGGGTGATTGACTGGCACTCGACTGCGGGCTTTGCCGTACGATGGGTCGATCTTGTAGTGGTGTTGAGGTGTGAAGAGACGGACGTGCTTTTTGACAGGTTGACCGCAAGAGGGTACAAGGACAACAAGGTGCAGGAGAATATGGACGCCGAAATCTTCGGGGTCGTCAGTGAAGAGGCAAAGGAGGGATGGGAGGAAGAAGGGCAGGTCGTCGAGTTGAAGAGCGTCCACGCCGAAGATATCGAAGAAAATGCAGAGCGGATTCTTCAGTGGGTGAAAAATTGGGTCAAAGATCACGCGTCAACCAGGAACGGGGATTGAGAAGGACGCAGTCTATTACGGAGAAGTCTTCTTACGATGCATGCCAACAGACGTGTCTATGTCTATGACTCTCGGAGAACGGTGAAGGCACGACGTTCTTCAAGGTTCGAGGTCACCGCCGGCCAGCCAGGCTTTCAGCTTGGCTAGGGCTTTGCCACGATGCGAGATCAAATTCTGCCTGGATCAGCAAGGCTCTCGGGTTCAAGGAGAGAAACATACCTTCTTCTCCTTCTCCATCTCCGCATACGTCTCGCCGTCCTCGAACTCGAAAACCGCATCCCATCCTGACAACCGGATATTTAGCTCGAGCTCTCCTCAAAGAACAACGCAGGGCACCCGGATTGGGCGAAGAAGAGCATCATACGCACCGAAGACAGGCGGCCCTCTAGCCGGCACAATCTTGCCCTGACACCGACCCTGGAACAGAATCGGCTCGTGGTTGGGTCCGGAGCAGTATGCAAAGGTACACACGGCGAAGGCGGTCTTGTCTTCATATGCGGCGAGCATATTGTTCAGGCCTTCGTGTCCGAGGGCCTGGAGGAAGTATTTTCTGCATGATCAGAGAGTTGGCGATCAGCGGTTTGCCACGGCTCAAATTCGAGCGTGAAGAAGAGCTCAATTCCGAGAGGAACACATTGAGGCTAGGGCCCGACAAAGATACCGCTCCCGAGCTGACGGAGAAATGAAACCAAAGGCAGAAGGGACCCTTACATATACGGCCCAGGTAGACCTTTTAGTGCTTGAAATTCGAGTGCCGTATCTTCTGTCAGGACCGGGCCATTAACCTGTGCCCCCCAATGTCAGTAGATGTACAAGCAGTGTTTGGCGAATGTCACATCGTAGCACTCGTGAAGCCGTTTTCCCCCTTTCTTCCTTCTATGCAGTGCACCTCCTGGTCTCAAACACCGCCTTACCTTTCCCATCCCCGTCCAAAACCCTCTCTAAAGCATATCACTCCGCCCAGTAGTACCAAATAACCAAAGATAAAGGCAAGAAGGAGAGACAGAAAATCTTACCGCCGTTGCAGCCCTGGAGCACTTATCCCGCGCCACCTCCTCAATGGTGCCCTGAATCTCCACCCCCTCAACATTGCGACTCTGCAGTTCCAGGCCCGGCACACCTGATAGAATTGCGCGCACTTCGTTCAATTTGTTCGCGTTGCCGGTTATGAAGTTGAGGAGTTGGGGCCGTGGTTGGTTGGACATTTCGGACGGGTCAGGCAGATACGGGGTAATCATGTAGTAGTGACTCTTGATCCGAACGGGATAATCGTGTATTTGGGTATTTTCGATTTAGCAAAATGTACGGATGGAACTGTTCGGAAGTTCAGGGTTCCAGAGATGGTGAAGTGACGAGATGGAGGAAATTGAGATGTACGGCGATTGCTGGTGGTCGATCAGAACATCAATTGATTGGCGTCTGGCTCTGTGTCGTGAAGGTGCGCAATGTACGTTCCCAGGCACTTAATAGGCAATTTATCGAATAGATATGCAGTGCGCGGGCTTGCCGATGTGGTGAAAAGATATGGCAGATACCGTAGTGAGTTGTGCAGATGGAGTCACCGAAGTGAGTCACGAGGTTACAATGCAGTGATGTGGCTTGACAGTCCAGGCGATTTACAGTACATGAGCGTGGCAATAACATAAGTCCTGGGGAGTTCCTGTGTATGAAGAGCAGGCCGTCGATAGTATTTCCTCTACATAAAGTCCTCGACGGGACTATATCTGGTTGTGTTGATAACACTAGCTGTCTGCACTGAGCCGGAATATGTTCTAATAAAATCCACCCACTCCGTCGCTGTGCATACAAAGGATCCTCCGGTGAACACCATACTCAAAAGAACTTCTGACCGTAGTACCCATCTGTGCTCTTCATAATACACGAAGCACGTATCGAAGCCCGTGGCTCTCAACCGGGTTCCTCACTTCAATTTCAGCAGCTCGAACTCCTTATACTTCGCCAAATACTTCTCGCCTCGCCGGTAGGCTTTCATCAGCTTATCGGGTTCAGGACTTCTGAAGGCAGTCGTGTTTGCCAAAGCCAGCTTCTTGAGTGCAGGGCTTGGATTGAATATAGGGTCGAAAACCACGAGATTGACAGACCCGTCCAATCTCTGCTCGACCCCAACGATGGTCATAGAATGGCCGTGATGCTGCAAGTAAATCGGTGGCTTGTCGGTGATGACTACTTTGTCGACATTGTCTTTGGTCGCCTCGTCGTCGAAATACTCGCAGACCGCGCACAACATTGTTTCGAAGCCCTCCACTTCCTTGGTAGTGGTGAACCCGGTCGCCTCGCAAGGAATTTTCAGACTCATCAGCAGTGCTTCCGCCTCTGGGGTCCCAATGTATTTACGGGTGTACCTGATGCCTCCGGTCTCAAGCCGTCCACTCGCATTGAAGCCTTGATCCCACGCATTCTCAATCAGTTCCTGCAGTTTCAGTATAGATGGCAGCCTTCCAGGGAAATGTCCCGAGCCAGTTGCGTTTGCATCCTGAATGTAGGATATCATCATCTGAATATTCCGATACCCGCAAAAACCCCCCTCCTTGTGCATCTTGCATACGTGACACACTTCAGGACTGCAGTAGAATGCACGCTCGACGACCCGGTCTAGATGAGACAATCGGGCAAGGACTGGAACAAGGTTCGGCGTTTCGTTGGCAACGGTTTCGACTCGAATTAGGGTACCATCAGGGCCTAGCCTGTTGGTGACTGTGACCTTCGCACCGTCTTCGAGCATTTTGCGTAGCCAATTCGGCATTTGGTGCTCGTGCGCATATGGTCCTAGCTCTGATCTCTGTGAATTGTTAGCCTTTCCGTCAGACGCTAGGTAGTTTGACGCACTCACTCCTAGCCGCTTTGTCCTGCCATGCTTCGAAGACACGGCCGAATATGCTGACTTCCTCTTAGGAGACGCCGGCGTGCCCAAGAATATCTCCTTAAGAGAAGGGCCACGTCTTTTCTCCGTGGTAGGAGGAGGCCTGCTGGGGTGCAGCTGATCGTAGTTCCGGAGAGACTTAGGGATGTCAGTACTGAATGAATTGGAAATATCAGGTAGCGAGGGCCGGGCTGTCGACTTCAAAACCGATAGCTCCACATCCCTAACCGGCATCTCCGGCTCGTCGAACGAAATGTTCTCTTGAGCGTGCATATCGGCGTGGGCATCGAGCTCGACCAAATGCACACGTTCGCCGCAGGCACACTGAACCCATGATTGGTCACTTCCTGGAGGAGAGGACAAGGTAGTCTGCCCGTCTCGCACCGCTCTTTCTGACTTTCGATTTTCACGCCCGGCAGGAGCACTGGGCCGTTCAGATAGAGCGAGTTCGCTAGGCAAACCCGCCTCCTCAAAGGCAAGAAGTTGTGCCAACTCTGCATCACTCATCTCGGCTGTAGGGTGGTTAGTCCGGGGTACCCCATTTGAGTCGGGTTGTTGGTCAGCATGGAGTTGCTGCACGTGCCCTTCGAGGGTGCCGAAATCATGGCTGCCAAAGCGACAGAATGGGCATGACAAATATTGCTGCTGAGGTTGATGGGACATCTTCGACGATAAGAATATTTGGGGGAGGAAAGCTGAAAGAGACCGCTAACAGCGCCCCATGTTGTTCTGACACGGTTTGGCTGCAGGCAAACAAGTACCGTCTACCCAGGAGTCGTGATTGTCACTTGCACACCGAGTCGTTTTGCTTGGGGCTGTTCCTGGTAGGGCCGAACAGAACTGAGGCCAGCCTCCCACAGAGACCTAGGTGAAGGGCGAAATGAAGAACATGCCGCTGGCATGTGGCTGTGTAATGTGCTGGACGTATGAGAAGGGAAGACTGGGTAGGCTGAAGCTGAGCGAATTGAAAGGCTCGCTCTCAATTATCAAGTTGACAGGAATGTCACCGTCACTCCAGATCGAAAAGGTTCCAGCCCAGGCTGTAGCTCTTCTCGTCAGCATCAGACTACATTCACCTCATTGTCATTATGTGGTGTGCTGACACGTTGGTGAATCCCGTTTCTATACGAGACTGAGCTGTTCAGCGTCGCTCGTACACTGGAAGGGTTTGGACCTCGTGAATAACAGGCTGGCAAGCCCTTGAAATGACAAGCTGCATCAAACATCGCAGCACCAGTGCAAACGCGACTAGATGACGCCAACGATCCGGCGGCAATTTGATTCGCCGATTTCGCAGCGCATCACCTGCATTTGAATGCTGATCGGTCTCACCGCCCTCGGCAACCCCTCGAGAATTTTCAAAATTCTGCCACCTGAGGTCTTGTAATGGGGCCATCTACGGCAGTGGGATGCGTCCAAACTTATTCTGACCCCGTAAAACGGTCGTTCTCGGCTCGAACTCGTCTGCGTAGAGTCATTTACCTTCGTTTACTTTGATTTAATGCCCTTCCTCTCCTTCTACACATGCTCAACTGAGAATACTATGCGTATCAGTCACCTATCGTCGAATTTACTCTTGTCACCATGACTCCCGCCACTCTACCTAACGGCGTCCAGCCCCAGCTACCGATTCTCAATAGAATTAATGGGACCAGCACACCCAGAGTCCGACCTATCCATGTTTTGAAGTTCGGGGGTATGCTGCTTTTCCCCCAGTGTGCAGCCAGGGTCTGACTCATTTCCCGAAGGGACCAGCGTGGGCAAATTCCCCCAAGATATTGTCAAAGTGGTCAAATCCAGGTTACTGGAAACCAATGTCGCTATTGTCTGCTCAGCTGTAAGGTATTCCCGACCACGGACCTTGCGCCCCCGCAAACTGACAGGAGCGCACAGAGATCGAGCAGCACGAAAGCCGCGGGCACGACGAACCGTTTACTGCGAGCAGCCACCGAAGCCGAGAACCACAGGGATTTCCAGCAACTAGTGGAGGATGTACTTCTAGACCACGCCGAGGCTGCCAACAGCTGCATACAATCAGAAAAGATACGGGGGCGGTTAAAGGCAGAAATTGAAGATGAATGCACCTTGGTGGTGCGAATACTGGAAGCGGCGCAAACATTGGGGGAGACCAGCCCAAGATCAAGAGATAAAGTCATGAGCACGGGAGAAAAGCTAAGCTGTCGGTTCATGACAGCTCTACTACAGGATCGCGGAATCGACGCCGAATACGTCGATCTGGCAGATGTGATTGATTTTCGGGTGTCACATGGCCTAGACCAGCAGTTTTACGACGACCTGGCCTCAAGACTAGCGAGACGGCTGCGCGATATCCCAACCGGCACAGTGCCAGTGATCACAGGATACTTTGGTGCCATACCTCGAGGACTCCTCTCCACCGTTGGGCGAGGTTACACAGACTTATGCGCGGCGCTGGTCGCTGTGGGAATCAAGGCGAAAGAGTTGCAGATATGGAAAGAAGTGGATGGCATTTTTACAGCCGATCCACGCAAAGTGCCGACAGCACAACTTATCCCGCAAATCAGCCCGGCAGAGGCTGCTGAACTTACGTTTTACGGTTCCGAGGTCATCCATCCGTCCACCATGGACCAGGTCATTCGGGCGCGGATACCCATCCGTATCAAGAATGTCATGAACCCGAGGGGAGGGGGCACCATCATCTATCCCGACACGCCATCAGAGCTGGACTCGTCATTGTCAGGGCATGGCCCCAAGCTTTTCCGTCGTTCCAGGAGTTCGAGCGTCCTCACAGAGCGCGAGAAACCGAAGCGCCCAACAGCTGTCACGATGAAGCACAAGATTTTGGTCATGAACATCCATTCCAACAAAAGAGCACTGTCACATGGTTTCTTTGCCGGAATCTTCTCAACGCTAGATAAGTGGCGACTATCAGTGGATGTCATCTCTACGAGCGAGGTCAACATGTCCATGGCATTACATTCAGAAGCCCCGCTATACACTGGAGGAGGCGACGATGAATACCGCATCGTGGATCAAGACCTTAGAGGAGCTATCGAGGAACTTAAAACTTATGGCACCGTGGACATCATCCCGGAGATGGCCATCGTGAGCCTTGTGGGCAAAGAGATGAAAAATATGGTGGGCATTGCAGGGAAAATGTTCTCCACGCTCGGCGCAAACAATGTGAACATTGAAATGATCTCACAAGGTACGTTAAATGGCCCCCCCGACCATCGACGTGGTTGCGCTGACATTGTGAGTAGGCGCCAGCGAGATCAACATTTCTTGCGTTATTGAAGAACGTGATGCCGATCGAGCGCTCAACATTTTGCACACGAATTTATTTACTTTCCTCGGACCATAATTGTACCTTGCGAGCAGCTTGAGCGACCTTTACTGCGTTCACAGGAGCTTTGGGCATGAAAAAGGCTACACAAAAGAGGGACACGGCAAAAGTATGGTCGCTTACTGAAACGGCAGCCTATTTCTGATTCGGCGAGGCATTTTGCAGCAGGCTTGCTGGTTTGGCGGCAGCATCAGCGTGTATAGAAACATCATGTGATGGGCACTGGCAACGATTAGAGGGCATGATTCCAACAATCGAGACTTGACGTGAAGAAGCACTGTGGTGATGATAGATCTCAGCCGGAAGAATCCAACATCTTCTATGATATGGCAAAGATCAAGCGGTAACCGTCTTGGACATATCTAGAGATGATCAATATACCAACACTGTGCATTTGAACGTGTAAGATATCATGCGACTAATACTGATGGGACAGTGAACGTCTTTGAAAGAGTAAAGAGTACATGGACGGGAGGGAGACGAGCAGTAGGTGACTTTCGGAATCAGTGATGTTCCGATCCGATAGGACACACACGCTAGGACCAGGGTGGTTGGCCTCACGCAAGGGGGCGCGTTTTACGAGTACAGGACAGACTCCCGCCAATGAGACAGAGTTTCTTTGAGACAACCGGAACGTGTGCGCAGCTCACCGGACATGCCACGTCAATGGCCCGCGGTCGAGGGCGATCGAGATGGCAATGATTGGATGCAGTCGAGCGAAGCAAGAAAGGCGATCATGCGCGAACTCCAGGAATCAAGGCGTCGAGGCGTCCTGGTAGCGCCAACCAGGGCGTGGGTCAGACGCGCCTCAGTCGCGTTTTCTTCCTGTGCTTCATCCCACCTGTCACTTCCAGAGCGCTGTGGTGGTTGACGTCTGACGCCCATAGTCCCGCGTCATCCCACTCCTGTTGGATGTTCTCTCACTCTTCTCCGCTTCCAACGAACGCCTGCGCGGTCCGACCTGCCATTTTCCAGCTGTTCCCCTCTTAAGAACTTGGCCTGCCGCCCGCCTGACGCCTGAACGAACTTCCATCCCAACCCAGCTGACGTGCATTGACGCGATTTTCAGTAAACAACACCTTCACAGAGTTCGAGCGTGGTCTCCTTCACAAGATGGCCTCTTTGACTCGGTAGCCATCTTCCTGTTACCAGCGTGTTATCCCTTTCGACGGTTCAGCATTGAATACCGGCCCCCTTCGATCTGCCGTACCGCACAAACGCGGCCTCGATCCTCCGACCTCGATCCTCCGGTCTCCCGCACGGACACGCCCATACCTCTGCGCCCGCTCCTAGTCTCGATTAATAGCACCTCGCCAAAAGTCAATCAAATCTCGTCTCGCCCTTTTCTCAAGATCGAGACTCCCCTCGAAGGTGCAGTGGCCGTCTGCTCCGGGGCTTGAGGCTCTGGCTCAACTTAGGCTGCATCTTCACCTCCAGCTCCAAACCTGCTTAATGGGACATACGAAGTCCATTACGACGCGACTTTCATGCAACCATCTGCCTATTAGGTGTATCTGATCAGTTTCCACGACTCGTCGCCATGGCGTCGACGCGTCAGCATCCTATGGTACAGATCTACCAAGATCCAATGCCGCCTCGGCCGACCAATGTCTCTCCTGTCGAGAAGCCACCACCACGCCTGCAACCTTCAGCAATACCCCTTCAGCCCATGAGAAATCCTCCCGCTGCATCTCACCATCCTGGAGTCGTTCTGGCCGCTCCGATGGCACCGCGACACCAGTTCTCTCCACAGAAAACTACGCCACTGTCACCTTCCAAACCCTACTTTGGAGAACTCAACTATGTACCCATCCCTCCGCCTCCGCTGGCCAACCATAATCACGGCGGCTCACCAACAAAGAGAACCGGGATGCCACCTGGTCAACAATATCGCGCGGCTCAGACAGTACAACCAATGTACACCACATTCAACAGTAATTTCGACACCTATGAACAAGAAAACTTCCCTGCGCCGGCGACCCATGAGAATTTTGTCGACTTTCCTGAGCCCTCCTACTTTCGCAAGCAGCCGATGAAAAGATCGTATTCAGACGCGCAATTGCCGCAGGATCGACCCTTCAAGAGGGCGCGACAAGACGAAGAATCCGTCTTCAATCTGCCGGAGCCAGAAGATATGAGCCCGGTTGAGGACGACGGCAACAAACCCCCTTACAGCTATGCTCAAATGATCGGCATGGCCATCTTGAGGGCGCCAAATCGACGTCTTACACTGGCACAGATCTACGATTGGATTTCGACCACATTTGCCTACTACGCGCGAGATACCAAGCGGAGCTGGCACAACAGCATTCGACATAACCTATCATTGCACAAGGCCTTCACCAAGCAGGAGAGGCCGAAAGGAGACGCAGGAAAGGGGAGCTATTGGGTTATTGTGGCGGGCATGGAGGCACAGTTTATCAAAGACAAGAAACCGAGAGGTAACATGCTGGCCCCGATGTATAATCTTCCTGGTACGGTTCGCCCGCAAGCGCAGGTTGCCCAGCAGCTGTCGGAGGCACTGGCACCAAACGTCTTCCTCGGTCCATCAAGTGAACCTCCTCGGCCCCAGACAGCTCCTGCCTTGCCCGAGTTGTCCTCAGACGCGACGGTGCCAGCCTCGGACGCGGCCTTGCACGAGCACGAGGCTGCCAACTTTGAGGACAGCGCCCGCGCGCTCATTCCGAAGTCGCCGCCGCCCGATGCTATCAACTCATCCCCGCCTGTGGTGGTGTCGAACCATCACCAAGCTGTCTCTTCGCCTTCGGCACATATGCCACGCACAGCCGCTTTCCACCGGCAAGCTCGCAGTCTCACCAAGAACGACGACAGTGGATACTTCTCCTCCATCGAATCTTCTGCTCAGAAGCCAAACAAGAATGCGGTCGTGCTAACCTCAGAGCTGGACATTGAGCCAATGAGAAAGAAAAGAGGGCGTGCCGAAGAGGAGATAGTCCGAATCAGAAGCTCCTCACACGACCTGACTCCTAGCCATGCTAGATTCCGGCCGTGTACGACCGAACCTCCACAGTCCTCTTCTCCTGTTCGAGTCAGTCCAGCGGTATTGTTGAACCCGATGACGCCTGCGGTGGTCTTCAAGAAGCCGACCCGTCCTCCACCTTCAGTCTCGCCAAACACACAGCTCCTCATGCACCGCAAAGCTATGCGCGAGTTTGCGAATTCACCCATCAAGGGCTCGGGCCTCTTCATGTCAGACGATACTACCTACAGTCCTCTCAAGTGGCCGAGCCTGACAGCAACTGAAATGCCTGAAAGCTCGTTTGAGATCTTCTCAGACCCGGCCATCGGTCTTACTCCAGCAACACCAACATTTGCCTCCTCACCTCTTAAGCGACCATCAGTGGCACGAGCTGCTACCTCCACCGACATCCTTTCGGACGTGTTTGGCCATGG
This sequence comes from Phialophora chinensis, assembly GCA_016109575.1. Classification (NCBI taxonomy): domain Eukaryota; kingdom Fungi; phylum Ascomycota; class Eurotiomycetes; order Chaetothyriales; family Herpotrichiellaceae; genus Phialophora; species Phialophora chinensis. The sequence continues at coordinate 969,233 of JADWPU010000010.1, read as the reverse complement.
CAATAAGCTAAACGCGAAGACACCGACTCGTGGATCCCTCCTCAACCCTCGCGTTCGAGCTTCACAAACTGGATCCCCGCTGAAAGGCTCGACCACTCATCTCCAGATCCTTGATCAAGGAGACGACCTCTTCGACTTCAAGTCGTTTGAGAATGATACATCCGACGACAATGACGAAGGCGTTGACATACTCCAAGGCTTCGAGAAGATCGGCGTACCGTCCACGCAACCCAATGCCGCCACGAACAGTGAACATTCGCGTCGTCCGTCCTTGGGTCGCAGCTTCACTTCACGCTTCTAATTTGTGTTCATGTACTTGAATGACGATTGCCCACTTCTGTCAGCTCGGGGGGAAGGGCTTCATGTTGACCATTTTGTCTTAGCACTACCAGATTGTTGGAAATTCTGGTCACAGCTTCGGATTTCACGGCGATCAAAGTACGGTCGACGGTTCAGGCGTGGGCATGCAATGGCTCTCCCTTCCCGAGTATTCTTGGAGAGACTCTATGATGTTAAAGAGTTTATGACTTGGCTTTCATGCCATTCTTGCTATGATGATATGGGATTGTATGACAGAATAATGGCAACTCTTACCTGGAGGCACGCGTATGCCTTTACAACGAGGCCTAGATACTTCAGCAGCAATGCAATGAATCTCCACAAATGCGCGCTGAGCACGTTCGCACTCTCTTTCTCGGCGTAGTCGGGGCCTTTCTGTGGTGCGCTTGTCGTCACCACAACGTTTATTCGTAGAAGGTGCTTGGCACGCCGGAAGTACTTGCTTCTTGCTTCATGCAATTTGTTTTACTCTCATCCAAAGTTGCGTCGTTTATCAAAGGAAATCACACCACCGTCCAAGGGTGAAAGATGAGGGCCACTAGAGCCTCGCTGCAGGCTGAGTCATCCAGAATAATAGGCAGATCTATCTTCCTTTCGTCCAATCACTTCGACGACAAAGTAATCGACGGCGCCTGAAGGACGTACCTGCATGTTCCCCATGTTGGTAAGCACCTGAGGATAAGAGCACGCCCTTCCGATTCTATCTCGGTGGCATGAATACGAACAAGATCAGTCGGGCGGTCTGCAGTGGTTCCCTTATTCGGTCAATCGTCAGACCTTGGATCGCGGACTCGAAGCGGGCAGCCTCGAGGTGTGGATGCGCAACACGGCGTCCCATGTCAACACAGAGCGGCCGCAGACCGTTCTCTCAGTCATTACTGGATCAAGCACAAGCTGCGGGACTTACGAGCGGTCGAAGAACAATGAGTCGACGGACGCCCATCGAGTCCCAACGGGTGGACGCACCTCTCACACAGTCTGCTACGTTTCTCGTCCTAACGGTCACGGAACAGCCTGATGCCATCAAGACGGCGCGCTCGGCTCTCGCCAGCGTCGACGATCTAAGCAAAAACGTGTCGATCCGCGATCTCGACGCCTCGTTTGCCTGCACCGTCGGCATTGGCAGCGATATCTGGGACCGTCTACTCCCCGACGTGCCCCGGCCGGCGGAGCTCCACCCGTTTCCCAAGATCGAAGGGAAAGTCCACACGGCGGTATCCACGCCGGGGGATCTGCTCTTCCACATCCGCGCCCAACGGAGAGATCTCTGCTTCGAATTCGAGCGCCAACTCATGGAATTACTGGGCGATAGCGTCGAAGTCGTCGACTCGACTGTCGGGTTCCGGTACTTCGACGTGCGCGACCTGCTGGGCTTCGTGGACGGCACGGCGAACCCCGTGGGCCCCGCGGTCAATGACTCCGTTCTCATCACCGAGGCCGACGACTCCCACTCGGCGGGCGGCAGCTACGTGGTCATTCAGAAGTACGTGCACGACCTTGCGGCGTGGACGGGGCTGTCCACGGAACAGCAGGAGGCTGTCATCGGGCGGCGCAAGTTCGACAACGTCGAGTTGGCGGACCAGGACGACGACAAGCAGAAGCCGCACAAACAGCTCGCTACGATTGAGGATCCGCACAGCGGGGCCGAGCTCTCCATCCTCAGGGATAACATGCCGTTTGGGAATCCCGGGCAGGGCGAGTTTGGGACGTACTTCATCGGGTATTCGCGCAAGTTGTGGGTCGTCGAGCAGATGTTGGAGAGGATGTTCGTGGGCAATCCGCCGGGGCTGCATGATCGCATCTTGGACTACTCACGGGCCTTGACGGGGACGACCTTCTTCGTACCGAGTGCGACCGTGCTGGCTGGGCTGGGGGATGATTGAGGGTCAGCTGGGGGCGGAGGAGAGTTCAGAAGTACATCGGTGCCGAGATACGAAGTCCCTGGAAGGCTTGCATTGTGCCCGGACGGGGACAGGCTGAAAAAGCGTCCATCAGCGTTACAGCACCGAATACAAGAATACCTAGAATCCGAGATGGCCAGCGAGTGATCGTAACGTAGAAGAACCTGGTGAGGAGCGTAGGAAAGGCTCCTCAGGCTTCGGCTCATCTTCGGTCATTTTCACCTCCCACCCGCTGAATTGAACCTTCACGCAACCTTTTCTGCTGTGCATCGCGTCCTGCACTCGAGATACTCGTGCCGCTGTAGTTTGTGAGCCCCAAGCTGCCAGCCAGGGCAAGTGCAGCTCCGACGAAGCAAGTGCCGCTGCGTCGCCAGATCCGCCGTCCACACTCCTTGATGAAAAATATGTCTGCACCACGATGTCTGCGCCTAGCGATTGAAGCATGTCGGCCGCCGAAGGTATGTAATGAATGACTCTCTTCCACACCGCGATCGCAAGCAGTACCCGACTCGGCAGACATCACACCCAATCAAGCTCTCCGTCTGCGGGTTCCTGGCTAATTATGACTTCCCCGTTCAGAGCTCTAACATCAGCCTCCGACCTCGTTTTGCGGCCCCGTCTCAGAATGTCAGGACGACACCGACACGGCCATTCTCGACCACCAGGTCGCGCCAGGACAAGGACGACAAGAACAAGCCTGTAGAAGCACAGACCGGTCCTATCGACATTACGGCCGGCTTCTCCATGCCAGAGCCTGGGTCGATAACGATTTCGGAGCCGATCAATCTTGAAAAGTTTGCAGAGCAAGAAGACGGCAAGCCAAAGCACACAGCTACGTCGATACAGACGGAGAAAGTAAAGCCAGAGATTGTATCAGAGGCTCAAGCTCAAGCATTACGACAGTCGTCGGCGCCCGCATCGCCCACGAGGGCCAACACCTCTTCACTCCGAGCAGACGGCCCTCCCTCTCCGTCCCGTCAATTCTCGAAGTCTCCTCCCCTCGCGTCCTCGACGGACATCGCCCCCTCGGCCCCGATCCTCGACGAGAACACAAAGCCAAATGTCCCCCCTAACGTCCTCGCGGCGTACCGCACCCCTCTCTACCATCCCCTAACCCACGGCATCCCCGTCGCGCAGCTACAACTCCGCTCCTTTTCCACCCGAAACCTCGAGTTCTTCGCCGACTTCTGCGTCCGGGCCGCGTATTACCTCTCCCTCCCCTGTACAGGTCCCTCACCTCTCCCCAAAAAGATCGAACGCTGGACCGTCCTGAAAAGTAATTTCGTCCATAAAAAGTCGCAGGAGAACTTCGAGAGGATCACGATGAAGAGGCTGATTACGGTCTACGACGGGGCGCCCGAGGTGGTGGAGACGTGGCTTGCTTTTGTGCGACGCTGGCAGTTCTACGGCGTGGGCATGAAGGCGAATGTGTGGGGGTGGGAATCCACAGGTATGTCTATGTCGTGTTCTCTCGTCTCTCGTCTCACGTCCTCACGTTCTCGCGCCTCCCCGCTCCTCCGTTTGCATACACGGCGTATGCTAATTTGGACTCGCGCGTTTTAGATGTGGCGTCGAAAATGGACGCCGACTTTTCAAATCTCGAAAAGGAGCTCGACGACAAATTACGGCTCTTCGGGTTCAACAAGCACGTGGCCGCCAAGCGAGACTTGTTGGGCTTGATGGAACGGCAGCACCATAGGCGGGAGGGCGTCGGGATGAGCGAAGTCCGCGAGAAGGCTAGAGAGAAGGACCCGAATGATCCCAAGCTCGTCGCCCACTTTTAAAGTGTGTGTGAGAGATTTGGGCGCGATCCTGGATTGAGTCGAGGCATATGCCGTCCATCCCTGGCGCCTTTCGAATTAGGACGAGAACGGGCAATGGATTCGCCTCGCAGCTGATGTGACAGGAAGGAATGGGATGGGATGGAATGCCGTGGGCAGTTCCCTCGATTGAGACTGTGTATACTACGTACATGTATAGAGTATGGATGGAATATACGTTCACGCGCTACATCACAGAGTGATGAATGTGAGTGGAATGCTTGAGGAGACGAGGGGAGAGGAGAGAAGGGAGTAGAGAAGAACGGACAGCTAGCCATGAAAGGCAAGACGCGAGGGAAATAAAGACAATACTGGGTACGTTCGGCCTTGCGAGAAACGCGGTACCCACGGCCTTTGAAAAATCAAGCACTATGTACACCGTAATAGATGGTTCTGTTCATCTTACATACCAGGTCATGCACTTGACCGGACGGGACTGGACTGGTAGCGTATAACGTTTCAAAGCAGGGGGCAGGAGAGGGTGTAGCGTGGTATGCCATGGCATAGATGTACAGGACTCGCTCGGCGATCGATAATTTACCGGACTTTACACCTGGAGGGACTGGGGGATATACTGTCCTCGGGTAGATACCGTCCTTGTGCACCATCTCATCTCTACGGAGATGATGCTCTATGTATATCCTGTATATGTACGGACTTCGTATAGACGCCCCCTCCCGCTTCCACTTCCACTTCCACTTCCACTTCGACGTTCACGTATCTGAACGAGGAGAAGCAGTCGAAGACTAAATTGCCCACTTCCTCTTCAACGCAGCGCCGGGGCGCACCCGCTCCCACCCACGACCATCTTGACCTCAACCTCATTCACATTCAGCTCCGGAGCCAGAAGGGCAGTCTCGTTCGAGTCGATTGAGGCCAGGCCGTGGATGACGCTCCTCTGTAGACCGGTGCCTCGCTTCAGCGCAGAAGTCAAGCCGCCATAGGCTGGCGAAGCGGGCCCTTCACTCTGAATACCAACTGGATACATTGTGTCGTCTGGATGGATGGTATACCTGCGAAGAGCTCGTCTGACCAGTCCAGGCGTGTGTGTGTGTGTGTGTGTGTGACGGCTGATGCTGGTCAGACAGATAAGGCACTCCCTGCCATGGACGATCAAGACCTTGGAGCCGACTTCGGATCCGAACAGCCTGCCCAGTCTCTATTCTGTTCGTCCCACCGGAGAACATGAAGGCAATGGGGCCTGAGGTTTATAGAATCATCCTGGGTTTCATGGTCAGAGCGCACAATCCACCGATCATGATAATGATACCGTATTGAGGATGATATCAAGCGGTGGCATTCCCGCGAGAGCTGAAGCCGAAGCTGAAGCCGAGACAGCGGGAAGCAAGGAACTGGCTGCTTCGGCTTCCCGTGATCTGGTCTGTTCTGTTGGGCTTGTTAGATTCCCGATCCCATCCCCATCCCCATTGCCCTGGTCGCTGATCGTTGGACTCCTCACATCAGCGATGCATGGTCGCTTTAGCAGCCCTACCTTGCCTTACCGTGCTGCTCTTCTCCGCAACACAACTTGAGCAGACCGCGAGATCAGCGAAAGTGCAGGGTCCAAGAGCATAAGATGAGTATGCCATGTTTTTGCGAGATATTGCCGCCTTGCTCGTCTCGGTCAAGTCGGACGCAGCTTTTCTGGTAGCTGTTACGGTTGGCACGGGCACTTTTTCGTATGACCACAGTACGACGCTCTAGAGGAAGGATGAATGAAGATCGTCGTCCCTTTCCGCTTACACGCGTACTGTACGTCGACAGCGGCAAATGAAAGCAGTAGCCAAAAAAGGGTGCTCCGGTGCCCGAAGGTGTACAGATATACCCCTAGAGAGCGAATACCAGGTTCGTGCCCTGCTTCGCGCGGCGACTCGTGCGAAGTGCTCTTACTGTTCCTGATCCTCCATGCGTCGCACGAGAATCTGTGAACTGCGCGGCCGTCCCTCTATCAGGCTGTAGAAATGCATGACTGCGCTGACTGTTTGCAGCCTCATCGGTAACCGCGTCAGCTGTGCTATTGTAATAGCAAACTCAACCTCTCATTTGACGGTCAGGTCTGATATGACCCGAAGACGCCGGCCATTGGTCACGTTGACTTCCCTAAGCAGTAACCACAGCGCCGTCAGATACCGCCCGCATACTCCTGATTGGCCTCGAGATTCCAATATCGTGAACGGGGTGAACAGGCAACCAAAGACAGGGCTGGAAATTAGCGCTACCACTGTGTATCTCTCGCGTTGCAAGCCGGACAATACTATTGATCAACTGAAAGTCAATACGTAGCGAGACGCTGTGCAAGGAGGGAATTGTTCCGCAGTGCCCATCTCCACTCTGCTCGGGCCCCCAGAGTAGAGATTGGATCTTGCGGGGTGATGGTCCGCGTTGTCCAATAAGACCTGTTCTGCGGTCGACTCAGCATATATAGAGCAACGTGGGTGGCCTCAGACCAACGAGTCAGGCCTTTGTCCTGGGTTCTAGGGCGCCGTGGGGTAATCCCATAGCGGCATAAAGGATTCCAGAGAAAGAGTGAGAGAGTGGTGCCATTCCGCCATTTTATAAGGCATAGCTTGTAGACTTCAGACCCTACCTGCCGTGTTCTTTCTCTCGATCGAATTAAGCTATACTCAAGCTCACAATCATGTCACCCGGTCGGATCCTCGAACAGGACGCGTACGATTTCATAATCTGGTAGGTTTCCCCGACGGTCGCCTCTTCCTCAATACTGAGCCATAGTAGCGGCGGAGGCACAGCAGGCTGTGTTGTGGCCGGTAGGCTAGCTGAAGAGGGCAATTCTCGGATTCTCCTTGTCGAGGCAGGTCCCCACAATAAGGATCTCGAGAATGTCCACATGGTTGGGGGGTGGTCGAAGAACTTCGACTCCGAATTGGATTGGAATCTCGTCACGCCGCCTATGAAAGGTATCGATGGCAGACAAGTGAAGCTCAGTCGAGGGAAGTTCCTGGGCGGGTCCAGTGGCGTCAATGGAACGTTGTGTGTGAGAGGCAGCAAGCAGGACTATGACGACTGGAAGTAAGAATCGCCCTGCTCCCAAGTGGCCTGCTCGCTCACTTGTTCAGTCTTCCAGGATGGTCTGGAGAAGAATTTTTTGAGTACATGCGCAAGGTCTGCAGCATCGGATCGAAAATCATTGTCGCTGGCTGATGATAGACAGGCAGAGACATTCCATAACAAGCCATGGTTCAAAGCAGACGAGAAGGCACACGGCTATGATGGACCACTGCACACCGAGCCGCACGATCTTGCACCTATTTCGGAAATGCTGTTGAAGAGTATGGAAGACAAAGGCCTCCCCTTCGTGCCTGACATGTTCAGCAATGGCGAGACCTCCCATGGCAGTGGACATTCTGTCCGCACCGGTATGTTTTGTGCAACAAGTTATTGGAGGGGTGGTATTAACTCTTTGCGAAGTTCACAAAGGCATTAGAACCACCGGAGCCGACTTCGTGACCAATGACTACCACAAAAACAACATCGATCTGGTGGTTGAGACTGTTGTCGACAAGATCAACTTTGAAAAGAGAGACGGCCAGTTACTGGCCACTAGCGTGGTGCTCGTCGACAAGACCGGTGCGAAGAGAACAGTAAAGGCCAGGAAGGAGATAATTGTGTCGGGGGGTAACGCTTCGGCCGGCCGTTGGTTTTGCTAGACGTGACTAACTTCTAAAGGCGCATATTGTTCTCCTGCTGTTCTCCTCCGTTCGGGAATTGGTCCGAAAGCGGAGCTGGAACAATTGGGAATCGATTGTCTTGTGGATGCCCCTGGAGTGGGAAAGAACTTGCTGGATCATCTGGTGAGCGTCCTTCTGCCGTTGATAGCTTCCATCCGCTGACTTGGCGCAGATTGTCTTCGCATTCTATGAAGTGACCAAGGAAGGCTTGACAAACGACCATCTCGTGTACAAACGCTCCGTCGTCTGCAGAGACTCTTCTGACTGTATTGCAGATACCATGGCGATGCTGCGATGGCGGCATATATGCTCTACAAGGAGAAGAAGGAAGGCATTCTCTCCACATTTCCCTTTGGTGCGATGGCCTTTGCGAGACTCGATGAGCGTCTGAAGGATGAGCCATTGTGGCAGGAAGCCAAGAGGGAAGCCGGGCGTGATCCAATGGGCTTGACCACCAAACAGCCGAATGTCGAGTTTTTCACCACCGAGGTAGGTCATCGAATGCCGTCGTCGGAAGGGAAAGTGCGCGGCTAACTTTGGGAAGCTGTATGGTGGGCCTAAGCAATACGACAAATACCCGATCGGTGAGTTGTGCGCAGCGACATGCCAGTGCCACGAGTTGACAGGCTCCCTGCAGACAAGAAGCATGCCTTTGCAATGATCACGGAGCTTTTTGCACCGCGCTCCAAAGGAACAGTCACGTTGAAATCCACAGACCCGCTGGAGAATCCAGTTGTTGACTGCAATTACCTCTCCGACCAGCTCGACCTCCTGGTCCTCACAGAGGGTTGCAGGCTTGGAAACGAGATTGCTATGAACTTGAATAAGATCGCCGGGGAAGAGGTTGTGAAAGGATCATGGCCATCGGGTATGACGACAGGGAGAGAGAATTAGAGCACCACACTGACCAAGATACAGATTTGACGCACCATACTTATACAAAGCGCGAGGACTGGATCCCGTACGTCAAGCAGGAGGCCACCACCTGCTACCACGCCGCTGGTACATGTAAGATGGGGCGGGCAGACGACAAGATGGCAGTACTGGATGAGCAACTTCTGGTCCGCGGCGTCAAGGGCCTCAGCGTGGCTGACACGAGCATCATGCCTACACTGCATGGTGGCCACACCCAAATGCCAGCGTAAGAATGTTGACTCCCAAATCGCCGTGAACTGCAGCTGACACGCAACAGATACGGCATTGGCGAGAAGGCAGCTGATTTGATCAGGCGGAGATGGACAAAGGCGTAAGGAGGCGGAGACAGACAGAGAGTAAGAGCAAGTACCGTCGAGTAGAGAGAGAACGCAGTAGGAGAATTAGAGGTGGGAGGTACTGCACGTGTTTGTGACGGTAATATTACGCCGATCCCGCCGTAACGCTTGGTCTTGGCCTGTATTTCGTATTTCTCGTTCCTCTCAAAGTTCCTTCACCAGCATCACCTCCGTGACCTCGACCATCAATTCTATCAGCCAGACGTCTCGTTGCTTCCTCTTGCCGCTTGCGTACTTTGGGTGCGCGTACGCTCCTTTGTTGAATGAAATGCCAGCCAGGCTCCGAACTTTGTCGACAAGGACGTGCAAGCCTTGCAGGGGTCAATCTCGCAATAATAGCCGCATCCTAGGGCCCAGGAATTTCAAGAGGCTACCGTTGGACTACGCGAGTCAGTCTCAATCGCCGGCGCGAGACCAAGCCACTTCCGATGAGGAGATCGAGGCCGAGGCCGATGATTCTATATACACCCAATGGGCACGGGTCTCGCCGTCCTCGACAATAAGACGATCCTTTTCCGGGATTCAGCCCACGGGGGTACCGCATCTGGGAAACTATCTCGGCGCCTTGCGGCAATGGAAACAACTCCACGATCAAGCCACCAACCCCAAGTTTTCTGTGGACCACCACTACCAGCAATACTTCTCGGTCGTGGACTTGCATGCGTTGACCTCGGATGTTCCAGGTTCGGAGCGCGCTCGTCTGAGGGAGGAGTCTTATGCATCCCTCCTGGCCATTGGCCTGAACAATAATACGAACACGACCCTGTTCTTTCAATCCGATGTGTGTACAATCTCTATCTGATTCGCGGCGTGCGTGGCTCATAGGGATTGACAGGTTCCGCAACATACGTCGCTGATGTGGATCTTGAGCACTATCGCATCTACCGGGTATTTGTCTCGGATGACTCAATGGAAGGTGGGCAAGGATCGCTCGTGGAAAGACCAAGTATGCGGTACTGATACCGGCTTCTGCAGAGCAAATTGAACTTGCCTGAGACCGCCAACCTCGACAGTGATGAGGCAAGGGCGAAGCTCAAACTTGGATTATTTTCCTATCCTGTGCTCCAAGCGGCTGACATCCTCCTCTACCAGTAAGTACCGATCCCGTCTCGTCTGACGTGGCACTCTTTGACGTCGACTAGGCCCTCCATTGTTCCTGTTGGAGAAGACCAACTCCAGCATATCGAGTTCACGCGGACGCTGGCTCGAGGCTTCAATTCCCACGTCAATCAGAAGGTGTTCCGGCTACCATGGCCGGTAATATGTGAGATCTCCCCGATCCATTCCTGCTCTCTAATTTGCTGACCCGGGCCAGCCCCGGCAAAGAGAATCATGTCTTTAAAGCGACCCGAGCAGAAGATGTCCAAATCCGACCCGGATCCGAAGTCTCGCGTTCTCATCACGGACAGCCCAGAGGAGATCCATGCCAAAGTCAGAGGCGCCGTAACCGATTCGGAAGCTGGTATCTCGTTCGACCCGGAACGGCGGCCAGGGGTCTCCAATCTGGTGGAAATTCTGAAGCACGTCACAGAGTCTCGCGAACACAGCGAATACATAGCCAAAGACAACGCCAACGTCAGCATGCGTGCTTTCAAGGAGTTAATTGCCGACGAGATCATTGCAGCACTGAGGGGCGTCCGGGAGAGATTTCTGGAACTCATGGCCGACAAGAATGGGTACCGATTGCGCGACGAGGTCGAAAAGGGCGGCGCAAAAGCACGGCGGAAAGCACGTCTGACCATGGGTGACGTCCAACAAGCGCTGGGCTTGACCAACCTGGTACTTACCCCGGAGGAGGCGGCTCGGATCCGGGACAGACGGCTGGAAATCGAACGGAGAGAGCTTGGTGCGGGCTTAGACATGGAATTCAACCCCTTTGAAACAGAAGATCAGGACATCGACGACGAGTATGCCGACGAAGAGGCCGACGAAGGATGGGCGAGGCGAAGGCGCCGTACTGAGTAAAGACTCGCCCTGAACCCCCCAGCTGGCCGCGCTGCTCCGGGATCGCAAGGCTGAACTGAATGCCCGACGTCATCCCGCAGCCTTTCGCTGCTTTTTGAACTTGTACATTATTTCCCTCGAGACTCTTAAAAGATACCCTCAACTTTTCTTCCACAACTGCCTTTTTACAGTTGAACGCTACAACCAAGTAACACAGATCTTGCCCCGTCGTGCAGACCGTGAATTTTGCTCACTTCTAGCCATCACGCCGGAAGGGCAATGCGCGGTCCTCGTCTCCCCAGCCGTGTCGCGCCCATTCCTGTTGTCCTCCCTCGACGCCAGCTCTCTGGCTCCAGTACATTCCTCCGCCATGGCAAGGCCCACGACGACGACGATGTCGTCGAGCTGGCCTTCACACGCCATGACCCGCCCGAGAAGACCAGCATGAAAGGCCCCGGTCCCATCATCATCATGCACGGTCTCTTCGGGTCGCAGCGCAACAACCGCACCCTGAGTAAGTAAGCAACCCCCCTCCCCAGGTTTCACCCTCCATGCACAACCGCCTGAAACATTGTGGACGATGGTCCTTGTCTCTAACAATCGATTGCGCCGGCAGAACCCTAGCCAAAGACCTCTCCCGGCCGGTCTACACCCTCGACCTCCGCAACCACGGCTCGAGCCCGCACTCCCCCGTGCACACCTACACGGCCATGGCGCGCGACGTCGAACACTTCGTGCACAAGCACCAGATCCCCACGCCCACCCTGATCGGACACTCCATGGGCGCCAAAGTGGCCATGACGATGGCGCTGCGCCGCCCGACAGACTACTCGGCCGTCGTGCCCGTGGACAACGCGCCCGTGGACGCCGCCCTGGCGAGCGACTTTGCCAAATACGTGCACGCGATGCGCGAGATCGAGGAGCACCGCCCGCCCGTCCGCAGCCAGGCCGACGCGGACAAGATCCTCATGAAATACGAGCCCGACCTGGCGATCCGGCAGTTTTTGCTCACCAATCTGGTCAAGACGGCTGCGCAGGGCCACCACGGCCACCACCAGGCCAACGCGAGCGGGAGCCACGAGCACCGATCTCACGGCACTTCTTCGCCCGGTGCGGAGGAGACGCAACCGCGGCTGCGGTTCCGGATCCCCGTCGCGACGCTGGCGAAAAACCTGCCGAACATGGCGGATTTCCCGTTCAAGGATCCCAATTCACACCAGTACAAGGGCCCGACGTTGGTAGTCAGGGGCACGAAGAGCCACTACGTCGCGGACGAGGCCTTGCCGGTGATTGGGGCCTTTTTCCCCCGCTTCGAGCTGCTCGACGTCGACTGTGGGCATTGGGTCATGAGTGAGCGGTTCGAGGAGTTCAGGAAGGGCGTCGGCGAGTGGATGAGCAGGGTCGTCGACGAGCAGTGACCTTTTTCTTCCCAGCCGCCTAGAAGGCAGGAGAGCCTGGTTGGGAGCTCCCTAGTACGTACAAGCTGGGACATAGAGACCTTAGCAGCGGCTGCCCCATAAGAGCCGGGGTACCACCGAGACGTAGCAGCCACCTGCCTTAAAAAGAGCTGGTTGTAATATCAAGGCATACATAACAAGCAAACCGGAAGGCGTCTGGTTTAACCCACGCCAACCGAGGACAGGTAGCGCCAGCATAGATGCTGTAGCATTAGAACGCGGTCGCCAACCCTTTTGTAACACCTCCGGGGTGTGGAAGCAGAACCAGCATAGATACATAAGAGACTGTAGCTAGGAGACGAGGAACTACTGCCAAAGACCAATGGGGAGGGGGGGCAAGCTCGTCGCTCCAGCGCCAAAATGACTCGAAGATTTCAATTGTTCTTTTGCAATGCTAGGATGCTATGCCCGTGCCACGATCTAGCATGATGCGGGTACGTACATCGTTTTCCGGTTTTCGACTCCAGCGCAGTCGACGGCATCGAGGTCAACATTGCTGGAGGGGTCAGGGCCCCTCCCGTCAGCCCACCAGGCCAACATGGCTTGCTCGACGTCGCATCTGGCATTGAATGACAAGACGCCCGCAATGAACATGCCTCTGGCTCGCCGGCTTGACCTGGGCGAAGGTCTCGCGCTCCTTCCTTCATCACTTCTACCTGTCCTGTCTCGACAGATCAAGGTCCCAACGCATGCCTTGACATGGTGGGCAGCCATTGATCCTCCTCTCCCTGATCTGATCGGATCTGGCTGATCAAATCTACACGCTCTCCAACGGGGCCGGCTCCTTGAACTCCCTCTCGACCTTGCGACCCTGGTCATCCTCGCCACTCTCGCCATGCAGGCCCAACAGCGCGCCGAGGTCGAATTTCGGAGCCTTCAACAACTTGACCTTCCGAATATGCACGTTCTGCAACGGATAGATGCCCTGCGTGGACTTCTCGATCTCCCGTCCAATGACCTCGGGGATCAGCTTGCCGGTCAGCTGCGCAAGCGTGACGGACGTGGCTTCGCGTTGGATGATCTCCGTCATCTTCTTGCGGATGGCGCGGATCTGGGACGAAGCAGCGTAGGTGGTCTTCTTGATCTGGTTGGGCCGTCTCTTGGTGAAGGCAATGGCAAACAACCGCAGCAGGTAGTCGTCCGTCGTCTTGACAGTGACGTTCGCCTCAATCAGCGTCTGCCACTTCCGAACCAGCGATCGCAGCTTGTCGGATGTGAAGTCCAAGCCGTGGAAGTTGGTCAGGCAGTTCTTGCCCTGCACCTCGTCGACCCGGAGTTTGACCTTGCGGAAGGCATGGTCTTCGTCGTTCTGCAGATCCGCGAGCGAGACCTCGAAAATGCGGCCTTTGAGGGCGTCGTTGGCAGATTTCAGACCGGTCGTGCGGTTGACAAGGGTTTTGCCTACACTGTTGTCCAGAAAATTCTTGTCAGTGCTTAATTCTCTTTACAACGTGGTGGCTCCAATTTGAAACATCTCTTTTCGCGGATCAAAAATTCGTTGGGGTCCCAGGAACACGTACTCTCGCTGGTTGAAGGTCGAGGGAGCCTTGATCGAGTACCAATCTTTGCGGGTGAAGGGGTCTTGAGTTCTCTTCCTGCCATGGTGTGTTAGCATCGATCAACGGATTCACGCCGCCGAGTCACTGACTTGAGGCCTTTCTTGCCTTTAGAAAGGCGCTTGTTCTTGCCAACAGCCATGATTGCGACGAGTCGTCAGGTCGCAGGATGGTTGTTGTTGGAAGGGTTGCGAGGAAGAGAATGGGCAGGTGGATTCTTTGGGTTGGCCGCATGAAGTCGGAGTTGAAAATCATCAGTTCGTGGGACCACGTGATCAGGCTGCCAAGATTTCATGACCCCGCTTAGTCACCCTTGCCTCCAGTTCGTTTCGCCTTACCTTTAGAGTAGGCAATCTTTGGGTATGTATGTAACGAAGACAGAAATACTGATTGCTTCAGAGAGTAGGATTGTGTTACGCCCATCTATTGTCTTCTGCGCGGAGCCCGCTATGGATTTTCATGCTTTGGTCGACTTCATCGTTCTAGACCCTCGTATATGGCCGTGGTCCTTCCATTGAGTACTACCCTCGGAATGCAAGTGCGCAGGTTGCCATGCCCACATGTCTCATCGTCTCATTGCGGACACCTTTGCTATCCGTCACGCCTATACCTTCAAGCTGTCCTTCATCTTGTCGGCTACACTGTCTGCTGCCGGCATCTCACGTTTTGGTCCACCGGTAGGGGCACCTCCATCGGGCTTGGGCTTTGCCGGCTGCTTGGCCTTCCCAGTCACCGTATCCTTGGGCAACTCCTTGGTGTATGGAATAATATCCGGCGTGCCAGGCGGCATGTACCGTCTCAGCACCTCAGGCACCTCGAAGCCATCTTCCTTCTGGTAGTTTTCTAGTAGGCAGCACAGTGTGCGTTCAGTGGCACACAATGTCCCATTCAGTGCATGCACATACGTCTTTCTAGAATCAATAGCGCCTTTCTTCTGTCCGTATCGAATCTCAAGTTCTCGAGTCTGGTAGTCGGTGCAATTGGAGCAGGATACGAGTTCCTTGTATTCGCCTTGATACGGGAACCACGCCTCCAGGTCGTACTTCTTCGCCGCTGCGTTATTGAGAGCTCCGGAGACGATGACGATGACTCGGTAAGGTAGTTTCAGAGACTGGTAGAATTCCTCGGCTGTGGACTTCATATCTTCGAGGGCTTGCCACGAATCTTCGGGCTTGGTGAAGAGAAACTGCTCGATCTGGCCCCCCAATCATTAGCAGTTGTACGACGACTCATAGAGCAGACGTCTCACCTTCTCGAACTGGTGTATCCGGTAAAGACCCCAGGCATCTCGTCCATGTGCACCGGCTTCCTTCCGGAAACACGACGAGTAGCCGGCGAACTTCTTGGGTAGATCCTGCGGTGTCATCCACTCCTCTGCAAACATGGCCGAGATAGGCTGCTCGCTGGTCGCAATGAGGAATTTATCCTCCGCATCCTTATCCTCAATAACCTTGTATAGCTCCTCGTCGAACTGCTCCAGCTGTGCCGTCTTGGCCATGTACTCGGCCTTCATGAAATACGGCGGTTGAAGCGGATCGTAACCCTTGGCGACGAGGAAGTGCAATCCGTAGTTGATGAGTGCCTGGTTGAGTAGCACACCCCACTTCTTCAGGAAATAGCCCCGGTGGCCGACAAGTTTGACGCCTCGTTCGCCGTCATAGATCTCCGCCCGGGTCATGACTTCGTGGTGTGAGAGACAGTCGCGTTTTTCTTCGGTGAAGCCCTCGGGCGCCCACTTCTTCACGACCTCGTTAAAGTCCTAGCCTAGTGAGTGAGAACGTGCCCTGGGCTATGGATGAGGAGGGTTCCGCTGACCTCGTTGTCATTGACGGGCACTGACTCGTGCACGTAGTTGCCGATCAACTTGCATTTGCGGTCTCTCAGCTTCTCCTTCTCTGCGGCATTGTCTTCGACTCGCTTCTTCTCTTTCTCCAGCTCAACTTTCTCTTTTAGGAGGTGGTCTGCATCTTGTTTTGCCTAGTAGCATGTCTCCATTAGTCACAAACCGTAGGGTTTGGGTAAGGCTGCGTTACCGACCTTCTTCAGCTGGCCAATCTCTTTCTGCACCGCGTTGATCTTTGCGCCCACTTGGCTGGCTTTGTACCGCGCTGCAAAGGGACTCAGCGAGGACACATTGGCGAGAACGGAGACGACGAACTTTGATACGCATCTTGCCACAGTGCAATGACCTCGTCAACAATTTCTGTCGAGGTGTATCTCTTCTGCAGGCTGTCCTTCACCTTCTGGGGATCCCCGCCCCTGCGTGAACGGTGAGCCAAGAGAACATCGAGGGTTGCGGGCCCGACTTACCTCTCGGCAATGAGGTCTTGGACGTCTATCATTGTGACACAGGGCCGCGGGAGGATACGAGAGAGCAGAAGGGCAACGAGTCTAGGTGCGTTGTGGAATTATGAGTGTTCTGTCAACAGCACGTGTGGTGCAGTGAAACTACACATAATTTCTGCCCCTTCACCCCGCAGAGGTTCGGAGCCTCGTGAGTCACTCCGAAATGCGTCTAGGCCAGCAATGTTATCGCCCATGACAATAGCATGACCACTTCTTTCTCTTCTCTATTCATTGCATAGGGAGCAGGAGCTCCACCACATTGAGCCACTACCACATACGGAGCAGTACACTTGTTCATGAACAGCTGAACGCCAGCAATAGCAAACTCCCAGCCTGAGCTCCGTTGAACACACGAACGCCGCTTGAGTCTATCCTGACATGTGCATCAATCACCCAGGGAACCAAAGATATGTCAACGCCACCTTCACCAGATAAGATCACCGAAACCCCTCCTGACATTCGAGACGAGGTGGGGACTATCGCCAAAGCAACCCGTAGCCCAACTGTCCATGGGCCTTGATCCGCTTCGAAATCTCCTCGCCAGCGCGTCCGGCAGCTGTTCACATCACAATGCACTTTCCACCCCCCGCAGGCTTGTCGGGTTCCTGCGACTTCTCGATCTCGGCGATCATCAACTCGAATGCTTTTGCGACATTGGTATTATTTCGTGCGCTGGTTTCGATCCAACCGCAGTTGAGTTCTTGGCCTAGCTTCTGACCTTCCTCAGCCGAGATTTTCCGTTGTTTCTTTGCGTCAACGTCATTCTTATTGCCAACGATCATGATGGGGACGGAGTCGGCGCCCTGCATTGACCTGTTAGCGCGATTCCGGTATCTCCTGCGCAACCACGATGGTGGCGCCTACCAGATGATTGAGCAGTTTGTCTCTTATTATCCTGACCATCTCGAACGACTGCCTCGAGGCTACCGAATAGACGATGAGGTACCCATGGATACCGATGTATAACTTGGAATTCAATAGACTATATTCATCCTGTAGTCCTTCTGTCAGCCGATACTGGCGCGGACTGCTTTCTCCGAGTGATGCGAACCTGGCCTGCGGTGTCGATGATTTCTGTCAGGAATGTCTGGCCTTTGTAGACGATCTCGTGGCTGAAAGTGTTCTCTATCGTGGGATAATAGCTTTCGACGAAGTGGCCCTCGCAATATTGGACGGTCAAAGAGGATTTGCCTGTGCTCCGGTGGTCGAGGTCAGTCCTTGATCCCTCCGTTTGACTTGCCATGTGCCGTGTATAGCCACTGCTGGAAATGGGGTGCTCACCGACGGATCGACTGCCCAGGATGGCAATCTTTCTCTGCTTGACTGAAGGAGCCATGCTGGGTACAATAATCGTCGAATATCGAGGGTGGAGGTTGCCAGGCCCCAAGATGCGGCTCTAGATCTTGGTTCCCAGAAAAATGGTTCGGGAAGGCGTCTCCTAGCGCAAAGTGTACGGCAAGGAAAAGTGAAGTAAGAAATGATCTTCGGTAGAGAACTCGAAGCGACAAAGGGTAGAGCCCTAGGAGAAATCGAGTGACGGTCCGGAACCAAATAGAGGAAATCAGTATGTAATAAGAACTCAAGAATGACGGCTTGCTGCGGAGTTACAAGTACAAAGTGTTACGAGATGCGAGTGTCTGTGTAGTAAGATATTTTTGTTGGAAGCACATGTGAACGGGCCACCCTCGTACTGGACTCAGTCCTCGCGACTCAGGCCGCAGCCCGACACAACAGATATTCAGGCAGGAACCGGCAAATGGTCAATCTCACCGACACTTTGCGGCGCAAAGCGTGATGGCATCTTGGTGACGATCGGAAGGGATTCAGGCCATGAAGGAAGCTCGACAATTGTTTGGCGGGGAATTGTCGCGACCTCGAACCTTGGACCGGATGATCTTGCTGCCCCCGCAGCCAATCGTCATTCCTTCCGCACATGATCTAGAAGCCGCCTACGCTTCCATTTGCAGCACGGCTGAGTTGGTGTCCGGGGATGCACGACGTACATGCAGCAGACTTCCATAGCCCGTGCTCGCCCGTTGGAGCAGGAGACCGAGGTGCAGAACTCTGTCGGACTTCTCGTACTCAGCGTGTATTGGCGGGCCTTACCCGGGATCACTTCGCGTACTCGAACCAGCTCAATGTAGCTCTCAACGCCGTATCTAGCGGGAAATGTCCAGGGATATCTGCTATGTGCCGAAGGGACTTTACGCAACGCCATGCCTCTACATCGACATTTCCAATGCTGCGCTTACCCAACGTCTCTCTTCGTAAGGAGTCGGTCTCCTTGGAAAGGAAGGAATCATACATCTTGCTTCTTGACAGCTTCGAGCACTGTGGTGAAGCGTGCAGTAAACCCTGTTGACGAGCCTTCTCCATCTTCGAGGGCCGCTTCGACTGTATGCAGATGCTGTAGGAATGTGTCCGCAGCGCCGAACAGCTGTGATAGTCCCTCCCCCTTGATATGTTTAGATATCCTTGTGTAGGCGGTGTGGTTGAGGCACAGTGTGCACAGCAATGCGGAAATGTAACCAAAGGCGACAAGTATCTGCGTTTGGTCCATGGTCATGGCCTGTCGATGTTAGCAATCCGCCCAGGAAATTTGGATCGCGATGCCTACTTCAGTTGCTTGATCGACATGGCTGTTAAATATGTCGATAAGTCTATGGACAAGGCTCTTCCCACTTGGGTCCTGAACCAGCATCACCTCTCTGGCGGCATCCGCACATTCGGCAAGATTGAGGAGGCAGCCAACAGCAAGAATTACGGATTCAAGTCTGGAGCTGTCGAACTCTTTCTCAAGAGCTGCGAGCCGTGCGAGGGTCAAGAAATGTTCGTCAACCACGTGAAAAACAGCGCCAACGAGGGTGCCCTTGCTGAAAGCATCACAAACTTCTGCGTCATTGTTACTCAGACTGACGATCAGTCGAAGACACGAGTGCTCCACCTCTGGATGAGAGCTACGAGCATCTCTCATGGTGCCGGCCACGGCTTGACCTAGTTCGTGAAGCTGAAGAGTCGGAAGGCGAGAGCCCCCTAATTCGTGGTTTGCGCAAGCAATCTCCAGAAAGGAAAGCAGGAGTCGGACGGTCTCAATTTGCCTGGACGTTGCGCCTGCGGCGGTTTCCCCTCGCGGCTTAGTGAACAAGGAGAGCACCTCACCCATCAGTGTTCGCGGCAGTCGAGGCAGCGGCTCTTTGAGGCTAATGAGTTTGCGCTGAGCAGATTCGATAGCACCAATGAGGATTCTGTCCACATTCAAGGAGGGTTGTCCCAAAATCTTTGCCTGTCTCTTTTCAAAGCCAGCGATGTCATTGACCAACAGCTTGGAGAGGTTCTGACTTCGGTCTTTCGCAAGCCTAGACACTGAACGTGTCTCCGAGAGGAAGCGTGGAGGTAACCTGTAGAGAGCATCCAATACCAATAACAAAACTTTCGGTGATGAGCTCTCGGTCGAAATCACAGACTGGAAAATTAATGCCACAAATAAGGCACTGACTTCGTCCAGGCTGTCGTTGACACAGTCTATCAAGCGTTGAAAGTTGCCGGAATCTTGGAAATGGCGCAGGAACGTGTGTTCGTGCAGTTTATCCGCAAGCTGTAATAGCCCCGTGACCCGTAGCGACTTCGTTGTCGACTCGATGTCTTCGAGAATGGTTTGAAGTTCTAGGTCAAATTTCCTGACTGCTCCACCGCGACGCAACTCGTGAATACTTTTGATCCGACTGACGGTGTCAGCCTCGTCGCTATCTTCTAGGTCCATCTCCATCTGCGTTATCCCGCCTGTGAAGGACAATGTCTGCGAATAATTCTGCTGGGAGGATATCTGACTAGTAGATGCCGAAAGGTCGCTGTCCAGGCTATCGACCATATCGCTCAGATAGGACCTTTGTTTCGCATAAGTGGCCCTTAGGCGCCCCGAAGGAGCCACTGCTTGACTGGACGTTTGATTCCCAAGCGCTGGAGGAGTCGAAATTTGGGACGGTGCAGTGTCAGCAGCAGGCTGATCGAGTCGTCGTAATCCTTCCTTCTGGAGGGTCGGTGCCGGCTTCGACGAATTCCCGATACTTTGTGCCCGAGGAGCGTCTAACCGATCAATTAGTCTTGCGCGAGATATCGGCGCTGTCGGAATGGGAGCGTCCGTCATCTTTTCATCCTCCGACGAAAGATGCGATCTCTGTGACCCGGAGCCAGGGGTCAGTCGCAACGAAGTCAGGTGAAGATCACTAGGAGTGGGTGAGGCGAGGCCTTCATTTGATCCACCTCTCTTTCTCTTCGGAGTGCTTCGTCCAGATATGCCCGAGTGATTGGAGGTATCCGACAGGTCTGCAGAGGAGCCGCTGCTGGTTCGAAGGTCTCTGGATAGCAATGTTTTCGATACAACAACACCACTTGAGGACGGTGGTTTGCTCCCTGGTGCTCGTCTTGCTACGCTCTTTGTGTAAGTCTTTATAGGTCTTCTGGATGCAGGCAGTGGTTTGTCTGGCTGCGAAATGCCAGCCACCCCTTTAGCATTTGCCGATTTGCGTTGCAGCATTCTCGGTTTGCCATTCTTCCCCAAGTCCTGGGAACCTTTAGCCCTCTGCGTTGTGACATTCGAATCACTCGTCGCTCTTGCAACCCCATCAAATTGGCTTGAATTGACAGTTGCCATCTTCCTCTTCTTCGAAAAGCGCTCTGATTTGAGCTTGTCTGAGTCGTCCTCCGACGACTGAATGTCAAATATGGCGGAGGGATCAGTTGGGGGCCTGGCCGTAATTGCGTCTTCCTCTTTCTCGCCTGTCCCATGTACCGTGGTGGCTCTTATCTGGGTTCCATCACCGTACTGAGGTATGTTGGCGGCATGACTGCGTGCAGGTGGCTCGGGTGCATGGTGCTCAGTTGCTTTTGTTGGTTCGAACGCTGGTTCCGTACCGACGTCGAAAAGGTCATGAACTCGAACCTTCCGCGCGCCCTTCCCATATGTGTTCGCTTTCCGTCGTGCCACTGGGAATTCCATCATGGGTGCTACAGGGCGGTTTGCGGATGCTGTCGAATCGTTCTAGACTTGTTGCTTGTTGGGCGGTGGAATAGTTGCTCGTCTGTTATGTGCTTCTCGAGCAACGCGCAGAAGTAATAAGGAGACTTTCATTTTATCACATGGCTGTGAAAGTCGGCCTGGTTGAGCGAAGAGGGTGACAATGAGGTCAAGCCCAAGCGAACTAAATTCAAGTGAGCTGTCGTTGAAAGATGCGAGTGCGTGTCGAGTCTGCGCCTCCAAAGTTTGGAGAGTCTGGCCCTGGTGTTTTATTGATCTTGACATGCGGGGTGATGTCAGGCAATAAACAAACCAGTGGCACACAAAGCACATGCCTCGACCCTGGCCTCTCTGGCCTTTTAGTTAAGCTCCCGGGCGTCCTTACCTTATCGATCTTTAACCAAGAATTTGATTTTGGCACGTTCCCCAGAACATGCACACACCACCACCGCAGCTCAGCTTTCACCAGTCTTCGACAAATGCAGTACGGTGATCGCACCATTCGACCAAGAGAGCTGGTCTTCTAACACACCCTCCATGGCGTTGCTGACCTTGTGACACTATCCCACTTCTCTACATACCGCCGAAACCAAGACTACTACGGCCCTTTATCGTCTTCGAGACATCTGCAAGACCTGAGGGGCAACCTGCGGACTACCGATTCAAGGTCACGCGAGCCCTCACAAGCGAAATTCCCACGTTAAGCTGCGTCTGAGAGCTGTATTCAGTAAATGGCTTCGATCCCTCGTAGCAACGGTGTTCAATCGCCTGCATTGGGCGTTGGGCCTTCTTATCGTCCTGAAGAAGAGAAACCCACAGCCACTGTCTCAAAAAGTGTGCAGCAGGAAAATGTCCACGTTCTCCCACAGACCCCTCAGCTCATTGCTCTCCTGACGTAGGTATAAGGCAGGGACACTTTGCAAGACGAGGTTCACTGACATGCCTGCTCAAGCATGATCCGAGACAGAGACACACAACGAGCCGACTTCATCTTCTACTCCAATCGCATCATTCGTCTCTTGGTCGAAGAAGGTCTCAATCACCTACCAGTGGTCGCCCACACAGTCACTTCGCCTGTTGGCAAGGACTATGTGGGTGTCAAGTTTGAGGGCAAGATCTGCGGCGTCTCGATCATGCGGGCGGGCGAGTCGATGGAGCAAGGTCTAAGAGAATGCTGTCGTTCCGTGCGGATAGGCAAGATCCTCATCCAGCGCAACGAGGAGACAAGCAAGCCAAAGCTCTTCTACGACAAGCTGCCTCCTGATATCCACAACCGATGGGTGCTGCTGTTGGACCCGATGCTGGCAACTGGCGGGAGTGCCATCATGGCGGTCGAGGTGTTGAAGAGCAAGGGTGTCCCCGAAGAACGTATCCTCTTCCTGAACTTGATCGCCAGCCCTGAAGGCATTGAGAATTTCGCCAAGAAGGTTCCCAAGGTGAGGGTTATCACCGCTTTCGTGGATCAGGGCCTCAACGAGCAGAAGTGAGTAGACATTGTCCCCATGACCAAGAGCACTACACTTACTTTGTGCAGCTATATTGTGCCCGGTTTGGGTGATTTTGGCGACCGCTATTTCACATTGTGATCACCTGATCTGAGTTTCCCTAGTGACATCAGAGGGATGATTTACAACCTCTTTGGTGCAAGCAACGAATTGATTTCCTGGGATGGATGTGACGAGGGTTGGTCGCTTCCTTGATACAGCATTGAAAGTCCAAACGGCGGCTAGCGCTAGCTGAAAGCAACAGATCGAGGAATCTCGGGGACTGAGGGGCTAGTATGTCTTCATGAGATATCGGGCTTATTTCTTTTTGCGCAGTATATCAATCGCAGGCGTTGTCCCTATCATCGAGGTGAACGGGGCTCGATCACGACATGGTGGAAAAAGCCGACTTGCACTTTGCAGAACATGGAGAGAAGAGAAGACCCCTTGAGTGAGCAAACCACAGGTCCACCCAGTCGTTATGTAAATCTAGTTCCAAAGCTTTTGCCTCCTCCCTGTCCTGTCACTGTTGAACCATGAGATTGCCTGAATCCACCGACCGCCCCCTATGCTCCGTATCCCATGTCTTGCTCCGGCGAATGCAGCTGTTGAAAGCTGGGTCGTGTCATCGTCATGATAGATCTAGCCACAAACACACCCACAAACACACCCACAAATGCTTTTCTCTCTTGGTTGTCCGAGTTTGATTTTTCTTTTTTCTGGAATCGAAGCCAACCCTTGTCTTTCCCTTGCGAGTTCTTCGGTTCAGCAACCACCAACACCGTGCACGACCGGCACCGGAGCCCATCCAACCTGTAACCACTCTAATACAGAATTCTCGTCAAGATCCGCTCCTTCACCCTCTCCAACTCGCCGTACAACTCGGCAATCTCCTCCTCCCTGACGCTGCTGATGTCGGCCATCAAATACGCCACTTCGCCCCTGCTATCCGTCATCTGCTTGTCGACGTTGTGATCGCCGAGGATTTGATTCACCCGCTTCAACACTCCCGGCACGTTCTGGTGGATGAAGATGACGCGCGCGTGGTTCGGCTCGTCCATGGTCAACGAGCGCAGCGCCACTTCCGGCATGTTGACCGCCCCCGTGGTGACGCCCTCGTTGACGTAGCGGACGAGCGATTCCGCGACCTCGACCCCGATGGCGGATTGTGCCTCCTCCGTAGACCCGCCGATGTGCGGCGTCAGGATCAGGTTCTTGAGCGAGCGCAGGTCCTCGGCCCACGGGTTCAAGTCGTTATTGAAATAGTCGCCGTTGCCGGCCGGTTCGGCGGGGTAGACGTCCAGGGCTGCGCCGGCGATGTGGCCTGCGCGCATGGCGTCGATGAGGGCGGGGATATCGACGACGCTGCCTCTCGACGCGTTGATTAGGTAGGACCCGGATTTCATCGTCTCGAGCTCGTGCGCCCCGATCATGTTCATGGTCTCGGGCAGTTCGGGAACGTGGCACGTCACGAAATCGGCTTTTTGGAGGAGCATGTCCAGCGTGGGCACTTGGCGCGCCGTGCCCATCGCCATGAGGTTGACAACGTCGTAGTAGATCACATCCATACCCATTGCTTCAGCAAGGACGGACAGCTGTGATCCGATGTGTCCGTACCCGATTATGCCGAGGGTCTTGCCGCGAATCTCCCAGCACTTGTTGGACACTTTGTTCCACGTGCCCGCGTGCAACTCGCTGCTTCTGTCCCCGAGTTGTCGTGCGAGCGCGATGACTTCACATATCACAAGTTCAGCGACAGAACGAGAGTTTGAAAAGGGCGAATTGAACACGCAGATTCCATGTGAAGCTGCGTATTTCAAGTCCACTTGGTTGGTGCCAATACAGAAGCAGCCGATCACGATGAGGTTCTTTGCGTGGCTGAGAACGCGGGAGGTGAGTTTTGTCTTCGAGCGGATTCCTATGACATGTACGTCTCTAAGTGGCGGCAATGGTGGTTAGAATTATCTCTTCCTCGGAACGGATATGCGCAGTAAGGGTGTTGGGTTGGGACTTGAGATCAGAAGGAAGGCAACGGAAATATCCACACAGCTTGCGCTTTCAGAACAGGTCTGTGAATTTACATCCGAATATCTCATCATGTCGGTCGGTAACGGGCAGGAAGGAGAAGCTTCTTGGAACGTAACATACTTTATCTTCTCGATCAACTGATCCTCCGGCAGAGAACTTTTCATGAATTCCACTTGATAGCCCTGGCCCTTGAGAATATCCCTCCCGGTCTGGTTGACATTTTCCAGCAGCAAAATCTTGATATCTTGTTCTCGGAACGGTTTCAGATGTTTCGGCTGAGGTCCGGTTGTCACTCTTCTTAAATTCGGCGAGGTGCCGTAGCTTTGGCTGTCTGCAACGCCGAACGAAACCTTCCGGTGGTGGTCGGGAGAGGTGGACATGGAGAGACTGCGCGAGACTTCTCGACGGTGCTGATCGCCGTTAGCGCCATTGTTGGGTATGCGAATGCTTTCTGTGGAGTTTGAGGCAGGCATGATGCACACTAGGAACAGTGGTGGTCGCCCGAGGAGAGGTGCAGCAGAGTACGGAGGAACGTGGAATGGAACAATGACTCCTCGCAAGACTGCGGGACAAATTTGGGCAAAAGCCTTGAAGACAAAAATGACGTCTTTAATCCAGCCTTGTCCGCGATTCAGTGCATTCTATTGGTCACGTCTCCGTTACGCCCTATGCACCAGGCTGAGCACGGCTGAGAAAGAGGCATTCCGCGGTCGTCTCAAGGCGGTCGTCTCAAGCGCTGCAGCAAAGACGGTGAACGAATCAACCGGAGAAGAATTAATCTCGGAAGAAATCGTGTATGATTTGAGGAAAGGACGTCAAGCTAGGCTGATCAGCCTTCAACATCAGCATATCTCATTTGTTCCAACTGGACCGGGAGTCGCAGGCAAGTCGCTCCTCAGACCTCCATCTTGTGGTCTCCGTGCATTTCCTCCTGCTGCTGCTGCTTGAGCTCTTTCATCTTCTCGATTTCTGCTTTTGGCACCTCGTTTCTGTTCAACCAGCTCAATATCCGCCATATGCCGATTAGAAGCTCCTTACGTTGCTCGACCTGGAAGAGATCAAACCACGGGCTTCGACTCACAAAGAGCATATGGTCTGGTCGCGAGCCTGATCTCTCAGATGTGCCTTCTCGGTCCGCACTGCCAACTTGCCCCGTTTCCAGCCATTCGAGATAGTTGTCGTGGACGCTCATCCTCAGGATGCAGGCGTGGTGATTGGCGCCCGAGATCATATAGACATCGTCCCAGCCAACGTTTCCTTCACCTTCGGCGACCTTGCCGACTGTCCGATAGATGATCTTTTCATCCCAGCAAGGTCCATTCGGTCGAATTTTCAGCCATTCCTGATACCACTTCCGCCGTAAGGGAGGAACGTACACCAACCTCCTTCCATCTTTGTACTCAGTCCTATCTTTCGAGGTACCAGCCTCCGTGCCGCTTTTCTTCTTCTTTTTGGGTCGCTCGCTGCCGGGTGTCGGCGGGCCCGAAATCAGATCCTCGGGTTTGAGATTGTTCAGGTCAGCCGCGGCCGCTGCTTCTGCTTTCCTTCGGTCCTCTTCTTCCTTCTCTCGCTTTTCCAGCTGTAGCCGTCTTTCTTCGACACTCCAGCTAGGATCATCGTCTTCGAAGACTTCACAGGCAAGCTGACCCCATTTCATCTCGCCTCCACCCCAACGGCTTTTGATAGCCCACCACTGATCCTCTCTTGGCTCTTTGGACAGTGTCTGCCCTTCTCGCGCTCTTTGTTTCGCAAGCATCAACAAACCACCTATTTCGCGAAAGAGATCGAATTTCTCCCCTACAAAATCGCTGGTTGGACCCAAAAGGCCTTCTCTTGATTTGAACCGCACTTCGTTTCTGCAATGCACGGCCATAAGCGGCCCTTCCACCATCCTCGATCTTGCGAGTTTCGGATCGGCTGGCAACTTTGCGACGCAGAAATTGTACGACGCAGCGGGAACATTGATGTTCTGTATTCGCAACTTCTCCCGTGGACTGACGTCGTAATCCCGGCAGTTGAATTTGTGGACGGCCATTTTGAGGAGGTTTCGCAGTGCTCCGACCCGTGTACCTGCAGTCATTTGCTCGCCGTTGCCTAATCGATTTCCTTTGTACACCTGCTTCATTTTCGGCCGAGCAGGGAGTTCCGTGGTTTCTGTGGTAATATGACCCCCAGAAGGGTTGCCGTAGGCCGTCTGTTCGTCGCTTTGTTGTAAATTCTGCTCAGTGCGAGAGATCCCTGTCATTCCGACTCCACTTTGCCTCACAACTTCACTGGACTTGTTAACAGCATTCTCAACATCTTTGCCTGGATCTTCTGCTTGGTTCGACTCGACCTCATAGTAGTTGTCCTTGCTGTCGTCCCAATAGCGACTCATATCTTCCAGGCTGGCAAAGAAGTTCCTTGAGTAAGCTAGCCGAGGTTTCTTTCGGCCCTCCAGTGGCGGCAAGCGAAGGATCTCCCGGTACGCGTCTTCATTGTCTACTTCGAGTTCCGCAAGCATAGCTGTGAGATCGGTATCATACAGAAGCGGGCGAGCTTCGAACCCCTGGTTGGGGATCAGATCTGCGAGGGGCACATCTTGGTCGAGCTGGAGGTTGAGATGTGCAAGATCAGAGTCCTGAATGTCTGCAAGCCGACGGATAGACGCAAGACTCCGGCAAACGGCCTTGATGTGTTTCTGGCTCAACGGAGATTCACATCGTGGTGGGACGTAGTTCGGGAACTCTAACGGGATTGACTTCGGGGGCGGATTTCGTTCTCTATCAACTAGGTTCTCTCCTCCAGGAGCTATTGCCATAGATTAGATAATGCCTAGTCGACGAACGCTCAGAGACACGGGATGGGAGATGGCTTGGGCTGGAGTGAGGTGTCGGTCTGTCCGTCATGTACACCCAGGGGGCAGTCTATAGATGGCGTTGCTTGTTGGCGGCCCACGTAGACCATGGTCGGGATCAAGAGCGTTCCAAGCCATATACGCGGATCTGGGTTTGTTGTGCGATTGCCCCAGCACAGATAGATGACTTCGTCTCCCCTCTGCAGAATAGAGCCCAAGGCACGCGGTCCGGGCTTCTGTACCACAGGCAGGGGCAATAGGGACTTGATGCAGAGGAAGATAGACGGTGAATCAAAACGTACTTACCTACAGCTCCCCAACTACCACCGAACATCCTTGGTACTGGGGTCTCTTAAAGCTCCCAGCATGGGCTGCCGCAGTAACACCGGGCGTGTTCGTGTGCCCGAGCCTCGTCAGCCTCTAGAGGAACTGCAGGATATTCCTCGATCTGAATCGACTCCACAATGAAGTCAGCCCTTTCACAGGATGAGGAATGACCGCTTTCTCACTCAACAGTCCGTTGATTGAGATGCCAAGTGGGGCGCGTGACCGAGATTGCTACCAGAGGTAAGGGTGGAGGGGTGTTTATAGCTGGAACACAGCAACCCTTCATTCGTCTTCAAGATCGGAAGAGCAGGGCAAAATGGAATTGATTCCCTGCTAAGTCAAGGCTGATGTAAAGTTCTGTGTTGGAGCAATCGACAAGGCTTAGCATCGTCCGAAGAGAGCGCAACCGTTTGTGGGTGCTTGGTGTGTCTGGAAAATGACTTGTCACACTTGGGGTTGCAGCGGTTACGTGCTCAAACTTCGCACCGTCGTGACGGAGGCCTGTGAATTGTTGCGTCTGTGGCAGGGTATCATGCATAGGGGTTGCAGGTGCTCTAACGCTGGTGTAATGCAAGCACCTGCGTCCAGGCAGGCAAAGGGCAAGCATGCAAATAGGCGATGATGACGGCTAGCCGGAAGAGGTTGAGGAGGTTGTGCTGCCGGAGCGCCGATTCTCAAGCAGCACCATCCTTTCCGCGTTTATTGCCTTTAAGGAAAGCAGTATCCTGGCTCCGTGAGTGGTAAAGTAGAGGAGCTCTAACATATTTAACTTTGACAACTCAACTACGAGGGGACAAGGGAAGACTGGCAGCTTGTATTGTCGCGGAGTCTGGGTGAGAAAAACACCTTTTAATGCATTTATTCCTGGTTCGATCGTGGCGCCCATTGAAAGTCACGATCCTCTCGGTGGTGGTCTATGCTGGCCGAAGAGCGTATTAGCTCTTTTGAAATGGTCGAGGTCGTCCACCCAGCTATGCATGTCCTGGCACCAACGGGTTCATCATTGGAAACTTCCATAGACATTCCCAGCTGACTATGGTCGTCCACATCATAACAATCACCTCATGGCACCAACTTCCCTGATTGTGTAACCATCTACTCGGCCTTGGTCTCTTCCTCGGCATCACCAGCCAAAGCATTTCTCTTGGACTGGATACGCTCCTGTCTCCTCTCGCGAGCAGCCTTGGTCTTCGCACGTTTGGCATCCATTTCTTCCTTGAGGACTCTCTCACGTTGCTTCTCGGCCTTGGCCTTGTGGATCTGTCATGGGTTGTGAGTATGCAGACGATGGGAGGAATGCGAGTTGGGTTTCATACATGCTCGACCAGGGCACGCTTGTGCTTGAATGTGTTACCCTTGCTCAATTGGTACAGCTCGTGGTAGAGGTGCTTGTCAATCTTGCCAGCAGCACGATACTTGACAAGAAGACGTCGGAGAACACGAAGGCGTCTCATCCAGAGTACTTGGCTGTATAAAACGATATGCGTCAGTAAAGTGCTGCTCCACGAATGGCCGTGCATTGCAGACTGGATTTATTCGTACCTAGGCATTCTCGCATCCTTTGTACCCTTTCTCTTACCGAAGCCTCGATGTCTACCAATTCTTCGTGCGGCATTCAACTCTCGGGCACGGGCCCGCGAGTGCATGGCAACTGGCTTGCGGATGATGAGGCCATCGCTAACCAATTTTCGGATTGTCTGCCGGGAGTTTGCGTTGGAGATTTCGTTGACTTCGTTAGGGTCGAGCCAGATCTTGCGCTTGCCGCAACCGACAACGGACGCCGCAAGGCGCTTCTGAGTTCGAAGGTTCACCCTGGAGAAGAGGCATATCAGCTTCAGATCCTTCTCGCACTGGACGATGACTTCATGATTCTCCTCCGCAGCCTCAACGCAGGTGCTCGGCCAGAAGATCAGAAACATTGAGCATTGACACTCAATGACCGACAGTGACTTACATCTTGATGCGAGAACGGTGAGATGGTCGACGACGATGAACGAGGATTGACCTGTGGACGTCCAACGGCTTTGTTCAGATTTCGGTCGCAAGACTGCCAAGACCTCGAATTGTGCGCTAATTATCTTGGGCCAATGAGGGCTTGGAGGGGTAGAGAGGCACACAAACTCCTAATCCGCTGCAAATGTGATCCTCGTACAGAAAACCAAAATTTCAATCAAACATTCATACCGGAAATACTACTCTGCCGTCGATTTTACTTGGTCCTAGATCATGACGACGATTATGAATAAAGCTTTTGTTGTATTTGACATGTCATGAGTGAAAATTCCACGATCGAGAAGCCTAGAGCCATCGATCCTTCGGCGGGTGACATTGGTGATACTGCATACTGAGCCAGGCTCCCTTATCACCACAAGGTTGACTCTCAGTTATACATTGTCGTGTCATTGACAAGGTCCTTGGACCACATGTAGTCTTGCTCTCGTATCCAGCAGCCAAGAGACATATCATGCGCCTCCAGTATCGTAGCCATCCCGAATCATAATCCGTCCACGCATATATCATTCCCTCGTACAAAACAATATGCGCAAATCATCTAAGCCCATAACGTAACCCTGACCCAGTGGCCTAAATTGCAAGAACAATCGTAAATTTTCGCCATTGCGAGCGCTGAAAAAAGAATCGTTTCGTTAAGGTCGTTAAAGTCGGGAAGCAAACCATACACGCTTGTTCCGTTCGTCAAGTCTTTGATCTTTTTGGCTCGAAGGCCGTCATAATCTCGTAATCGCTTTTGGAAGTGTATCGTGACGCGGCCATTATGTCGGAGGTTTAGCCGTGGGAAGGTGCAAGTCATTTCTCCAACCGCCGTATGTGTCGGCCACAAAGCTAAAAATTCGTCCCAAGCAGGATATTCATGATCTCTATCGCTGTCCGCCGGTCTTGATGGCTTGCATGTGAGGAGGCGCGTTGAGAGGCATACCGAATGTGTCTTGTCGTCCCGTCTTTCGTCGTTTCGAGTCGTAACCATCATAATCTCGGCTGCCTGGGCGGTCTTGGTCGTCATCCTCTCGTCCTCGTTTTGCCGAGGGCACACCTGTGGCATGACCCGCACCGGAGTACGCTGGATTCCCGTAGTTGTCGGTAGGCGCTCCTTGTGGTGTGCGGCCACCCATCACATTATATACATTGCTCGATGTAGGCGGTCGCGGAGGAGTGTTGTAGTCGCCTGTCCATTGTGGTTGACCTGAAGGCATGGTCCGGGGTGTCGCATGTCCTGAGCCAGCCTGATGTGTCGGAGAACCCGACAACTGCTCAGGTGACATGTGCGGATGCTCACCGGTAGTACCGTACGAATATTGTCGGTTAGCACCATATGCCGAGGCATTCGCGCTCATGTAACCACTGTCCGGGTGGTCGCTTTCATGTTGAGACGGGTGACCCTGAGCAGAATATGCGTCAGGCTTCGGTTCATGACCATCCGCGCCTGTGCTGTTGCTTCCTGGGGCGATTGGAGGGCCCATGTCCGTCTTCCCATATTGCATGGGAGGCATAGGCTGGCCATATCTGTTACCATCTGGATGTTGTGCGTAGCCAGTTTGGGAGCTTGGCGTGGTGCTATAATAATGTTTTGAGTTCTCATAGCCCGCTTGCCCTTGATATGACTGCATGCCCTGGCCCGACGTTCCAGGCGGGGTAGTTGCAGGTGTGGTGGGCATGGATCGCGCATTCATACCGGTATCAATGGATAGAGGTTGAGCACCGGCACCGTTCGTCAAGTTCTGATTGCCCCAATCATATGAGTTCCCTTGATTACTCATGCCCAACACGCTCGATGCGCTCGTAGGGGGAGTAGGGAACGTATGTGCGCGATCAATGCCCGGACGAGGTGCGTTTGGATGTGGAGCAATTGAGTGAGGCGTTGGCGGAGCCTGACCAGGACCAGGCATACTATTGTGGTGTTGAAGTGCTGG
Source organism: Phialophora chinensis (assembly GCA_016109575.1). NCBI lineage: Eukaryota > Fungi > Ascomycota > Eurotiomycetes > Chaetothyriales > Herpotrichiellaceae > Phialophora > Phialophora chinensis. The sequence continues at coordinate 937,295 of JADWPU010000010.1, read as the reverse complement.
TGCCGAGGACGGCTGAGATGGACGATTGGAGTCGACACTATCCATGCGACGGCGCTCCGTCGCCTGTACGACCGCATTTGTTCGAGGCGCGTTTTCAGGGTTGTACAACAAGCCGCCGATGTTATGTACAAAAAGTGGATAGAGGAGGTCCGTAATCTTTTCCTTGTTTGCGAAGTCCAAAGCACGTTCGAAGGGGATCCTGAACAAGGTCAGGAAAAGGCAATCCCGCAGAAAGAGAGTCGGAGACTTACCAGACACCCTTGAGGTGCATAGGTCCGATCTTTACAACGTGTCGAGTCTTCTCAGATTTCAAGATGCCATCACGACGTCCCCGCGTCATTCCCGCGACATTAAGAAGCTTCGTGCCGTTGATGAAGTGATTATCTATCAAGCAAGTAAGCACCGAGCAAATCCAGAGGGTTGTATATCTAATCAGCCTACCTTCACGGCGGGCAACACAAACACCCTTGGCCTCGACTTGAAAGCACAAGCTGCCTTCATCCTCCCAAAGCGTCGCCGTGACTCTTGGTTTCATACCTGGAGGGGCGATCTGGCCGGTAGTATCGAATGGTTGTTGTGGTTGGGGGTAGCCTTGATTCGGGGCAGGCAGAGTCGGCGTTTGAGACACATATGAATGCTGAGAGTTGGGACCTCCAGTCATAATCGCTGCTCACCGTCTCAGTAAAAGGGGACCCTATCTCGCTGGGTCACGTCAAACTTACCAGGCAGCGAAGTGATTTGAGACTGAACTTGTTGCGGGACCGGGCCAGTTACGGACTGGGGAGAAGTGACACCATTTGGATAGCCGTAAGTACCATAAGTCGGAGATGGCCCGTAATGGGAAGTCGCGGGAGGCGGAGGCTGGGGATACTGCTGATAATGCCCCAAGGGCGCGGTAGGAGCAGCATGCGTGTATGAGGGTCCCGACGAGATGTGAGAGCCGGGATGCATCTCCATGTACGACTGAGTTTGGTTCATTTTGGACCGATGTCGTCAGTGAGGTTGTCAAGATATTAATTCTCCGCCCAAGCTGCAGTTAAAGCAAAGGACAACAACCTCCCCCCCGAAGCTTGGAGTTCGTGGCCTGTTGGCTGCTTCCTTCGCACGTCGATAACTCGCCGAGGGGACGAGTCTTCCGGATTGAAGGCCGTACTGGGGGAACCGAAATCTAGTAATATGGACCACCTCTTAAGCACTCTTCCGCAGCCGCGAACCCGTGATCAACAGATTGGCGGGCCCAGACAGGAATTATGATTCCCAGCTCGCAACAGAGCGCGGCTTGAATGGAGTTGGAGGTCCAACGTCGGCACCCTGTTTACTCCGTGGAGGCGGGATAGCGCGATTGACTACTGCGTCGTGTCAAGCCGTGTCGTCGTCTCGAACGGTCCAGATGCAACCCACGTCCAGCAATCTATTCTTCAACGAAGAAGACCGAATTGTGGATGAGGCCGGCTAATGCGTATACAGTTGGGTGCAATGGCCGGGGTTCCAAGATGAGCCCAGTGCCTGCCTCAGGTTGATGGTTGCTACTCTGGTTGGACTTTCAGCGCGGAAAGAACTCAACAACGAGAACCGTCAATGGGTCGCAAACTGCGCAGTCGAGCAAGACGTTAGCAATGGCTCATGATGGAAGTGGTGCAGCATGCAGGCACATGAAGCGTGCAGCAAGATCAGCCAAAAGGTAGCAGCTTGGTAAGATTTTGTGCGAACTACTGAGCATTGGCAGCGGACCTTTTCTCAGCGACTGACAGTAGATTTTCGCACGTACCGAATAGCTGGGGAAGGCTTCTCAAAACAAGACGAACACAGACAACGACCGTAATGCGCAATTAGGCCATAACTATCGACTGGAGGACCACGTACAATTGGATTGGGATATGCAGGAAGAAGCGTTCAATGGAGATCTGGAGAAAGAGGCAACGAGGTTTGAGAAGCAGGTAGGATGCAGACGGTGTGCAGTAGCCGAGCGGGAGGACAGGAAGGTGTGCAGGTGGTGCATTAGAGCAGAAAAGGCAGAAGGGCCAGAGGAGGAGGGTGGTGGTGGGTGGTGGTGGGCAGTGGATGGAGATGCTGGGGTCTCGGTGCAGAGAAAAGCCAGAAGCCCAGAGCGAAGCCGATGCCGCTGTTCAGTGGGCTCGCTCCCAGCACCCCAGCTCATCAGCCATTGATCCTTTCCCCTCCCAGATAAGCTGCCCGCTAACTGGCCCATTTGCCTGGCCCATCATCCGCTGGCTACACGCTGTGATTGGCACCAGATTGTTCCTTGACCTGCCTAGGGGGAAGTCCTTCCAGTTGGCCCACTACTTCTTCTAAAATCCAGCGGGGTTCCACTTCCAGCCGTGGCCTTTTGCCCAGTGCCCACGGTCCACACGCAGGCCACGCTGCCAGCGATCCCAAGCGTCCCGCAACTCGCGACTTGCCTTGACCCTCCATCCAAGGTCGAACAAAGACCCACGGCGGGCGGACGCAGGGTGCCAATCACAGGCGGGAAACGGCTAGCTTTCCCTCCTCCTCCGTGACGGAGTTAATCTCAAAGCGACGTGAGGACCATCACCATTGACTGACGACGTCCGGCTACGAATCGATAAAGTTGCGCCCTGGCCAACTATCGCGTGGGAGCACTTGGAGCTATGTTCGACAGGAGGACGTGGACAAGCCGAGAGCTTCCTGCCACTTGCCATATCGTTCCGCAAAGGAATATTCCCAGTCAGGAAGGATTCGCCAAAAAAATCATACGGACCTCTCGGGGTTCGTGCTGTGTACGGCGGCAAGTGCTCACCTTACCTCGTACGCTAGTTGTCAAGGAACATGGATGCTACTGTGGTTGTATAAAGTCCAAGTAACCGAACTACGGAGAAGAGCCTCAGCCAGGCTCACAGAACTTGGAATGGCAAAGCCCGCTCCTCGAGCGCTCTGCTGCATCTACTCGTACACAGTACACAGACTACCTGAGATTGTCGGCTACGATTCCCGCTGGGTGATCGTTGAGAAAGGATAATCCTAAAAAGAGCCCTACGAGGAAACCTTGCGAGATCCTCCGGATTGGCGTTGTTCAAGAACATTTCTTCCATTTGTCCTATGCTGTGAGATTGTGTGACCTCGGTTTCTTCTTGTTCTCTCGTCCTTCGCGCTTCAAGCCACTACCAGGGCACAGTAGAATTCACCTTGCGAGGAAGGAAAGTACAATCCATCCGTAGACAAATTTCTTCCGGCTGGTCTCAGCACCCCAGAGAACTTGCTGTGAAGAGTCGAAGCACATCAAGCTCCCAGCCATCCAGTCAGCACAGGCCCACCAAGCGACAGTCGATTGGATCTCTTTCAAGCCACAGAGCCGGACTAGAACCACGACCGCGAATCCATCCTGACCACCTGGCATCCACCCCGTACCGCCCATCGCATGCCTATCAGTGCCGGGTCGGAGAATCGTCGACCTTATCACGATCAGCCCCCAAGAAAAGCGCGCCCCAACCAGCGTGCCAGCCCGCGCAAAGTCGCCTTCCAGCGTCTTTATCCCCATCACTCCGAGGCCAGGCCCGGACGGTGGATGTTGGGCCTTGTTTTGTCTAGCCCGTGGGCCGTGGACGCCAGCCACTCTCCAGGCACTGCCGCTGGCGCCCACAACGCACACCCACACCCGCGTCTTCCTCACGGCGCTCTTGAATTTCCATCAGTGCGACCTCAGCTCCTGCCTTCATGTCACAAGCGCTGGTGCCTCCCGCCTCGCATTATTCTCGCCACGACGTTACTTGGCCATTGCCCATTCAAATCCTCGGTCTAGATTCTAATTTGGTCGGCCTCAACGAAACGGCTTGTGCCACAGTGTCGGACGATTTCCAGGTGGCACCAACCAACAGTGGCATGTCCATTCCTGGGAGTCGCGCTTAGTCCGGAACGGAAAGCGATGGCGCCCCCTCTTAGTGAGGGCAGAACCGGTGATAAGTGACCGGCAAGGCCACCCTTGATACCCTGGTCACAGAATTTCTGCTCCCCTGCTCCTTGTCGCTGACTTGCGGATGGTCTCCAGATGCGCACAAGCCGCCATCTCGCACCCCATCCGCGATCAGCTAGCTCTCGCGTCGCAACTCCTGCTGGTCCCGACTCCGTCGCTGGACTAAGACACGTCAAACCCAGGCCCTTGCTCAACATCTCGCGGTATCGTGCCGCGAGACCATCTTGGCCTCGGTTAAGACAGAACACAGACTTTGATTTTCCTCTCGACGAACTCCAGATTGGGGAATCTGACGGGGCTCGTTTGGCGCTAAAGTGAGGTACGGCGGTAATCAGCTTCGGGCGCCAGTAAGAGAACGACATCCAAAGGACGCACAACTGAACACCAGACTGAATTTTCTGTTGATGACTCGACCTTCTAAGCAGTCCTGGTACAAGCATATCCCACCCGGTTCTGTACAAGTATAAGCGTCCGAGGTGAGTCAGTCTCAGACGCCCTGTGCTACGAGGCATTGTTCTTGCTGGTCTTCCCGAGATGCCCATGAGCCGATTCCGAAACCAGTCTCAGAGCTGATGGCATCATCTGTCAGCTTGTGGCTGGCAAGCGCAGCTTTAGACCCCTCAGTCATCACAAGTTTCAAGGCTAGCCTGGTCCGTCTGCTGCGCGTCATGCACATGGCCAACCACCTGTTGGTTGACGAGCTGTGTTGCGAGTGTCGGACAGACCGCATTGCTTGAAGCATCGTACTCCGTATCGACGTCGCCTTTGAGCTAAACGATAATCAATGCAAGGACCGGCGATGTTTCAAGATACAGTAAGGGAGGATGTAGTGACGGCTTCATACTCCCACGACGAATTAACCATGCCACCGTCTTCCGCAACCGTCGCTCCCGTTCTATGTACCAGTCTCGGAACACTTTGAAGGGCGTTCAGGATATTCTTGACAGACCAAACTATTGTGCACCTCAAGACGAGTCCGTTCAGGTCTACTACTAGTCCGGGCGTCCTCCTCGAGAGATCCCTCGGCGCAAAGTTCCGCTCCATTCCAGAACTACAGGCAACCCTTCTCACATGGAGATTCAGGGCCTTTGGCAGTCCACGGTTGTGGTAAGTACTGAAGTGGCTGCGATTTTAGCTACAGATGTGTACGTTCTGCAAAGCTGCTCACCCGCCGCTGGCAAAGGAGCTTCATCTTGCGTGCATGCGGGGATGCACACGGGGCAGTTCCCGCTGTGCATCTGTCTCCGCTAGAATTAAGGTCGCATTGCAGCTCGAATCTCTGCACATGCCAACCAGAGGTGTGCAGGCTGCAAGATCAACAGCTTCCTGAGGCCGCAATGCGTGAAGGATGATCAACAAGTGGTTTCTGCAAAGCTTGATCACGCCCTCGGTAGTCTTTCCAGTGGTCTCCCTGGTTGCCTGTCTGCTTCAAGCCGACTCGCTCTGGCAGGCACGGGCGTAGCACTCCGTCTTGAGGTGCGTAAGGTGGCATATGCAACTACGTTGGGCCGCTTCTCATTTTCAGCCTCTCGCTCACCTCGCCTGGAATGCAGGACGGACGGTCTCGGGTTTCTGGTCCGCAAGTCAACTGTCATCGCAGAAATACGCGGCGCGTAGAATGACTTCGAGGTGGCTTAATCCATGACTACCGACATGGCGGCGTGCATATCCGCGCGCTGTCAGAATGGGTCTTCACATGAATTTACTTTTCTCCTTAGAAATCACCATCCCTTTCCGGAACGTCTTGAGTGAAAGAAAGGGCAGGGTCGAACATTTTGACGGAGGCCAGCTCAGAATCCACCGCCGCCTTGCCGCCCACATCCCAACATCTGCTGCGTTGGCAATGCATGATTTGTGGAGGAAGAGACCCCAGCACCACACTTCTTCCTGGCTCCAACCAGGTGTGGCCTCAACCGACCAATTATTGTCTTCGTGTCATGGCTCACTGGTCGCACGGATCGCTAGGCCAGCGCCAATTCCTCCGTCGGCCCTGTATCTAGAAGTTTGAGGACGGGATGCCTTGCTGTTCTCCCAGCCATTATTTTTACTTGTTTGGGCGAGGAATCCACAGCGTGTATTGCTTTTTCACGACGCCTTTGTCCCGCGGTGCCAGTCTCGAGCCTGCTCAGGACTAGACATAATTTCCAGCTGCGATGTCCAGCCTTCTCTTCTGGCGTTGCATTGCACTGCATCCGATGCCCTGCTCACTGCAGGTTCAACCGATCTTGCATCGATCGCCTGTGCAGGAAGCACTGCAACGGGAGGAACTTGACTATACCCAACCATTGTAAGAAATGACCACAAGATCGCCGTCGTGGGCTCAATGTGGCACCTCGCTTAGCCGAAGCAGCAACAACGATAACCCCGGTCCGAAAACGGCAAAGGTCCTTTGACAAGGGCACAAGAAAGTACGAGGCAGCCGCAAAATGTCGGGACAAGCACCCGACGCTCAAGAGCTGGTGAACGGCGTGTTTCGAATTGCCACAGACCACAGCGCTCGATTGGCTGTGATTCATCCAAGCTACTGTCGGCAAGTCAACGGAACAGCCTTCCCCTTCTCATGCATATCACAGTTGCATACTCCGTACACTGCATCGAAACGAGATGTAGTCCAATACATCGGACAAGCCTTGAGAAGGGGAGAAGGAGGGACCACAACGTGGCAACGCGTCGCAAAACGACCGCAAGGCAACAATGTCTTGCATTGTCAGATTCAGGCTTCTCCAGCCCAACAATCAAACCCCTTACATGAAGTGGTACGCATGTCAGGTCAGCACACTATCGTTATACGAGGTGTGGGTTTCGTCCCATTCCTCCCTTCATCTCGCAGATCCGATATGATCCGTGAACGGGGACTCCAATAAGACGAAAGAGACTTGCCATGACTGGGGATTGGGACTCCCAAAGGCTCCGGAAGATTTGAGTCAACTTCATCACAGTCGAAATCAACCTCTGCCCACTACCGATGCTTCTCACGCACAGTATCCATAAGATCTGAAACCCGGAAGCACTCCACAGTCTGGAGTGATCAGGTCAAGACGACATACTCTCCGGGACGATCAATTTACCAAGTCAAAAAGTCCAAACGACAAATAAGTTGTTCCACTCAGGGACAATCAGAGCGCCGGTCTATCTTCGCTCCTGATCCCTTGCATCGAGAGCAATCTGGCGTCCGAAGGCAATAGATTGCTCCCCCGTTTGCTGTCCCTGAGTACCGGACCTGATCCGCGTCGAGGGACACTCGCAAGCATCCTGTGCCAATGGCATCTCGACTTATTGGGATTGGCAATATTCGACACTTACACGCGCCAGATGGTTTACCACTAACAAAGCAGTCTACAGCACTAAACACCCAAGCCTCCAGACTCTGAGGCATTTGACCACAGTCACGACGTCGTCGTAGCCGCAACTCGTGATATTGGACCACCACGACGTGGTGCCGGATGCACCTCTGAGTGCGAGGTGACAGTGCATATTCCCTCTCATCCGTGTCAAAGCTCGATTCAGTCGAGATCATCGTCCGGTGCTGTCCTGGCATACGGATGCCGGGGGTTCTCTTGGGCTCGGACAGGCAATCATAAAAACAAGGCACCTGAAGGGCCGAGATGATTCCGTCATTAACCTAGGTCTCTCGTCACATCAAGGGCGTTATCGCCATGTTGATGTTTTGAGTCAGGCTATTTACTTTATGCAAGACCTCGGATGGGGGCACGGCAGGTCGTGGACAGCACACGCTCGACTCTCCTTCACGCTATCGTCCAGGCACGTCATGCGCAAGATCCATATCAACATCGCTATCGTTATTCCCAGGGCCACTCAGGAACCTTGTCGTCCGAACCCACGCAACAATACTCGAGCGGACCACTTCTCTTTCTATCTATCTCCGTGGTCCTGTCCTGTAAGTCCATATGCGTGAAGCGTCGTACTCGGTAGACCGGGGACTAACACCTCAGCCTCGACTCGCGCAAACGTCCACGCAAAGTACAGTGCACCTACCGTGCTTGCCCGAACACCAAGGATGCCGCACACCAGGCCGCTCGCCAAACATGCACACCTCTAGCCAATGCTTACCTCGATGTCATCTTTCTTTTGTTCCGTGGGGACTGCGTGTGAAGATGAGTGCGAGTCCGATCCATCCGATATTGTATAGCGTGCACCCTTCCGAGGCCGAAAGCTTCACCAGTTGGCCGCGCTTCAGGACGTGTGATTCTTGTCCAGTACATCGGCGCTAACTCTCAGGGCCCGTTCCATATTCTCCTCTTTCGGCGTCAGAATCTCTCCTTCCCTAGGCTCCTCACCTCCGTTTTACACGCTATTCTGCAATAACCCGTGAATAGCATCGCCTTCGAAGGGAGCTATCATGCTCTGCTTGTCTAGTCTCTCGCGAATTGCGTTGCAGGATCCCCGTCCCTTCGAGCCACTTCCAGCCCCGCTGTTCTCGGCAATCTCGTCGTCAATTCCTAATGTTTGGCTGGCGTACATGCACATCGCTATGCATTTGTCGAAGTGCCCGGCTTGACTGGTGAGAGCGAGTCAACTTCAGATGGGTCGAAGGGAGGATGGCGTGAATGTATCTTAGTCTTTTGCTGGCGCAGTGTTAACCTAATTAGAAGTTTCTCTATACAGGTGTACCGGCGGTGGTCAGTTCTTCTATGCCTCCTTGAGTACTTGTATGCCGCCCACATTCCATTCTAGACGTCCTGGGCCATCACCTCTCATCCCCCAACGTGCCCACAGATACCGGCATGGCCACAGCCACGCGGAAATCTGGTTAGAGACCTCGTATGCAACAATAGCACTTGCATTACTAACAGCACTGTCGGGGAACTTGCCAGGTGAAGATTGGCTTCGAAGTAACAAGTGGATGTCTTCTCATCCTTTCTAGCCATAGCATTGTCGCGGCAACAACCAAAGACCGATGTGGCGGAGCAATGGTACAAATGTCAAATATTTGGTACGCACCAGTCTCGGATGGCTTGCATAGTACGTATGTCCATCGTTTCACCCAGAAGATCCTTGTCGTCCGCTTGGAAGCTCGGCTCATCGTAGCTCGTGCTTATATCTTTATGCCAATCCGACAGGCACCCTGAGTGAGATGCGCCTGTCATTCAAGTTCCTTTTCGATGTCTCCTGTCTGTATTCGTACATATGCCCCCCTTCCGCCGAACGCCATGCTATGAATTTTCGTCCCGTATGTCACCCCGTCCACCTGCCGTGAACAAAATCAATCCTCCGGGTAGTCTGCATCGTCCTCCTCGTCATCGACTCTGCCGCCACCGCCCGCTGGGACTCCTGCCCTTGCCGCACCAGTGCCAGTAGCGTAACTACTGAACTTGGCATCCTCTGCCTCTTGATCCGCAGCTTGTTTCGCGACCTCCTCACAAGCATCGACCCAGTCCGAGTACACGTCCACCGCGGCTGACAGGTAGTTGATACCCGTCTGGTATTTCTGGTTGCAGACTTTGCAGTGTAAATTGCCGACGCCGGCTTTCTTGTCCAGTTTCACTTGGATCGCTTTCTCGTGGTTACAGAAGAGGCAGGTGAATGTCGAGGCGAGCGGTTCGCGCTGTATATTGAGGCAAGAGCATCAGTCTAGGGCTCTGGCGGACGACTCGAAATTCGGGATGGCAAACCAACCTTTCTTGGGCCTTGCGGCTTGCGTGAGGACTTCTTGCGCTTGCCCTGTGATCGGCTTGTTAGATATAGACGTTGCTGGAAATCTTTTGAAGACACACCATCGTGATTCCAACAGTCTCGCGGCTGAGCGGGTTATGGTCAAGGGAGAGACGTCGGGGATTATTTAGAATGTTCGCTCCTGGACAGTGGTGAGGGATGTCGTCTACTGGGCAGCGCTGCAGTGGCGCTTATTATATAAGCAACGGTCAAGGCACGTGCACTACGCAAAGCTTATCTTATCGCCGTCGGTCTCCCCCGACCGCCGGACGACGAATCAGACAGCAGCTGGTCCAGCAGCGACGAGGGGCACGTCAACAAGCTTGCTACCCAGTACTGTCACTCTCTCGCCACGATGCCACCTCATCGATAGATTGGTCCTTCTCGATCTTTTTACCCGGCTTACTCTGTGCACTCGACTATTCCTTTGTACACCTGTCCTTTGTTTCAAACATCTGTGGAAGACGAGACACCTGGATCTCACGGCGTATGTCAGCGCTGGGCGTACCAACATCGTGGAGCCTTGGTATTCGTCGGCATAGATACACAGAAAAGGTCGAGAATTGCTAACTTGGGCGGAGTCCGTCATCGTACATATATATATCCACCTCTTACAGTGTCTCCAAACGGCAGGCCGAGATTTATTGATCCTTTGTTTACACCATGGCTGCTTCACAACCCGCCAACGGGCTGACCACCGAGCTCGTCCTTTCCGAGATCCTCTCCACCCTGAAGACAATCCAGACCGACCATGCAAACCTGGCGGCCAACGTCGAGGCCCTCCAGAGCAAAGTCGATACGTCGAACTCGATCAACCAGCTGAGGCCGGCGAGTGGCCAGCGAACAAGCAATAAAGATTCGCCCAGCCTGGATCCCATCCAGCTCAGCAAGTCGGCGGCGGGGGCGGCTTCCCCTCCCACGGACGCAACTCTCAGAGCACCGTCGTCACCCACGTCTGGAACGAGGAAATCCTCTGTCACCTCACGTATCATCCTGACCACGTACCCAGGCCAGTCCGGGATCGACCCTATCCCAATGGAATGGGGTGACCCCGACCCAATCAAGCGTGGGCCGATTGTGGTTTCTAGGCATCACAACACGATCCGTCGCCGCAACGCCATCGGCGCCCATGGTGGCTCTTACAGCATCTACCACGCCCTTGCGGTCGCTTCGAACAACCTGGATCTCGAGCATAAACCCGACTTCACAAACACCGAACCAGCCGCCGCGATCGGGCCCTTCCCCGCGTGGGGCGACAAGAAGAAGATCGTTGCCATGGACCCATTCGGTCATCTGGCACCCTGGCTGTACAAGGACCTGATTCAATCCCAGGACGTGGACATCCGACCTACCATTGCCGTAACCCGGGCGCACATGAAGATCCCCGAACTAGAACAATCAGTGAAAGCTGGCCGGCTGAGACCCGATGGCCGGATCTGCTTGAACGAAACGGGTGAACTGAACGTGACCAAGTTTGCGGTCGAGCCAGTCTGGTACCTCCCCGGCGTGGCGGAACGGTTTGGCATCGAAGAATCGGCCCTCCGCCGCGCACTGTTCGAGCACACCGGCGGGTCGTACCCGGAGCTCGTCACCCGGAACGACATCAAGGTCTTCATGCCGCCCATTGGCGGCCTGACGGTGTACTGCTTCGGCGACCCGGCGAAGATGGCCGACCCCAACGTCCGCCTCGCGCTCCGGGTCCACGACGAGTGCAACGGCAGCGACGTCTTCGGCTCGGACATCTGCACCTGTCGGCCGTACCTGATCTTCGGGATCGAGGAGGCCGTCAAGGAAGCCCAGAAAGGCGGCTCCGGCGTGGTCATCTACTTCCGCAAAGAAGGGCGCGCGCTCGGCGAGGTCACAAAGTACCTCGTTTACAACGCGCGGAAACGCGGCGCCGACCGCGCGAGCGAGTACTTCAAGCGCACTGAGAACATTGCCGGGGTCAAGGACATGCGGTTCCAAGCACTCATGCCGGACATCCTGCATTGGCTGGGGATCACCAAGATCGACCGCATGTTGAGCATGTCGAACATGAAGCACGACGCCATTGTCGAGCAAGGCATCCCCATCCTAGAGAGGGTGCCCATCCCAGACGAGATGATTCCCGAGGACTCGAGAGTGGAGATCGACGCCAAGATCCACGCCGGCTACTTCACGACGGGGAAGGTCATGTCGATGGACGAGTTGAATTCCGTAAAGGGCCGAAGTTGGGACGATATCGAGCATTGAGCATTGAGCATCGAGCGTTGAGTAGTGGACCGTCGGGGAGCATGGGGTAATAAAAAGTGTCTGAACCGACTTTTCTGTCGCGTTTCCAACTTGGATATATCCAGGCTGCTGCGTGACACCTCTCTCTTTACGTCCTTGACGTCCTTGACGTCCTCTTGAGACCCGCCTTTCCTCCAGAGCCCTGAGTGTACGGAGTACGGAGTGCTGTGCCTCCCCGACCAGCACAATGTGCCCAACGTTCTTTTGTCTATGATCCGAATCTATGGTCTACTTTTTGTGACTGTGACGCAAAGCGACGGTGTGTTTGTTCTCGTCTGTCTGATCTCTCGCCATACAGTGGTAGCCATTCTCGATACCCAGCATCATTACTACTGCAACTGCAACGCAACAACAGCGTAGACACTAGCACCAGCACCGGCATTGATAACGGCAGGGCATTCGAGGCTCTCTAGTCAGAACATCGCCGTGCTTCATGTGGGAATAATCTATGCTGCACGCACGCGTCCGTCTAGTACAGTTCAAAAAAAACTAGGGGAGGAAGTACACACACAAACACACACACACACATACATGAACTGGTACATAAGTAGATGCATACCCCGTACTCGCGGGCGAAAGGCAGCTCGTCTCATCTCGGAATTAATGTATGCAATTTCATCCACTTCGCACGTATAGTGTACATTTAATGCACATTGTACCTGCATCCAACCCGTCAGGGTCAGGGGGAGAGGAAGGACGAGCTCAGTGGCAGGTCCCAAGGTCCCAACTTCGATCACCCCTGCCGGCATTTCCACCCCAGCCTTATTTTACAGCTTCGGCTTCGAGGTACCCTGCTGTTTCTTCCTCTCCTCACACCACTCCTTGACCTTCTGCCTGGCGACCTCGACGACCTCTTTATCCTCGACCGTGGCAGGCACGCTGACTTCCTTGTCGTAGTTCCCTTCGACGGCGTTCTCGACCAGTTCCCTCAACACCCTCCTCAGGGTCTTGCCGCTTCTCGTCTTGGGGATCATGCCTTTGCCCTGGATGATGCCGCCCAACGAGGCGATGGCCCCGATCTGCTGGCGCACAATGTTGTTGATCGCCGTGAAGAACTCCTTGCTCGGCGTGGCCGGGAGGTCGGCCGCCGTGCTCGCCGCGGGGATGACGAACGCGAAGGGCAAGTGTCCCTTCATGGCGTCGGGGATGCCCACGACGCAGGCCTCGGCCACGGACGAGTGTGATGTGATGGCTTGTTCGATGGCGCCTGTCACGTACGTTATAGTCAGCGAGCGGGTTCGTGCCAAGGTATCACGCGTGCAGAGGCTCAAAGGTCAAAACACTTCGGTAGGAAGGCAACGGACGCAAACCAACATGGCTAAGTGAGGATGCATGACACGGACATACCTGTGCTAAATCGATGCGCCGCCACGTTGATGATGTCGTCGGACCGGCTCATGACGTGGACGTAGCCTTCCTGGTCGATCATGCCGGCGTCGCCGGTATCTATCCACTTGCCCTGGAACCGCTTCAGGTATCCCTTGTAGAAGCGCGCGTCGTCGTTGAACAAGGTCGTGAAGCCTGTGGGTGCCAGCGGCATTCCCAGCACAATGTTGCCCATGTTGCCTTGCTTGACCTCGTTGCCCTCGTCGTCGACGATGCGGACGTCCCAGCCGGGCATGGGCTTTCCTGCACTGCCGGGCTTGATCGCCAGTGCTTTGTGCTCTTCGCGGCTGGCAGGGTCGAGGCCTATGGCCGGCCGCAGGGCCAGTCCGGTCATGGGACTCCCGCTCTCGCTGGACCACCAGTGGTCGATGACCCTCGCGTCAGGAGCGGCGTATTTGCCGATCAATTCCTGGTAGTGCGTGATGATGGAGGGCTCGGATCGTTCGCCCGCCAGGAACAGCCCGCGCCAATGCCTCAGGAGACCCTTCTCGCCGCGCTGCTTGAAGAGTTCGTCTTTGGGATCTTCCTTCCGGATGGCTCGGAGCGCTGTGGGTGCAGTGAACAGGGTCGTGACTTTATACTCGTCGACGATCCGCCAGAATGCCCCGGCGTCGGGCGTCCCGATGGGTTTGCCCTCGTACAGGATCGTCGTCGCCCCGGCCAAGAGCGGCGCATAGACGATGTACGAGTGCCCGACGACCCAACCGATGTCGCTTCCCGTGAAGATGACGTCTCCCGGCCCCTTGACATCGAACAGGTACTTGATGCTCAAGTTCAGACCGACCGCGTGGCCACCAGCCTCGCGGAGCACCCCCTTGGGGAGGCCCGTCGTGCCGCTGGTGTAGATGATGTACAGGCCATCGGTGCTGCCCACGGGGACGGCCTCGGCCTTGACGCCGCGATTTCGAGCGCTCTTGACGAGACGCTGCCAATTTCGCTGTCCTTGGTCTTTCTTGACTGGGTCCCACCGTCTGATGTCGCGTTGCCAGATGATCGTCTTGGGGGGCTTGAAGCTGCTCTGCTCGATAGCACCTTCCACGAATGGCCTGTACTCCAGGGGTCCCTTTGCGCCCTCGATCGCACAACTTGCGGTCAGGATGACTTTTGGTTTCGCGTCCTCGATCCTCTGCGCCAGACTGGCGGCCGCGAAGCCGCCGAACACGACGGCGTGCAGGGCCCCCAGCCGGACGGCCGCCAACATGCCAAAGATGGCAGCAGGGATCATGGGCATGTAGATGAGCACCACGTCGCCCTTCTTGACGCCTTCTTCGCGCAGCACGCCCGCCAGGATTTCCACCTCTTCCAGCATCTGGCCGTATGTGTACTTCTCCTTCGACCCACTCACGGGCGAATCCCAGATCATCGCAATCTTGTCGCCATTGCCGGCCTGCACGTGTCGGTCGAGGCAGTTGTAGGTGGTGCTGATCTCGCCATCGGGAAACCACGACCAGTGTGGATGTGTCGTCCCGTCTTTCAATTTCTTGGTGTGCTGGCGCAGGACCGTGCTGTAGGGCTTGTGCCAGTAGAGCTCTTTGGCGTGCTTGTCCCAGAACTTGGCGGGATCGGAGATGGAAGCATGCTGCACGGCGTCTTGGACGGTATTATGCGGTGCCATCGTAGGAGGGAGGAAGGGAGGGAGTGGAGCTGTGGACGTGGTAACGTTTCGGTCTGGTATAGTCGACAGCGATTCAACTTGGGACACAGATGTATACACTGGGAAGGCCGGAAACCAGCAGTTCAAGCGCCTTCACAGCTGGTTCGTCCTGAAGTCAAGAGTTCTTATACCGATACCGATGTAATTGATCACGAATAGATAAACAACCCTATGGATCTGGCATTCAATCCGAGGAGCCTCGCAGACGCGTCCATGCGGTCCAGTCGCAGGCAAGTTCCAGAAGCTGCAGCTCGTGCTGCAATGATAGCGAGGATACTAGGGACGAGCTCCTGCAGACAGAATACACAGCACTGTGTGCTTTCTGGAGCTGCTCGCGGCAGGGCAAGCGAAGTCGGGTCGGTCAAGCGGAGCTGGATGCTTGAGGAGGGAGCGACATCATACGACCATCGCCAATTGTGGAGATGAGAAGCTGGGGAGGCATGGCCGAGGCTGGTTCCGCCATGCAGCGGAGGCTCCAGGCCTGAGCGTCGGGGATGCTTCGGTTCTACTCATTTTGCGGCGGTCTTGGTGTCTCCCAAGACGAAGAAATGGCCTTCGGAACGGAAGCTACTCCGTATCTGTAACTTGACATGCGTGAAAGCATCATTCAGCGGCCACCGAAGTTGGCTACATTACCAAGCAGTGGCATGAGACGCCGAGTGAATTCCGACAGCCACGTTTTAACCTTGCTTGACTTGTGGTCTCCCGAGCTGGAAAACACACACACACACACATCTGGTTTAATGTGCGGGCCTGGCGTGGAAGTCACCAAGAGGCGTCTCCTTCTGTCGGAAAAAGAAGAGCTGCTGGCAGCCCGTCGAAAGATGTGACTGACGGACTGTCGTCAGGCAGTCTCGAAAACGGCAGGCGGCCAAGAAGGCTCACACCGTACCCACCAGGGTGAGAGGTTTGGTGATGTGCGAATACAGGGCCCGGACAACTGTCAAGGTCCAGCTGGCAAGCCTCATCTGGGAAAAGAACCTGACTCCAGAGAAGGATTACGAGTCTTCAAACACTTCCCGTCTCACGCAAACGTAGATTGCAATACTATCCAGAAAATCCATTCATTAAATGTTTAGCACCCAGGCTGAGGGTGGATTGTCATTGTCCTATGCACGGTACTGTACATCGTATGAACCACTTCGTTCGGTCGGCCAGCCTCAGCTATGTCCAATGCGTCGACTGTTTGTGTTGCCAATATCGCCATGCTCTATATGGAGATGGCTTGTTACGCAGTCGCGTCCTGGCTGACCGTCGAGTCCAAAGGTCCCTGCTGAGAATGCAAATACACTGCCATGATGTTCAAGTCGAAGCCAGTCTTGCCAATCGACCATCCCAAATCATAGCAAACAAACACCTCCAATTTACAGGAGGAAAGCAGCGATGGCACCAACACCAGCAAGACCAGCGCCAACGTTGGCAACCAGGGCGTTGGCGGCACCAGTGTAGGTGGCGACAGCGGCAACGGTGCTGGACGGGGCATAGCTGGACCAGGCAGCGGTGGTGCTCTCAGCAGCAACTGAGGTGTAGGTGGTGACGGCGGCCTCGGCGGTGGAGGTGGTCCAGTCAGACCAGGAAGCCTCGGTGGTGCTGGAAGTATCAGTCTGCGAAAAGACAAAACAGTCAGCTTGGTTCAAATACCTGCAAGAAGTGGAGGTCTCGGTGTAGACAGGGACAGAAATGGTGCATGGGCAATCAGTGATGGTCAATGTCGTGGCTGCTGAGATCTCATAGGTCTTGCCAGCGTGGTTGAACGACGTTGCCCAGGGAACGTAGGTCGTAATAGCACTCACAACGGTGGTCGTATAGCTGACGGGGGCGCTGGAGGTCCAGTCAGCCCAGGTGTGAGTGCTGGACTCGGCAACGCTCTTGACGGTGGTGGTCGTAGTGGCCTCGCTGGAGGTCGTGGTCCAGTCAGCCCAGGAGTAAGAGGAGGTGGTGGCAGCCTTGGCAGGAGTGGTGGTCGTGGTGGTGGTCGAGGAGCTCCAGTCAGACCAGGTGGCGACACCAGCAGAGGCGGTGGAAGCGAAAGCTGCAACGGCAGCGACGGCAGCGGCGACCTTCATTTTGATGGATGGGGTAGTTTCTGGATTAGAAAACTAAGGGTTTCGATTTGAGGTTGTTGGGGGTTGTCGTAAAAACGAATGTGGGTGGCACAAAGACCGGCGTTTTGGTTGCTAACGAGCGACTGGAAGTTGGAGTTTTGATCGTGGGATGGAGAGAGAAGAGAAGGTAGGCCAACGGTGCGAAGAAGCTGGCCTCATATACAGATGTGTTGGCCCATGGGAGAGTGTATGGGAAATTAGGGGATCCATTGTAGCGTCGACACTCAACATGGTGATGGTCAAGGGTGGGTTGCGTGGTGGAGGAAGCATTTTCCTCTGTCAGGGGTAGTGGCGGGTCTGTCTGGGTCGCCGACACAATAGCGGCATCCACATGGCGCGCTTAGGGCAGCCTCATCAAGCCCCCGACATCTGCCATTGGCTTGTCGTCAACTTCGTCCGAGATTGTGGCGGCGAAAAGTGCCACGGCCCTGATCAACCTTGAACCTGTCTCATCGAAGCCTCGGGCGCCCGTGTGAGCTTCGAGGCTGAATGACTGTCATCATACACGTTATTTGTCGAACTTCAGATCAACTTTTGACAAACAATATTGGTGGGAGACGATGTGTTTGAGAGGGGTGATTGATCAGGCCCAGGCATTCCAGAAATGCGCAGGCAATTGCTCCAAGGTCTGGAGCAGTCCCTGCTGTGGTCTGCGACTTTCATCCGGTTGTGTTTACCGGGTTCCCGGGAATAGGAGAGCTGTTGTTCTCGCGTAACCATGTCCCGCTATGTTAACCGAGATATTCCTAGGCTTCAGGTGCATGGTAGTGAGGTCGAGGTTGGGTAAAGTCAACGACCAGTCAATCCGGAGTCCGGTACGGAGTATGATTCTTTCTCTTCTAGGTCAACAAGCATTGTGACGATCCAGACTGTATGAACAGAGGTCACTGCCCTCGCTAGGCCTCGGGCTCTGTTCAGTTGACCCGGGCTGGTAGCAGCCGCACACCCCTCGAACGACCATCAATCCGTGCTTTCATGTGGCTATTGTGTACTCCGTATAGGGACCGTGAATGACGCAGTGCAGATGGTCCCGTTAGACTACTCGTATGGAGCGGGCAAAGCGTGTTTGCTTGGGAAAGGCAAGAGTGGAGGGGGAGCTTCGAAAGTTGCGGATCTGGCGCCTGCGGAAATGAGCGGCTAAAATTGTTTTCAGGGGGAAGGCGAATCGGGGATTTTAGCGCGCGGCGCACCTGCCGTCCTGGGCTTTCTGGACAATCCCTCTTTCGGTGGTCTTCCTCCCCTGACCCGCTCCATCGCTTCCAGCCGGCTGTTTGAGCATTTCATTGGAAAGGCTAGAGTTACAACTGCTATTGATCACGGCTGATCTGCGGTTTCGTGCATGACTTGCAGCTCCCGCAGTCCAGAGATCTGTGGTCGACTATCTGAAAGGATGACTATCAGTAAGAGCAGTTATTGGCAAACACAGGATACGAACTTCGTATCAGAAAGGCCCGTCCTCCTAACATTAGCCCTGCCCACTTCCTGGGTTCGTGGTAGCCACGAGGTACTGAAAATAGCAGGCGAGCGTGCGAATATACTCTGTGGACACTGATTATCTGAATAGTACTATCAACCGCACAGGGTAGGGTTAACCAGAGCCACTGTGGTGCTCTGACCAAGGAGAAATCACATCTTCTTCGTTCCATCTCCCGAGGGCCCATTCTCGCATGCCCAAGACGGCAAGAACAACAAATACTGTAATCAGTTTTCTCCTATTTCTCAGCGCGGTGAACATCATAGCACCTCGCCCGGCAAAGAACAGTAGAATCCCACATGAGAAGACAGCGCTTCTTCCCCCCCTTTGTCCGGAGTTGAGGTCGGCGCAGTAAGGAGTCCGAGTCACGGACACGATGCGAGGCTTGTTCACAACAGGCATGTCGCCCACATGGCGCATGGGTTATCGATTTTGCAAAACCCAGGAAGACGAAGCAGCCAGATGAAGAAAGCCCCGGACAAAGCTGCTCCGCTCACTCTCCTGTCGATCAAACATGTGCGGGTCCACGGTCCTCATCCAATACCAACACGAGAAAGCAGAACAGCAGGCGGCCGTAAAGTCCAGAGCAGTCGTCGGGCAATAGTTGTGTTGTGCTGCGTACTTCTACAGCTTCGATCCGGGCTCCGCTACCACCGCTTCTGCCCCCTTGCATTCATGTACAGCCACCAAGGTGCGGTGCGGAACAACAACGAGTCTGAAACCCAACATTCGCTATGGTCTGAGGCGTGCATTGGGGCGGGGGTTACTTGAAGGAGAGATCTCCATCTGCCCATCGGTGAAACATGGGCCACAACTTCCGATCACCCCCATAGCCCCCTGAGCACGTGAGCTCACAATTTCATTGATCGGGAATCGCCCGAGTGCCAGGTTTGATATCATGTGTTGTGTGGGCATACCGAGTACATACTGTGCCGTGGTAGCCCGAGAAAATTTCCGCTGTGTCGCCAAAGACGTGCGCTCCTCCTTGACCCGGAAGCGGGAGCAACGAGGACGTAATTCTGCGAAAGTGACTTCTCCATTTGGTTATTGGAACTTCGCTTACCGTACTACTGCAGATTACTATTGCTCGCCAAAAGACGCCCTCATAAGATCTTGAAGCCACCGTTGAGAGGACCTCACGCCCGTGGAAGCATTAGGTTTGCGTGTGTTGAAATCTCGGCCCATCGACTTGGACACTAGGCTCAAGAATGCCGATTGCCACCTCCCGGCCATCATCACGGTCCCCATATGTTGACCGCCACAGTCTGTGTCAATGTTTTTCAACTCGTCGCCACGTCCGCGACCCACGGCTCCGGAAAAGTCCCAACCCAGTCCTCGACCTCCTGCCTCAAGGTCAAGATCTCCGGCACCTCCGTCCCATCCTTTACGAACTCCAAGAAGCTCTTCACGGCACGCGGATTCTTCTTTCCCTTTGCCTCTGCATCTGACCTCGCATTCTTGTCAACCTTGAGGGCGATCGATACGGCGCGATCCACTATCTCGGCGACGCGTGCGAAGTCGTTTGGTTGGAACCCGCGTGTTGTCATCGCGGGTGAACCCATCCTCAGCCCGCCAGGTTTGAGAGCCGATTTGTCGCCTGGGACGGTGTTCTTGTTGGCGGCCACCCCACAGAGTTCAAGCACACGTTCAACGCGAGCGCCATCAATATCCTTGGACTTCAGGTCCACAAGGACTAAATGGTTGTCTGTCCCGCCACTGACAATATTATAGCCTAAACCTCCCGTATACGCAGAATTGCCCAATCTCTCGGCCAAAGCCTTCGCATTTGCAAGGACAGTCTTCTGGTACTCCTTGAATTCTTTCGACTGGGCCTGTTTCAACGCCACCGCTAGAGCAGTGATGGTGTGATTATGCGGACCTCCCTGATGACCCGGGAACACAGACGCATTAATGGGTCCCTCAAGGTCGTACATTTCCTTCTCGCCCTTTTTGGTCGTTCGACGGACCCCCTTACGGTAGAAGATCATTGCTCCACGGGGTCCACGTAGGGACTTGTGGGTTGTGGTGGTCACAACGTCAGAATACTGGAATGGCGACGGTATCACGTCCGCAGCAACCAGTCCAGAGATGTGAGCCATGTCGGACAAGAGGTAGGCACCTGCTTGATCAGCAATAGAGCGCATCCGTTCATAGTCGATAAGCCTGCTATAAGCAGAGGTGCCGGCAATGATAACTTTGGGTCGATACAGCAGTGCGTTTTCCTGCAGCTTGTCGTAGTCGATCAGGCCGGTGGACTCATCGAGACGATACGGGAAGGTTTCGAAGTACTTTGAGATCATGGAGATTTTCTTGGTCGGTGTCTGATAGCCATGAGACAGGTGACCGCCGTGTGGGAGGTCAAGACCCATTATCCGGTCGTGGGTGTTGAGGAGAGCCGAGTAGGCGTACAGATTTGCGGGAGAGCCAGAGAGCGCTTGGTTGGTCAGCATCGCTCGTCAAGAGGTAGGTCCCTATCACTAACGCTGAACATTAACTCCCCATTCCTGAGGATCCAGGCGATACGTCTCAAGAGCTCGCTTCTGACATAGTGTTTCTGACTCATCAATATGTTCGTTGCCGCCGTAGTACCGTGCTCCAGGGTAACCCTCGGAGTATTTATCTGCAACAATGTGAGAATGGGACGAGCTCGTTCAAGAAGTGATCATCCTACTTTGCATCACGCTCCCGAGAGCATCAAGCACTGCCTGGGACGTGAAGTTTTCTGATGGGATGAGGTTGATAAAATGCCTTTGTCGCCGGATTTCCCTTTGTAGAATCTGGTAAATCTCCGGATCTGCATCTTTGAGGTGCTCGCCCAAGAGCTAAGCGTTTGTAAGTAGATGACTTCCACTTCAAGCTGAAGAGAGTTTACCTTGTTTTGGGCTTCTGTTTGGGACGAACTCTGTGGTTGAGAGGAAGAAATCCTTCTGACGGAAGCTCTGCACGAGAGGCATACAGACGGCTTCCTGGAAAGTGATGACGACCATAACCGCCTCGTGAGCATTGACCGCGCCATGTTCTGTCGGAGCAGAACAGAATTTCAGGCAGACAAAAAGAGAGTGCGGAGTTGGAAGATCTTTGATGATTGAAGGATTTCGGTGTGAGCTCGCTCAAAATATCGCTCAAGGAATTGAGATGACCCTAATCATCGCCCAGCTTCGCTGCACATGGCGGATCAGGCTTTTCTACCTCTATGAAGCAAGAGAACCCTGCAGCTCAAGAGATGGATGGACTGATAATGTAGTCTTCATGCCGCTCCAGAGTGGCGTCAGGTCAAGGAATGAAGTCCAATGGATGCGGAGGCTTGACCGGCGTCCAATTACTCCGCAAATCCGACGAGGAAGGTAGCGCGAACCTAAACTTTTCACGTCAACGAACCTTCTTTCCAGCTTTGCTTTCTCCTCTTCACAACTAAATCCAAGATGAAGAGAACCTCTACGTCAATCACAGCTCCCGCGCTCTTGCTCTCGGGCTGGAGGTCTGTGGGCGGTGCTGAGATGTCCTGGGCCAAGCACCACCTTGAAGGACAATTTGAAAGGACTGATTGGAAATGTTGTTAAAATCACCTGAAAAGACCACAATCAAGAAGACTCGGCCAGTGTGTCTTAATCCTCCGATTGCAAACCAAGTTGTCGATGCGCTTATGGCTTCTGTGTGTCGGATCTGAATGACCAGAGCTTTGTCCCGGGCTATGGGACTTGTCCCCTCTCCGTCTGATGATTGCATGGAACTGTGTGGAGAGCGGAAGTCTCACAAGCTGAGTATCGATGATCTTCTTGAGAATCCTTATTACACCAATCAACTGAATCAGATCCTCTATGCCTCGCTGGCTAGCTGCCTCCTTGGCCGTGATTTCCACCAAAGTTTCCTTTGTGATAGTCCTAGAGCTGTTCGCGTCACCTTTGTTGCCTCGCATCGTCCGCAATAGACCTGGTTGTCGCTGGCCTTGGGCCAATTGGCAGAGTTTTGCAACTCTGCACAACACCCTCCTCTCCCCGCTGCTTTAATGGGGCATTTTGAAGGCATTCAGTGCGTCTCCCCATCGATACATCTACCACGTGGCTGCTATACGGACGGCCGCCAAGTGTTTGAGTGAAGATGAGGTGCCGCCTTCCTGCCTTCGACTCTTATCGACCTCAGCCCTTCGTCACCCGAACCACTTTCTTTCTCCCAAACCATCCTCATCACTGCCTTGATCTGTCCAGTCCCTGTGCAGGTATCTAAGTGTTTGTTAGGGCCTTCAACACAGTCCTGAAGACAGGACCCAGTAAGTCGAACCTCCTTATTTAGCCAGAGATCGGCTTAGCAACACGTCAACAGATCAACTCACCGTCGCGTTAGGTCACGTCAGGTCACGTCGTCGCCATGGCGCCCACCACTAGAAAGAGAGCCAAGATCGCCGCGGCCTCCAATCCTGGCAGCGCCGGCACTGGTGGAACTTCACACGCGGTCAAGGACGGTCCGGGTCGCGATGATATAATCGACAATTCTTTCGAGGGTGTTTTCGCTGTCGCCCAGTCTGACCATGACTCTGATCACTCCGACTATGCGCCGAAGGTCCCCAAGAAGCGCAAGAGAGAGTGTGACAAAGGGCAGAAAGCAAAGCCAAAACGCTTGACCATCTTTGACGCACCACCGCCGTTGCCAGTTCCAGACCTCTCTGACAATGAGTATTCCCACAACGAAGAGGTGACTGCGGTAGAGTCGGATGATGACGGCCTCTGGGCAGTCTCCCGTCGCAACAATGCCACGGCGTTGGTGTCGAAAAAGAAGAATGATGTTGCTCCGGAGTTGTGAGTGCACCCTCCCGTGATTGAAGCTTCACTCAATCGTGCAGCCCCGCGCTGTTCTAACAAATTGAAAGGTCCATTCAAATCACCAGCAATGGTGAAGCTAAAACACTGATCACCCACAACTTGACAGATCTCCTCAAGAACGCGGGCCTGACCAATTTGACATTGCTGGCTGCGTCCCCAGATGATGAGGCTGCTCCCCTCATCCACAACTCTAAAGAGACCATGCTTTCTCAGTCCGAAGAAGGGTTTTTCCGCGTTCCCATCGAGCTGCGCCTGCAAGTCTATGGACACCTCTTCAAGGCTGACAAAGCAATCGAGCTTGGAAAGAGTGATACCTCCCTGTCAGCTCATTTCTTGCGAACATGCAAGCAGGTCCACAACGAAGGCAGAGAAATTCTCTACGGCGAAAATTCATTCCACTTCACTCGTGACACTAGGACTCGAGGGACGTATCATGACAAGGTCTGGAAAGAGATTGGCTACAAGGACATCCGACGATTCCTCCAAGACATTGGTCCTGTCAACGTAAGTCATGATTCCTTTCTGAGTCTTTCAACTCTACAAGCAGCGACATCTAGATTGCTACGGGTGTAGACTGACAGATTCATGTAGATTAGCTACCTCCGACACATCTCGTTCCAACTCACGGATGCACAAGACAATCGCACAAGAAGCCTTCCTGGACAAATCACAGAGCGCAGATTCGTCGAAGATCCTCACCTCCACGAAGTCTTCCGCCTCATTGGGAATAACGCCACCCTCAACACCCTTGCTCTGCAGTTTGCCGGTCGCGCCATGGTCACTCAGTTCGATCGCCGCTTCTTGAGAGCTCTCACGGAGATGAAATGTTACAAACTTGTAATCATCAACCAATTCTTCACCAACAGCCACAAATGTGCTTTCAACCTCAAGGATAAGATGAAGGAAGTGATGTGGGTGAGAGACGAGAATGGTGATCGAGTCAAGCTTGATGAAGTCAAGAACCCGGTCAGAATGGTGTATTCCGTCACACCAGCGTTCTCATCGTTCTGTGTCAAGTGGGAAGAGGTGCGCTAATCAAGTGCGAGTGCCCTCGGCTGGTGTCTGACTCTTGAGTGAGATTGATACTGTGGGTTGATGGGTTGCGATATTCCAAGGTCTGATGAATGACACAAAGCTCACAAGGACTTGTCAGCCATGATGCTGGGCATTGTGCAGGGCAGCACGCTACGACATAACGGATGGTGGAACATGAGCAGCTGACCGAGGCAACAATATCGCATGCGTATGTAACGGGCTGTTGAAGGACGCTGGTGGGAGCTTGCGCTGTTGTCCCAAGAAGATTAGCAACCATAGAGCTTGAGCTTAGCACAGATCCAATCTCATCAAGGAGATGGCATATGAGACGCAAAGTCACTTCGCACGCATTGATGCAACGCCGTTTCGAGCGATGCCGTCCGACAGATCCTATCAATCAGCCCTTGCGTAGTCTCACTTGCCTTTCACTTGCCTCTCTCCCCAGGATCATCGCCGTGGTAACATCATCGCCGCGGTAACATCCCGGTAAGCTAGCCAGTTCGATAGTTGATAGGTCGAGCAGTGGCATCATCTCGAATTTAGGATCACTTTAGTAGTGGCTTGTGCTGTATGGAGGTATTGACGCCCAAACTAGGGTCGATAGCTCTCGTCTTGGCGAACACTCAAACATTTCGCGGGTTTCCAGCCTCCTTGCGATGAGTTCGAGCTCTTTCGGCAATGGAACCGGCCCGTTTCGAGTAGCTTCCCAGCGGTTTTGAATGGAGGGTTATGGTAACCCTCAGAGCCAATCTCGCAGAACACGATTAGACCGATCAACCACCGCAAGGTAGTGTCGCAGAATATCCATTCCTACCAAAAGATTACGGGGTAATATGGGTACCAACAGGACTGAACTCTCTCATGGTGATGAACTTGCCAGCGAATATCTACACAGTGCTCGTACTTTGGGCCATGAAACCCTTCCAGGTAGTTAATGGATGCCCTCCAAGTCAAATGAGGCCAAGGCTGATGACGACTCACAACCTTCTTCGTTTGAACAAAAGTTTCTCCGTACTAACAGTCTAATGCGCGTGATAGCGGCATTCTCCACCATACTCCCCATTATTTGGTTATATACTCGACCGCCCCAAAAACCGGCCAAAATCGACGGTTAAGATTGCGATTGCAAGCCCTGGTGGCACAGTAAGTTAAACCTTCCGAGGTCAAAGATAAAATCTGACCA
Organism: Phialophora chinensis; assembly: GCA_016109575.1. Lineage (NCBI taxonomy): Eukaryota > Fungi > Ascomycota > Eurotiomycetes > Chaetothyriales > Herpotrichiellaceae > Phialophora > Phialophora chinensis. The sequence goes on along the minus strand of JADWPU010000010.1, from coordinate 911,748 downwards.
TGTAATAGATTGGTCAGCGCGTGAGACTTTTACGCTTTTTCAAGCAGTTTATCTCAAGGTTGAGAGTTCGAGCCTCTCCCAGGGCGATATGTTATTTTTGGAGTTTCTGATTAATGCGGCGGAATCTTTTTTGTTCTCTGGATATCTTCCGAATGTTTAGCAGACGTGGCCGCGCTCGCACTGGCCTAAACGGCTCTGCGAAATTTCCGGCCTTTCCCCTGGCAAAGAAGACTTGACCGCGTACCTCCACCACAACGGACGTACTACCTCATAAAGTCACTGTTGTATAATGCTTTTATCGAGACTGAAGACTGCCGACGAAAGGTGGAAGACAGCGCCGGAATATGAAATACATTGCACCTTCTCAATCGAAAGGTTTCTACAGGTGACAGATCTGTTGCTGGAGCATCCGAATCTGAACTCTACCCACCTCTTCCGTGCTGACATCCTCTTGGACAGCACGCACCAGTTGAAGACGGTCTATGAGAGAGAGAAGCAATGTCAACTTGAAAGTCGTATCGGTGACAGTGACACAGTCGCAGAAGAGGGCAGTCAGCCTTTCAAGGTGGCTCCTGTTATCGAAGGTGCCCTTCTCCTGCGGCGAGTGCTGAGGAGACTCATTCCTCGGAAGCCACAAGTCGATCATCCTCTCGACCAGTGGTGCTACATCTACAGATTTGCTGACAACCCAGACATCTCTGGCTATGTCGTGCTCTATGTCCCACAGGTGGAAGGAGAAGCTGATATGCCATGGTATCATCCACCGGTCAAGTCGCTAGCATATGTTTACGAGCACAGGCACAAGGAGAGTGATTCAACGCTCTCTGTGCACCTTCTGCCTTTCTCCGAGACTTCAGATCCGTTGCCAACTCGTTTGCATCGCACCTTGATCTGTTTACTTCAAACGTTCGTTAGACTCTCAAAGGACACGACGGCGAAGAACTGGGAGAAGGGAGAACAATGTGACAAGGAGCGAACGGCAACGGAATTGTCCCTGGCACCTGCTGCTCTGAAGGACACTATTCTTCCCCAACATATCGTCCAGGATACCTACACACGCCTCAAACAACAGTATGCGCATGACCTCATTTCCCGCTGGGTCGAGAAGACAGAACCGTCCAAGCATGTCTTCGAGGACCTCGCCATCGCCGCCTTCGTCATCGAGCTCTGGAAGCAAATGTATCCACCAGGGACCTTCCCGGGCTTCATCGACTTCGCTTGCGGAAATGGCGTGCTCACTTACGTATTGATCAAGGAGGGCTACCGCGGACGTGGGTTCGACGCCCGCCGTCGCGCTACCTGGCAAGTCCTGGGAATGGAAGACTATCTGGATGTCATGGTCTGCGTTCCACAGCCATTCCTGGATCATGCGCCCGCCGACCTCAGCATCGGCCGCCTTGTCGGAGCCGGCATGAAGATCCACAACGGGCTCTTCAACGGCGTCTTTAACGGACTCCCAAACGGACTTTTCAAACCTGGCACATTCATCGTCGCCAACCACGCTGACGAACTCACACCCTGGACACCGCTGCTCGCAGCTCTCTCGTGTCCAGATTCACCACTTCCGTTCCTCGCCATTCCATGCTGCTCTCACGCTCTGAGTGGCGCAAAGCATCGTTATTTGCCGAAAGATATCGGCTCGTCTGCCACCGCATCAAGCATCAACAGTAGTGAACATCAACCCGCAAATGGAGATCTCAGGGCCCTCCGAGCAGCGAAGCTGAAAGCCGCAAACCATCAGGATGACAAGTCGATGTACTCGTGCTTGACCAAGAAAGTCGTTGCCCTGGCACAAGAAGTGGGCTGTGACGTCGAGCTGACACTCATGCGAATCCCCAGCACGAGGAACATCGGCATCGTGGGGAACCGGAAGAGGACTGCTTTCAGCACCGTCAACGGGGGTGTTGCTCAAACGAAGTCACAGAGCCACGAGGTTGACGAGCAGAGAGAATCGAACCCCGACAACGCGACAGTCAGACGAGAACCCACGGCACGAGCCAAGGTTGACCAATTGCTGGCTCGTGAATGTGCAATGTCCGGAGGCATAACCGAGGCCGCAAGGACTTGGATCGAACGAGCACAGAAGCTTCAGAAGGGCCAGGGACGAGGGAAGGTGAATCTCGGTGCAAAGCCAGGAGCGGGCCATCAAAATGGTTGAATGTGCCCTTGGAGACTGATAGTAAGGCGAATAAAAAGGCCGTGCTACCTCGCCGCGGAAAGGAAAACAACCACGCACTTCACCCACCGCCAGCTCACATGGCCACCGGCGCCGATTCAATGAGTACACGGGGCCGGGCTGAAAATGTACGTGATACTATTTCTCCCAGACCGCGCAGCATATCAATGAGTAGACCGAGCGGATTCAGAGAGAAGACGAAACCGATGTCGAGACCGGCAACAGAGCCATCGCTGACGAGTCACTCAATGGACGAGTGCGCCACGGGAAAGCAAGAACCAGGTGGAAACATGATCCATTCGTGAATCATATCATTCTCATCGTCACGCATCATTCGTCATTGCCCCCCATTGCCCATTGTCCATATTTGCATTCACCTCGACGCCAGAATCGGGGTGCAGAACCCCGTCTAAGGACTCCGACTCCTGGACAAACTCCTGCTGGCAGTATGACTCCCCCTTCCATCTTCGTCGTCCTCGACATTCGGCAACGCCACATTGAACAGCCCCTCCGCCCACTCGGCAAAGGTGTCGGTATCCCAAACCGCATCCTCGGGGCCCTTGCCCTTGCGCGAGATCGGAGTGGCAGCCGACCCGTTGACCTTGCCGTTCCGACCCTTCGCACCGGCCGAGTGCGCCGCATAGTCGTCGAAAAAGGATTCGTAGATCTGCACGACCTGGTCCTCCACCGCAGCCACCAGCGTCTCCCTCGTCCGATGATCGTCGAGATACTGTTCCAACTTGGCCCGCAGGATGGGGATCTCCTTCTCGACCGTCTTCCGGGTCTTGCTCACCGCTTCGGCCAGGACGGCTTCCCTATCCGCTTTCTTGCCGCCCACTTTTTCCACCCCGCGAGGTAATTCCTTGCACATCAACCTCGCGAAGCCGGCCGTGAACTCATTGATGACTTGCCTGAGTCGTCCGTCGAGCTCCTGCTTCGCGTCGAGCATGTTCTCTACCACCTTAGGCAGAAGCCCGCCCGAACTGAGCAATTTCATCCACGCGCCGGGGTTGAACAGGCCGCCGCGCTCGCGTAGTTCCCAGAACGTCGACGCTACGCCAGAGAAGTCGAAACTGACATCTGGGGTGACGTACTCGATGTCGAAGGCCACAATCTGCGACTTGAGGAGGAGCAAGTGTTTGAGCAAGAAGAGTTGACCGTCCGCCGGGGACGATTTCGTCGAGATTTGGCTCGACGCGGACACGAGCGACAGAGTCGTTTGATGGACGATTTGATGCGCGAGGTCGTCGAATACAGACGAATTCACTAGCCTGTAGATGCGCGAGAGAAGGCGGATCGAACGCGAGAGCGTCGGGTAGCTGTGTTTGAGGGCCGAGCGCCGGGAGGCGGACAACGTCCAGGAGAAGGGGCCTTCGTCGGCGGAGTCTTCGTCCAGGTCGGTAACGGGTGTTTTGGGAAGGGCGGTCAGCGGGTCGCGAGAGCCACGGCGGCCCGAGAGGGGTGTCTTGGTCGCGGAGACCGGTGGCGCGGATGTCAGGCGCGGATAGTCGAGATCTTCGGGCTTGGGTTTGAACATCTCGATCTCCTCGCGGAGGATGGCGAGGGTGCGGAAGACGAGGCGGGTCTGTGCGTCTTCGAGAGCCGGCTGTATCAGCGCAGAAAAGTCGAGCTGGTTCAGGTCTGGAGCGCCGTCTTCCTCTTCGTCGTGTAGGTACCGGGTTTGGAGCAGCGTGACGAGCGAGCACAGCTTCGCGAGCTTGTTCTCGTGGATGATGCGTGGCCGGAGGTGGTCGTATAGTGGTTCACATAGCGACTCGAGGAAGTCGTAGAGCCCGCGGTAGCCGTGGAACCATTCTGCCCACAGCTCGAACTCGTCAAGGCATATCCCGCGGATGTAGCTGATGGCCGCTCGGGCAAACTGTACCAGGTCCTTCGAATGCGGCAACTGCGCCGTCTCGGCGAGTCGCTTGTGCACGATCGGCAGGATCAATCTGCCTCGACAGGCAGCGAAGCTGGCGTGCAACTCGTTCATCAGGCTCTGATATTCTCCCTCGGTGCCTGGCTCGGCGTCGGCAGGCGGGTTGGCTCGTTTCTGGATTTCCAGCCCGAGCTCCTTCATCTCAGCTGCTCCGACCCGGAACTTAGCATACAGAAGGGCAGACATGGTCGTGTCGTTGAGCTGTTTCGCGGCAATGCGTCCTGCGACCTCCGTCGTGGTCTCCCGCACGCCAGCCATAAAGGTATTGCGCACCAGCGTCATTGCCCGCGTAAGGAGCAGCTTATACCTCGACCTGTAACTCTCGGCTTCCTTGTGCGCTGGATGCGTCTGCATATAATCGATACACTCGTCCAACGTGACCAGCATGTCTGCGAAATCCTGGCTCCTGACAAAATTGCCCGCTTGGGGCGCATTGAGCCGGCGAGTAATGCGTTCCAGGGGCTCATAGTACCGTAGGTTGTCGGCGATGTCTCGCGCGATCAGTTCATTTTTGTACTGTTCTTCGCGAATGGAGGCGGATTGGGCTTGGAAGGATTTTGTCTGCGAGTCGATGGATTTGAATGCGGCGGAGATTGCAGACAGTTCGGAGAGGGTGGCTGCGGTGGAGGCGAGGAGGGTGTCTAGATGCGAGCGGGCGGCGTCGAGTTGGTCGAGGTATTGTTGGTATTCATCGAGGCTGGCGTCTAGCAGTTCGTCGTCGATCGCCCCGGACAGCTTGAACAAGGCCAATTCAGAGTCGGCTTCCTCGATCTGGGCTAACGTGGCATCTTTCTCTCCCGTCTCGACTCCCTCTGTGATCTCCGCCATGCTGTAAGCCAGCCAGGTATCGTAGGTGCGAGCTCTCAACGTGTCGCTTTAGCAGGGCCGCCATCCACGCATAAGTGCCAGTCGCTTGTGAGGAATGGTGGGAATGCCAGATTGCATTGAGGTCGAGCACAGAGAAGGCTGCCCAAATTCGCCAATCCGCCAATGAAAAGGCGTCTGACTGGGCGAGGCTGTCGCATGCCCTCATGACGTCCTTGATTTCCGAATACGTGCCGCGTCTCTCCACGATCACTTGGATTCCAGCGCTCGTATCCAGCTGTCATCGCAGAAAAAGGTTCTGAGGAGGATGTGAGAGGGAACGGCTGTCTGGAACAGACCGAAGCAAGCAAGTAACCATGTCAAGGAGCATCCCGACCTCAACGCTACGAACTTTGGCACGTTCGCAACGGGCTTCTCTGGTCCATTCGAAGCCGTGCAGACATTTCTCTAGCACCAGGCACGCCTCGCAGAAAGCTACGAATCAAGCATCTCTCCCTCCTCGTCGAGGTGCGAAGCGCCCGGGTACCAAACTTCTCGTAGCAGCGGCGGCCCTCGCCCTGATCTATATCAGTACAAGGTCGCCTGCTCCTGCGCAAGCAGAAGCACCCGCTCAAGATGCCCCAGAACTGTTGATCGAGAAGTCAAAGAAGAAGAAAGGAGCGTCAAAGGAAGAGAATAGGGATCTCATCAGCTCACAACATCTACAAGTCAAGAAGAGCTGGGAGAACCCAGGTGTCTACGCTTGGGGATCGAACACCGGTCGAGTCGCCGCTCCAGAGTCGAACGAGACTTATATCAAGACACCGCGAAGGCTAACCTGGTTCGATGACGTCCTGCTGCGAGATATCAAGCTTGACAGGACCTTTGGGGCCGCAGTGCTGGAGAACGGCGACCTTGTGCAATGGGGCAACGCATATTCAGAGGACACCCGCCAGCCAACAGTCACCCTGAAAGGCAAGAATTTAACGTCGATTGCCATTTCCAGAGATCGAATCATCGGCCTCGGCAAAAATGGAACTGTCTACTCCATCCCAGTCTCAAAAGCGGACCAAGAAAGTGGACGAAAACAGACCGAGAGTTCCTGGATCCCGTTCTGGAGCTCGGCCTCCGCAATCAGCTATAGAAAGTTGGAACCTACAAACTTGGGAACGCGCGAGAAGGTGACCGCCATTAGCGGCGGTCTGGAACACGTACTGCTCCTCACATCATCCGGTCGAGTCTTCTCGGCCGCCGCTGGGACAGAAGATTTTCCCAGCCGTGGCCAACTCGGCGTCCCCGGAGTAACATGGCTCACCCGCCCCGAAGGCCGCTACGACATGTGCCACGAACTTACCACACTCAAGGGCTTCGACATCACTAAAGTCGCCGCAGGAGATCATCACTCTCTCGTCCTCGACAAGGAAGGCCGGGTCTTCGCGTTCGGAGACAACTCCTCGGGCCAACTCGGCTTCGACTATAACCCCGAAGCACCCTTCATTGATGCACCCTCTCTTCTACCCACAACCCGCCTATACCAAGGAACAAATCAAACCCCCCGTGTCACATCCATCGCCGCCGGCGGTCAAAACAGCTTTTTCACCGTCGAAGCCACCCGCGTCGCCGGCCCCGACGAAGACCAATCCTCCATCCCAAGCTTGGGCAAAATCACCGCAGACACCTGGACATGCGGCACAGGCATCAAGGGAATGTTGGGAAACGGGAAATGGACACATATCCAAGGAACACCGACAAAAATCCCCGCACTTTCGGGATTGTTCGAATACGATGAGAAAACCCGTAAAGTAATCCCTATCCGCATGTCCCAGATCTCCGTCGGCAGTACCCACGCCTCTGCCGTTCTAGACAACGTTACATATCTCAACGCGAGTGAGAAGTCCTCCGAGGACGATACGAATTGGGGGTCCGATGTGCTCTTGTGGGGAGGGAATGAGTTCTACCAGTTGGGTACAGGCAAGAGGAACAACAACGCGACCCCGGTGTATATCAAGCCGTTGGACATGGCAAGTGAGGTTGAAGCCGGGAGGAGAGAGGAGCACAGACTTCATTTGACGCCGATGAAGGATGTCAATCTCAAGGGGCGGAGGGTTCGGATGGAGCAGAGGGTCGAGTGTGGGAGGAATGTGACTGCTGTCTATTCAGGAGTCTGACGCATGCGTCAAGAGGCAAACGAGCAAATACAGAACCTGGGTAAGAAACAATTCATCTCAGCCATTAGTCTGCCCATGTGTATGTCTATTTCGGTACCGCCATCCAAGCAGAGGTACTTGTCTCCAACCCCACCGTAGACACCACCAATGCTGGTACGGGTCGTATCATGTCCTTGCAGAAAAAGCTATGCTATGCTCGCTGTCATCAACTCCTGTCCTGCCCTGCCCTCGACCGGTATGCTGTGCATGCCTGCTCATATCACCGCCATTCTGGAACCAGCCGATCGGAGCCGGGTACGCCTAACGCCTTGCTGTCTGTTCAAAACCGTTCTGCTCAAAGCTAGACCTGGCCGACGTAAATTAGTCCACTCCCCGCTAGTGCCGTGGGACACTCGCAAGTGTCGCTCCGGCTCTAATGGACCATGACCTCCGGCTTCGACTCCGCGCCCTTCTGCTCACCGTTCGCCTCAGCAGTTGCAGTAGCAGTGCCGGTAGAAGCAGCAGGCTTGTCGTCGCCGTCCGCCATTTCAGTGTCCTCTCCGTCAGCACCTTCTTCGTCTTCGGCTTCCTCGTCATCGTCATCTTCGTCACTGCTTTCTTGCTCGAGATCCTCGCTACCAGCCTCGCTGACTTCGTCCTCGTCCTTGACTTTGTTGCCCTCTGTCATTTCTTTGTCTTCCGCGTCGTCGGATCCCTTGACCATCTTGGCTTCGGTATCTTCGAGTTCCTTCTCGAGTGCGGCTTGCAACTCTGCTTCTTCCGCCCCGTAGGCTGCGCCATCGTCGTCAAGGGTGTCGGCTTCGGGCTGGTCGGGAGGATATTCGGCCGGTGCTGATTCCTCGGAGTCCCTATCAAGTTAAATTGGACCACGTTAGCCATTGTGCATTGTGTCAGTCAACCGAGATCGGCAATCAACATACCACTTAATGGCGAATCTGGTAACCCGGGGCTTCTCAGCGAGTACATTGCGGCGGATCTTCTCAATGACGGGTTTGGCAGGCGGGTCGGCATTCAAGATCTCGTCGTCGTACTCATTATTGACGTAGTATCCAACGCGGACGAACTCCCTTCCATCGTACGAGCAGGTCAGAAGAATGACGGTCACGCCAAGGATCTCAGACGAAGGCAGGCGCTGAGTGTTGGGAGGATCGGCTTCGAATATAAATTTGTTGACCCCGATGGGGATAGGACCGACGAGCAGTGAGTCGAGCTCTTGGTCGTGTTCTGCAGATGTGGCGGAGCCAACGTAGGTGAGTTTCCATTCTAGATCTGCGTGTTTAGGCAGTCAGTCGATCTGCAGTAGATGAGGGAAGTTGGCGCGCGTTTGCATTTGTGTGCTTTGCAACTGCAAAACAATCTTACCTTCGCGCAATTGCTCCAGGCATTCGAACGTGATCTCAAACTTGTATGGCGCGTTGAACGGCGCAGGGTTATTGAGCACCTTGACACCGAGGAGAGAGACCACCGACATGACTGCGGCGCGCGTGACCGTGTCTGGAGGCCGTGTACAACAGCTGGTAATGTGGCAATAAAGGTCTGTCGCCGATGCGTTCCGTAACAGACTCGTTGCGATGAGGAGTCAGTTTGGTGGTCTACGAAGTGGGATGAAGGAATATCTACGGCGCGAAAGTCGCGTCTTAATGACTACCCAATCTGACTATCCCTGTCGCTGTTTTTACGTACTGGCACCACACTCTTTGGCGCCGCTTTAAGGGGCTTTGTGCACAGAGAAACGAGGAGGTATTTCCCAGCTGTCCACGTTTGTTACATGGAAGAACTCGCACCATGTTGACACTGTGGACGCTGGCCAGAAACAAAAGGAGGCCCGCCAATAGCTTCGTGATCTTCATTCAAGGCCTCAAGTCCTGCAGTGTAGACAAACATATACAATGTAGAGTAAGTGTCTAGATTCTGCACTTCAGTCAATAAAGTCTCTTCGACACCGCCGCGGGGATGAAGAGAGCTTGTAGTTCCTGTATTGTGGAAAGAGAGCATAAAGATTCCTTAGATGTTCCATTATTTGGCTTGCATGATTGACCCTTGGATACCGTGCCTCTTCCCAGTCTAAGCCTCCCCCTTGACAGTGCCGCCCAAAGGACATCTTCCCACGAAGATACAACACTGTGTCACAGTTTCTGAGCACGCAGTAGAGGTAGACGCTCATAATATCGTTGGGGAAGTGCTTCCCTTGGGCGCTCACTGACGCGTCATGTTGAGGTCTCCGTGAACTTTTCAAACGCTGAGATTTAGGATTCCTCGTGTCTTTTTCCGAGTCCTGTGAAGAGGCATCGAGGTCATTCTGAGGATGCCAAAGGGTGGAGAAAGGAATGAAGAGACGGAAATGGGGAGAAGTTTTTCCGAGGTTCACTCGATCTTCGCGATGACTGAATCTCGAACAATGAATTCATTCGACTTTCATCTGCACGCGAGCAATTTCACCATTGCCCCTCCCGCGTAGCCATCAAACAGAATCCGGCATTTTCTGCTCTCTTCACGATATGTCGCTTTCGTCTTCTTAGACCTTAAAAATTTCTAGACTATGACATCGTTCTCGCGACAAGCAACCACCGGTTCCGTCGCAGCATCAACATCGGTCTGTCCGCGTCAACAGGGATCAGGAAAGCCATCAATGCTGACACTATCAGGGTCCTTTCTCTCTCCTCTATCCTCAACTTTGCCAGGGCGCACAGGCTAGCCATCGCCATTATGGCTTCTCCAGATCGAGAGGTGCTTTCACCTTCCGAAGGCGCTCCGCAGTTATCATATTTCAACAACGGAAGTGCCGCTGGCAACGATCAGTCTAGCGCAGCGTTCTCGCAACCATTTCCGACCTCGGAGCAGAGTCCGGTCGATAATCAACAGGATCCCCTGTTATCGCCAATACAGTCCAATCTTTATCCTCTACCTGCTTCCCAACCCGCCATGACCCAGTCCGTGCCTGCGCAACCCAAGCCTCGCATAGTCGGCGGGTTTGAAGTTGATGATGACCCTGAGGATGAGGAAGGCACGCAAGACGAGAAGGATGAAGCTGATGTCTATGATCCCTCTGTGGGCATGGACTTCGATGCCCCAACACCTGCTGATGACTCTGCAAACCAAATCTCCACCTCGCTTGATAGAAGTTCCCAGTCACCAGAAAAAGAAAATGGAATCACTCCTGCTCCTGTCCAGGCCACTGGTAGTCCTACTGACGCTGACCTTTCTTCTTCCACTCCTGCCCCAGGTGCCAATATTGACCTGCGTGCTCCGCGCGCAGCAACTGCGACACCTTCTCACACTGTCCCTGATCTTCCAGCTCAGATTTCTCCACCTCGTCCTCATGTGAACGGCGTTGTTGCTCCAGGCTTGCCCAAGTCTCGACTTGCTCATGATGTGGTTGGAATTCTGGAAGATCGCATCAAAGATGACCCTCGTGGTGATATTGATGCCTATCTTGAACTAATCGACGAATTCAAGAATCGGAACAAACCAGAAGACGCCCGTCGAGTGTATGAGGACTACCTGAAAGTCTTTCCCTTTGCTGTACGTGCCGACCTGCCTGCATGTTACGGAATAATAGCTGACAGATAGCAGGCTGATCAATGGTGCGCCTATGTAAAGTTTGAGGAGGAGCACGATCGTATGCGCCCCATGGAGACCCTCTTCAATCGATCCCTCCTGGAAGTCCTTGACGTTCCTCTGTGGTCATTATACATCAACTACATCCGTCGACGGAATAGCATGCAAACGGGCGATGTTGCCAGATCCTATGGCATCATCAACGAATCCTTTTCTTTTGCTCTGAAGACCATCGGTATGGACAAAGAGTCGGGCCCGTTATGGCAGGACTATATCAACTTCCTGAAGACTGGGCCAGGGACCGTCGGAGGTACTGGTTGGCAAGACGGAGCAAAGGTTGATACTCTTCGCGCGGCCTATCAAAAAGCAATTGCTGTTCCCACAGCAGCGACAACAGCTCTGTGGAAAGAGTATGATGCATTTGAGACAGGGCTGAGTAAGATCAACGTATGCATACTCGTCCGTCATGCTTTTGAAGCTGCGCTAACATCTCCACAGGGCCGAAAATACCTCCAAGAGAAATCCCCTGTCTACATGACTGCGAGAACTGCATACACCCAACTGCAGAACTTGACGAGAGACCTCAAGCGAACCTCGAAACCACGCCTGCCACCAGCAGCTGGCTTTGAAGGTCACGCAGAGTATATGCAACAAGTTGGTCTCTGGAAGCAGTGGATTGAATGGGAGAAGGAAGACAATCTCGTTCTCAAGGATGAAGATCTTGCTCTGTACCGGAGTCGCATTCTCTTCACATATAAGCAGGCTCTCATGGCACTACAGTTCTGGCCAGAAATGTGGTACGACGCGGTTGACTTCTGTTTGAGCAACGGCCTTGAAAATGACGGGATGAAGCTTCTCAATCATGGCATTGCGGCCAACCCCGAGTCGCCTCTTCTAGCGTTCAAACTTGCAGACCGTATTGAGGCGTCGACCCAAAATGATGAAACCGCTGACCCTGGCGCCAAAGAACGAATGAAGAAGATTCGCGAACCGTACGACAGACTACTCGATGCGCTCTACGAGTTGATCAAAAAGGTATCCGCACGTGAAAAGCAGGATGTGCAGAAGGTAGAGCTTGCCGCCGCTAGCAACGAAGAAGCAGATGGTGACCAAGACGACGATATCAACGCCGCAAATGTCGCAGCTAAGAAAGCCGCCCTTGACAATCAGATCGCCGTGATCAAGAAGGGGGCTCAGGCGCAAACGGACGTCCTCAGTCGGATGGTCTCACATGCGTGGCTTGCATTGATGCGTTCGACGCGACGAGTCCAAGGCAAAGGACCTCCGGGAGAAAAGGGCCCGCAGGGGTTTCGGCTTATCTTCACCGAAGCACGCAAACGGGGTAAACTCACAAGCGACTTCTACGTGGAATCGGCACGCATCGAGTGGCAATGTTACCGAGATCCTGCGGGCACAAAGATCCTTGAGCGTGGCATGAAGCTGTTTCCTGAGGATGACTACCTGCCGCTTCAGTATATTCAACATCTCTTTGATATCCAAGATGTCACAAACGCACGAGCAGTCTTCGAGACCACTGTCAAACGACTCCTTGCTCACGAAGATCGTGAACAGACTGCGAAGGCCAAACCGCTCTTTGCGTTCATGCACAGTTATGAATCCAAGTACGGGGAATTGGCCCAGGTTCAGGCTCTCGAAGAGAGGATGAAGAAACATTTCCCAGAAGACCCGGCGCTCAAACTCTTCTCCAGTCGGTACAGCACTCTGTTGTTCGACACCATGCATATCCATCCCATCATTTCACCCCAACAGATCCGCCCCCTGCAGTCCCTCGTACTTCCTTCTGTGGAAACGTCGATGGAAGCGGTGAACTCTCCCATCCAGAAAGTCATTGATGCCATCACAACACATTCTCCTAAACGACCATTCCCAGACGATTTGGAAGATGGCGGTGGTCCACGCAAACTCGCGCGTGGCGAATCCCCACTGAAAGGAGCAGCCGGCCGCCGCATGAATCAGCAACAGCAGCAGCGCCAGGCGAACGCGCCCGCTGCGCTGCCTTCATTCCCTCCAGTTCCTCAACCCCTACCCCCGGGGATTGCCTATATGCTGAGCATACTGCCAAAAGCCTCGACCTATGTCGAAACTCGATTTGACGCGGTGAAGATGATGGAGTTGATACGCGACATCAAATTGCCAGCGCCGTCCGCAATTTCGAGCCAAGCCCACCAACCGCCGCCTTCACAACCCCAACCTGGCTGGCCCCCGTATCCACCGATGCCGCCGCAGGGCTTCCCGCCGCCGCCGAACGTTACACAAGGCCAATATGGAGCGGGTAAGTGCCTTCAAGACTCACCGTGGGCGAACAGTTACTGACTTGATACCAGCACCCTTCCGATACGCGTAGCATGGTGTGAAATCTAGCCTTAGCGAGTCTAAAAGCATGTCCCTGGCGTTGGGAGGCACTGGGAGGAGACGTGATGCTCGATATTATTGGTGGCGGTTGTTCAGTCTTCGGTCTTCATCCAAACAGGGGTGGAGGGCATTGCGTATTCATGACATAAGGTGTTCTCAAGGATGGCTTGTTGGGGGATCATCGTGCACGAACTTGATTGAAGGGTCTCCCAGGATCTTCAGGCTGTCAGGAGCTCCGTCAGTCCTCACTCAGATCGACCCCGTTGCTACTCATATTGATCTTCGCCTCACTCTTTTGTTACGTTGACCTCGGGTGTTTGACCTTTCTTGACCAGTTCAGGTATCCACAACGTACTTCTCAGCACGTTGTGACCTCCCTGTACGCTGTCGAGGTGTAGTAGTGTAGTTCCACAAAGCCCACAAGCCCACTCTTCTCAGCGTGCGATTTCTTCTCGAGATACGGTTCCCATGGGGTAGTGTGACTGTACTGTTTGCAGATAGAGAGAAATCTTCGAGAGGCCGGACTGGTACGAAGGGGTCTGCTGTGTCTCTTCTTGAGGACGACCCATCCTCGTGGAGGTCGGCCTTCATTGCCTGACCGTGCAGGCTGCCGGTGATTCGCTGCCTCTGGTGACTAGTATATATCTAGCTTAGTCCGACAAGTTGTCTCGTAAATGAATCAACGTTGTTCTCAGCCTGACTTCTTCAAACCTCACCGCCAGTGCTCAATTGAGCCTGACACAATAGCCAACTGCACGTGCAAGACGACGCCGACGCCGGACAGTGAATTTGGCGACAACGCGTTGTCACTGTCACCGACGCTGGTTGCCAAGGCCTCGACCATGCGCGCCGCCGACGCTCGCCTACAAATATCTCCTTCTTTTCCGACGTTTTGACCATCTTCTCTCTCCATCATTCCTCATCTCCTCCCTTCTCTTGATTGATCTAGCATCAATCACTCCTTCTTGGACCTGATCAGTTCAAACACTTCCTTGCTCTTCAAAGACGTCGCTGCGGCAACTCTGCGATCCAGTCTTCCATGAGACGGCTTCAGCTCCGCCAACCTCAACTTCCAGCCTGACTGGAACCGAGTGACATCTCAATCTTCAAAGTAAGCAATCAGAAACCCTTTGTGTCTCCTCAGCACCTGCCCCAAAGTTCCTTCTTTTGAGTCTGGAACTTGCTTTCAAAGTCTCAATCGATCCTGCCCTTACACTGCGTACACGTCGCGCCTGCCTTTCTCTCCTGTTTCACTTTACAACAAAGACTTCTCTGAATCTTTCCTCCAAAACACGTGTGATCGGGAATACCTGATCATTTCGTCTCCTTCATCTTCCTCATTGCCTTCCCATCATCTCATCTCTTCATCATCTTATAACCTCACATCTTCCTTACTGCTTTCGTCATCAAGCTTCATCTCAGCTTGATTCTTCAATCGAGCGCCAACCACTCAAGTTGGATCCTTCCCCTTCTTCTCAAGATCTCAGACTAACTCCGCTGTTCATAGACTCAATCGCCTCGTCAAGATGTCTGGCTCTGCTCGCAAGCGTGGCGCTGGCCGTGCGACCGGAGGTCAACAGCCAGCGGAAACCGCTTCTCGTCGCGGAGATCGACAGCGAGCCGGTGCATTCGATGGCCCTGCTTCTCGAGGCAGTGCTTCGCAGTCCGGTCCTGGCACTGCCGGTCGTGGCGCTGGTTCGACAGCTCCCTCGGCTGTGTCTGGTGCTGGTAGTCCCGGTGCCCCAGCTGGAGGCTTCGAACCACAAGCGCCAATCAGCAGTAGCCGTCGCAGCAGTCAATCTGGTGAACCGTCTCAGCTTCAAGCCGCTGCTCTTCAAGGAGATCCAGCTCGTGATCGTCCGTCACGCTTCACCGATCAGATGCGCAATGTGGACTTGCCTCCTTCATTCTACAACATCGACCAGTTGGTGAGTCATGCTCCTTCAATTTCTCTGCTGCACCACAATGCTTTGTCACCTCATCCACTGCCTGGATTCATTGTCTTGACACCATCCCCTCTCGCATTCCTATGACTCTTAAGCCCACCACTTCCCGCTGCGACTTCCCATCAGTTGTCACTCCTCTTCTAGTGTCCTACTTCTTCCGCATCCACAGTTCTCTGCCATGCTTGCATGGTGAAGCTCATTCAAATCTGTCCTTCACGTCTGCCTCCTTCAATGCAACTTCTACATCTTGTGCCCTGAACTGTCAGCCGCTTTGTCTCAGTGGCACAGTCATCCCACTGCCTCTCCCCTATCTTCACCAAGGCACAATGGCTTCCCCTGGTCGACCTCCGACTTACTTATACCCCCAACTCCTCTCTGCTTTGTGGCTTTGTTCGCACAGATCTCCTACAAAGCTTCCCAGCACAAGAACAATTGGCCAAGATGTCGCATCCATCCTCTGGCGGTGGTTCTCCGTCCAGCCCCATCACTCAATCCCTTCCTCGTTCTCGTCCAGTCTCTGCCACATGTTCCCCAGCTCAAGCACGCTCAGCAAACCCGTCTCCTGGAGCAAATGCTGCTCCTACCTACATTCCTTATATCCGCAATATCCGTGGCCCAGGCACTGACGATACTGAACAGTATACTTTGCCAACCCAGTTCACCAAGCGCCCCGGCTTCAACACAACTGGTCAAGCGGTTCCGATGAACGTCAATGCATTCCAAGTCACCCGTTATCCCACACTCAAGATCTACCAATACGATGTGGTGATTGGTACCGGCGCCGAGAAGCGAGTTGTCAATCGTAAGGTCTGGAACTCCAAGGCCCGCAAGGAGAAGACCGGTCCTCAGATGATCTGGGATGGCAATCGTCTCGCTTGGTCGCTCAAAGACCACGGTGAAATTCGCGTTATGGTCGACCTTGACGCCGAAGAAGGCCGCGCGTCTCGAGATGGTCGCAATTCTTTCCGTCTACACATCAAGAAGACACGCGAAATCAGTCCGAATATCATTCAGAGCTTCCTAGAGCGAAAGGTTCAGATGTCCTCGACCGTTGCCGAGGCTATCATCTTCATGGACCACCTACTCCGCGAAGGGCCATCCCAGAATCCACAGTTCATTCCCATCAAACGTTCTCTTTTCAAGAGACAAGGTCAGCGAAAGGATCTCGGAGGCGGTATCGAGGCTTGTCGCGGTATCTATCAATCAATGCGCCTTGCTGAAGGTCAGAAGCTCATCATCAACCTTGACGTCGCGAATACTTGTTTCTGGCGTCCAACTTCCCTGACATCCGCTATGGTCACAAAGTGGCGAGAATTCACCGATGTCAACTCGATCGCTGCTCAGATGCGCCCTACGCAGACCAACGGTGCCCGTGAGCCTAACGCCTTACACAAGGCTGTTCAGCGTGCCTTTAAAGGTGTTGAGGTTAAGGCTGTGTACAAAGGCAATCCATTACCCAACAAAGAGTGGAAGATTGTCCGATTCTCCATCAATAACGCCAATCAGGAGATGCTTGATTGGAAGGATCCGAACACCAAGCAGCCTACCGGCGAGAGAATCTCTGTTGCTCATTACTTCCGACGCAAATACAACCTCACCCTTCAATATCCCAACCTTCCGCTGGTAGAAATGACCAAGAAGAACGTTCTCTACCCTATGGAATTCCTGCAAATCATCGAAGGCCAACGCTATGCTTCGAAGCTGGACGAATATCAGACCAGCAACATGATTAAGTTTGCTGTCTCTCGCCCTCGCACTCGACTCGAGGCCATCAATGAAGGAAAAGGTTGGTTGAACTGGGAGGGCGACCACTATCTGAAAGGATACGGTCTTCGCATCAACGATCAGCAGATCCGCACGCAGGCTCGAGTGCTACCAGCTCCGGGTATCAAGTTTGGCCAGAACCGTGTTGAGCAACCTGGGACCCGTGGTCGCTGGGATCTCAAGGGAAAGCGTTTCCTCACCGGCAATCCTCAGGAGCTGGTCTCTTGGGGCATCGGAGTCTTCCCCGGTAAACGCCGCGTCGAGAAGGCCCAGATCGATCAGTTCGCCCTCGACTTCGCCCGAGCCTACCGCGGCCACGGTGGGCAAGTTGCCAACGCGCCTCCGCACACCATGATGCTTCCCAGTGACACTGGCGCTGCAGTGGCAGACTTGCACCAGCAGACCGGTAACAAATTCAAGCGTCGACCTCAGCTTCTCGTCTTCCTGGTTCAGGATAAGAACTCCTTCAATTACCTGCGCATCAAGAAGTCTTGTGATTGTCGATTTGGTGTGGTGTCTCAAGTCATGCAGATCGAGCAAGTACAGAAAGGCAACCCGCAGTACTACTCGAATGTGCTGATGAAGGTCAACGCAAAGTTGGGTGGTACCACAAGTCAAGTTGTACCTCACCCCACGAGTGGCTTCAAGGCATTCTCCGCCCCAACGATGATCATCGGCGCCGACGTCTCTCATGCTTCTCCCGGCAGTCAACAAGCGTCTATGGCTGCCATTACCGTCTCCTTTGATCGCTTTGCCGGCCGCTACGCTGCTGCTTGCCAAACCAACGGTTACCGCGTCGAGATGATCTCTGAGGCGAACTGGATCAACATGCTCAAGCCTCTTGTTCGCCAGTGGTTGTCGAGTGTTGGTGGCGGCCGTCCGCCTCAGCACATCTACTACATACGAGATGGCGTTTCCGAAGGTCAGTTCGAGCATGTCATCCGACAGGAAGTCCCGCACATCAAGGCAGTCCTCAAAGAGGTTGCTGAGGATTTCAACGGCAAGATTACTGTCATCATCGCGTCCAAGCGCCACCATGTTCGGGCTTTCCCTGAAAAGGCTGGCGCCGACAACAATGGCAATCCATTACCCGGTACGCTGATCGAGAGAGACGTTACCACACCTAATGAGTTTGATTTTTATCTCTACTCGCACATCGCGTTGCAAGGCACATCTCGGCCGGTGCACTACTCTGTCCTCTACGATGAGTTGAATCATAAGCCAGAGCAGCTTCAGAACATGATCTACGAGCATTGCTACCAATACATGCGCTCAACGACCTCTGTGTCCTTGCATCCGGCAGTGTACTACGCCCATCTGGCCTCCAATCGTGCAAAGGCTCATGAAGACCTACCTGCATCTGCTGGGCCTCAAGGTGGCGCTGGTTTCAAGCAGCAAGCTCCCAGCCGGAGCTCTGAACCGTCTGAATCCGAAGTCAAGCCATTGATGCCTCTGTTCAACATCAACGGCATTGTCTTCGCCATGTGGTACATCTAAGCAGTCACAGGCAACATCGACAGGGTCTTCTGCACCCTCACTGATGCACCCATCAGTACACGACCAGCAGGCGACTTGTTCAGATACACAACAACACTGACTCCAGACCGACTCTGACTGGACTGCGCCGACTCTCAACGGCAGGCAGAGTACAGTCAATCATGCAACACGAGCTTCGGAGCTTTTCAAAGCAGTTGAAGTCTCTGCTTCGGAAACAAAAGACGAAGCCCTATTAAACGGGCCAACATCTCCTTGATTTTTCAGTGTGGTTCCTTTTCCTTAGAAAATTGGAGGGAAAATCAGAATGGCCAGGAGATCTCAGTTCAGTTCAGCTCATTTTCATTTTGATCCAACGACAGTCCACACGGGCACTTCTCATCCATGCCTCTTCATTGAGGGTGCGCTTGAGTTGGCCTTCGACTGCCGCCATCCTGCAGCCATGAGCCTATCTCTACGGCTAGCAGATGGTAACTCTCCTTTTAGCTGAGCCAGCAACATTGAATGACATGCATTCCAACAAGCTTTTCCCAGTAGACTCCCTCTTGCTAATACTGTTTACATCTGCTTGTGCTTCTCCACCATCGTACTGTAGAATGCCCTCTACATTTCTGTGTGTGCGACTTGAGTCTCGCAATCATTTTGAGATTCTCCCAAAAATGACACCTTTGACGAGATCTCCTGCAGGTTTGAGACTTGGTTATCGCAGAGCCCTACTCGAGAGCGCACGAACACGCGAAGCGCCGAAATAGCAAACCCCAGAGCAATCCACGACCGGGGCAGATACTCACCGTGGAGCTCCGTCTCGCATAGAACCCTGGACGGGCGCGGTATGTATTAGATCTGTCTATGTACATGTATGTTCTACGTGGTGTGGTCGATGGTATCTTTGCGAACTTCACCGGCCCGGCCTCCCCGATCATCGCTTTCAAAAGCTTACCTCGTCACACTCGTCCGACAGATTACATTTACTGAGTATCTATGTCCAGTCTGCAGTCCACAGCCTGCGCGGACAACTAATAGACGGGAAACCCATGGATGGAAGATGGATGAATGCAGACAGGGGGACAGACAGACAGACAGATTGGCAGCGCAGATGAGGAGTGAGAGAGATAGTCGAGAGCAGCACCTCGGCCAGATCGCATGATGACATCTAGAGTACGAGAGCAGAGGGCCGGTTGGGAAGGGAAGGAGGTCACAGGTATTATCTGCGGATCCGCGGATCCAGACCAGACACCTTGCTTTAGGCTTGAGCTCAAGCAATAACGAAAACAACTTCCTTCTTTACACGCATGCGGCTTCCGGGACGCGAAAGCAGACGGATCCTGATTCTGATGGTATAGCATTGTCAAAACGCAAACGGATTAAAGATAAAAGCCAAGGCGTCGCCGCATCTGATCAATCCCCATTCCACTACGGCACTGGGCGCACATTGTCATCAGCCCTGCCTCTCCTGCAACACCGGGTTTCGACGTCTCGGTTCCTTGGGCTATCCTCCCAAGAGACGCAGAAGAACCACCACCACCAATTTCCTGCAACGCATCCTCGGAGTCACTGACTCGTGATTAGAAAGCCCCGGCGCATTCCCTCCTAGAGGAATCCAAGGGGTACTGCGAGTGCTATTGCCAAAGACAAGAGGGCAACAGTGTGACCGTAGAGTCTCCGACCGCGAGAGGCGTTAGGACCAGCAACACTGACGCCTAGGACAACGAGTCGAGCCAGCGGGAAAAAATAACACGCGAACTGGACAAGGAACCAGAAAGTGGCCTCGACCGTGCCCATGACTTCGCGGCGCCGTACCAAGATACATATTCGCACCACGCATGCGACGGAGGCGAGGACGAGTAAAAGCCACCCCAAGAATATGAACAAGGCTCGCCAGCGCTTCCTCGCAGGGACCTCTTGCTGTTGCTTTAAGCTATCTTCTGTGCGGTGTCCGCGAGCTGAGAGATCGCGCATCTCGACGTGGGGAATCCCGATCGCACCGTCAACTTGCGATTCGTGTGCTGGTGGAAATGGCCTGGCCTATCCCAACAATTAACAGAATCCAAAAAAGATGGAAACCTCTTCGCCTCGTACCAAACTGTACTCTGGGAGCGGGCGCATCAGTTCTTCCGTTCCGAGCTCTAGATCGACAACAGAGTTGTAATGCGGAACACTGTCTGAGGGGGAGGTCTTGTCGTCACTGCCTCCGGGGAGGGGTGATTGGAATCTCGAGTGGGCAGCCATTTTAGGTGATGCTTCAATGAAGGGAGGACAATGGGCTGCAGATCGAGCGAAACCCGCTGTGGACGAGACTGTGCCGACCGGGGTGAAGCTGTTGATAAAGTGAGGCAATGAACGACTGAGACGGGTATCGATGCAGTACAATGAGATGTTGATCCAGACAGATTGACGACGGTGGAGCAGGATGAGACAGATCTGGATCCTTCCTCCACGGTCACAAGCCAGCCAGCAAGTCTGCTCCTTCCAAGCCGGACATTCACTCATGGTGCGAAGGCAACTGCTGGAAGTGACCAAGCCGACAGAGAAGGAGTATCCATCGTGGCCGCAGGAACCCAACCACTCAAGGCAGTGCAAGATGCAAAATCCAAACCAGCCAACAGTGCAGAAGCGAGACGAAATCCAGAATCACCATAGCGCCTAGCTAAAACGACAGGCCACCTATTCTTTGATACACAACACTCTAATGGTACAAGACGTCAGATCGTAACTTCGTGAGCACATAAAGACTGCTGGAAGCCTTGTCGACGCACACAAGGCTCCAGCTTCGTCAGCGGTTATGGTAGTCGATCACGCCGAGGCTCCGTCGCATATCAGCCAACCGATCCGACGCTTGTGGTTGAGTGGGAGGCCGAGAGGCGTCGTTTCGCGCGTCCCTCTCAGGATCTTGGATTCGGACTTTCTTTCGACCTCCAGAGGCGAAGGCAAAGTCCTTCAGACCCGGCAATTTGGAGATCTTCTTGCCCGCTTTCCCGATCGATTCCTTCTCATTCGTTTGCGAGTCCGTCACCGAATCCTGCCTCGGACGGCCCATAGGGCTATGGTCTGGGCTGTTGTCCAGATTCTGCATCGTCTGAAATCGAAGGGGATTGGTGTTGAGCGCGTCAGTGAACTCCATGTGATTGTCGTCGCCGTCCTTGGGGTCGTGGAGGTCGTCGACCAGAGCGAAGCTTTGCCTCCTCAATTCTTCCTTTTTCATGCGCTTCACGTTGAGGCGTTTGAGTTCGGTCTTGAAATCGTCGAGCATGATTGTATCTGTGAGGCATTTGAAGACGAGACTGATTTTCCACCACGGATTGATGCTAAGCTCCGGTTAGTCATGGCCCGGGTTGGCTGGAAAAGAGAATCGACTGCGACGTACCCATCGGTGCTGCCGGTGAAGTTATGGATACTGGCCGCAATGTCCACGGCCGTGAAGATCAAGGCCAAACAAATGGCGATCAACAGGATGGCAAAGCGAGGTGAGCGTTTGATCAACTCGAAGACCCCGGTGCCGTAGACGGAATTGATCACATGGAACAGCGTCAGGCATGTGAAGACCCACCACGGATCCCTCATCAGGGGCTCATACGGGCGGACGCTGACATAGTAGTCGTTGATGTTGTTGAAGAATCGGTAGTTGTTGGCTATCTGCCAGCAGATGAACGGCACCGTCAGAGCCAACGTCCCCAAGTAGATCCTGCGCACCCATTTGCCGGTCTCAGGCTTGAACATGCTTCTCGAGTCCATGAAGAAGGGCTTGATCTTCATCCAGGCCACGATGTTGTGGATGATCCACGAGAGATACAAGAACATGGCCGTCGACGACAGATACCAGCCGTAGCCCTTGAAGCCGAAGAAGCAGAACGTCCCTATCAAGCCGTCAGCATTTCACACACCACTCGTGCCGTGTACAATGTCTCGGGAGAGGGGGGTGGACTGCTGGTTCACGCTCGGCAACTCTTACCATGTGACAATGCTGCAAGTTGCTGAAGGATTTGGATGTGTCAGCCTCACATATGTCTTTGTCCTTGTTCTCGGACCAGCGCCTGCATGCAGGCATGGTGTTCTTCCCGCACGGGCCGGGTTTCCAAACTTACCTCGACCAAAATCAACTTGTGTAAAAGGACCTTCCTCCTCATGTTCGCAATGGTGATGCAAGCCATGATGACCAGCGCGCCGACCATAAACCCTTCAGACCAGCCCTCCAGGATGAAATCCTCGTCGGAAGCAAACGTGCGCCAGTTGCCATCCTCGGTGTCATTGCGCCGCTGCAGGTCGAATCTGGGAGCCATAGCGATACTCTGCTATATGCACAATCCCGTCATCTCGTCGAAGCGACGAAAGGGAGCTCCAAGCGCGACAGGGGACTCGCAGAAGGGAGTTCGAGTTGGACTTCGAGCTGCGACACCTAGGTGGCGGTGAGTGCCTATTCTAAAGAGGGAGACGGAGTGGTGGGTGTCTCGTCCCACGTCGTTTCCGATTTTCGTTGCTCGACAATTTGGTCGACCGCCGGTCTCGTGGAACCTGAACCTCGAATGCGGCCGATTTGCTCGATCAGATTGCAGAGTGAGGCTGTGGCCCAAACGGCGGGCGCTCTGATGGAAACTTGTGGAGTCGCAGAGTCTCAAGCCGGCGAAAGAGCTCAAACGCTTCGGAAGAGATTGGCCACAGCGGAGAAGGACGACAGCATAGGACATGCGAAGAGGAAGCAGAGAGAATGACAACGACGACGACGGCGACGAGAGCTATTACTCTGAGAAGTGCGCCTCACATCTCGGAACTACAGAACGAATCGTTGAAAACAACCCCCAAGTCAGCCGGGCACTCAGAAACTGGTCGCTAGCGGACGCCCGTAGAGAAACTTTAGTTATCCTTTAACCATTTAGAGCCGAATGTTTGAACATACGGTAAGATCGCCAACAACCCCCGTAAATGCGGCAGGGCGTCGAGCGTGCAAGCGAATGGTGGAGAGTCGGCCGTCGAGTCGTGGTCCCTCGGCCGTCACGAAAACCGGGGTAGGGCATCACCATCTGCCGGGGTCTGACAGTGGCTCTTACGGGCGTTCAGCCGGGCCGGACGGTCGCAAGTGAGTTACTCGTATGTAACTGTGAAGCACAAATCATGACGGCCTGATCATACAGTGGAGACGTCCAGCATCGTCATCGGGGCCTCATGTGAACAGTCCACCGTTGACTTTTCGGTGCTGGCCTTGCTGTTTACCGAAGTTAGCTCGTGCAAAGCCCCCAGGGGTTGAATCCTTGCCTCGGTCGTATGTAGGTGCCGCCGTGTTGGTACCCCTATGCACCCTATGCAGCCTACGCAGTCGATGGAGTCGATGCCAGCCTATGCCTCAAGTGTTTGGCAAGCTCACGCTCACTCTCACGCTCACGTCACGTCGGCTGTATGTACAGAGTAATTACCTCCACAATCAGACGGGAAAAAAAAATAAGGTCAATGTAAGTCAGTGAGGCTGCAAGAGAACATCCTCGTGCTCGTACTCGTAGAAGCCCGGACGATTCCTTCCAGAAACAGTGGTGCCACGAGACAATCGAAGGCATTGGGACAGTGCGAGCTTTTACCACCCACCTTGCATTCAGAGGGTGTTGGAAAATCAACAATTGGTTGAGCCTTGAGCTCGTCGAGCATTCAGCCTCGGCGAGGCAGACTTCGGAGATTGAGACTCCCCACACCAGAATCGAGAATCGAAAATAGAGACCGCGTGGGCTGCCAGCGAGGATGTCCCTGTGCATGCACATGTGCGAGGTTACTCGTAACTAACTGTACCATCTGTGGCCCCGCTGTGGGATTTACCGCCTGTCCTTGTACGAGTTGGCCTGAGCCCGAATTCCCAGGACAAGTGCCCGCGTCCATACTGTGCATCCGAGCATTTGGCGTATCCTATAGCATTGGAATTCGGAAACCATCACTTCAAGTTCATCAAAGGTCCCGTCAGCCTTGCCGCGATTTCGTGAGGGACTGGGGAAGTGTGCCTCGTGCTTGGACATGGGCATGTTCATTCCCTTTCCCTTCCCGCCTTGTCCGGTCTGGTCTGGCGGGTCTTCGTTTCGTCATCCATGGCTTGCCCTGCAACATACTCGCAGGTGCCTGTGCATTGTTAAGCGAGTACGCTGTCCTGTTTCGACGCCCTTTGTTTCGGTGCGTCAAACAGTACGGCAGCATACTGGCACAACGTTTGCATTTGGGTCGACGTGGTGGCTTTTTCGCCTCGTGTCGATCACGTCAAGCAAGTACAGACGGAACAAGAATTTGTAAGGGAGCTGCTGTGGTGAAATTCTACAAATACGAGTACAAATACGTACAACATGCCCAATTTCGCGTGGAGCGGCGTGGTGTCATAACATCGTGACCCGGTAACCGTAATTAGTTTCCAGCATGGGTTGACGGATGAATGCATGGTCCAATACGCATCCCATCACCGTTCAGCCTCACTTTTCGAAAAGCGCCACCTTGGCTCCTGTGCCGCTGGCAAGCGTGATGGTCATCCATTCGCGCCATTCCTCGTTGTCGCGACTCTCGATTCTGGGGAACGTCTGGATCAATCTGATGGTCGCATATGAGGCTTCCATCAGCGCATATTGCTGGCCCACGCAGATACGAGGCCCTCCGTTGAAAGGCAGGTATTCCCACCCGGGCCGCAAGTTCTCCCATCTCTCTGGCTTGAATTCCAACGCGTCGGGTCCATAAAAGTCTTCGCGGCGGTGCACTGGGCTGTTGTTAGCATGGGCGCTGCCGAAAGATGACAGGGGGGAAAAAATAAAGAACATTGGACTTACTCGACCACGGTGAGTACGCCACCACCTCTCCCTTTCTTACCAGAGCAGGCGCTTTGCCGTCTACTCCGCCGCCCAGGGGTAAGATCGTGTCGCACATGGCCTCACGACTATTGGCAGGCACGACGGGCATCATCCGGAGTGATTCGTTGAGCGTCCACTTCAGGTACTTCATCTCTTTGATCGTCGTGTAATCGGGCTTCTCGCCGCCCAGTTCGTCGACCTCGGCCTTCAACTTGGCCCACACGTCCGGACGCTTGGACAAGACGTGCCATGTGTTGGACAGCAATCCAGCCGTGGTGTCGCGGCCCGCGAGGAGGATGTTGAGCAATTCCGAGCGCAGAGCATAGGGGTCTTGTGTTTGGCCGAGCAAGGCGTGCAGGAAGACATACCGGCCGTTTGGATTCTGCTTGCCGGTCCTCAAGTCGTCCATCGCCTCCTGGATGACCTCGTCCGCGAACTTGTGCATAATCTTAACGCTCTTCCGCCACTTCGAGTCGGGAATGAACTTGGCGAGACCGCCGGAGCGGAAGTTGTTCGCACAAGCTGTAGAATGCATCCGTCAGCCAATGAAGCCGATAGAAGGGGGGAATAACGCACCTTCAGTCACGTATACGAAGGCCTTTACGAATTCATTTGCGGACTTGGTCTCCAAGCCCGGTGCAAGAGTGTTTGTCGATTTGCCGAACAGAAATTCCGTGGCGGAATCCATGGTCAAGCCGAAGAACAAATCTTGCAAATCCACGGTAGAGCCGTCGCGGGGAATCGAGTCGATCAGGTGAGACATGTGCGTTTCGAACATGTCCAGATCTGCCACCTGTTGACGGGTGAAGTTGGGCCGCACCATGGAGCGCGATCTCTCCCACGCGGCGCCGTCGTTTGCAAAGATCCCATGGCCGAAGACGGGCAGGAACACCTCCTTTCGCCTGTTGCCCAGAGAGTATTCCTGGAACTTGGTGGCCAGGATCGTCTTGATGTTCTCAGGTTCGATCGTAGAGATGACTGCGGCTTCAGGTCAGTGACGGTACCGCCAAACAGATCCAATGTGCTGACCGTTGTTACTTGCCAGCCTAAGCTTGAGCGTCTTTTTGCCGTCTCCGAAGTTTCTGATCCGGGTGGCTTCGTGCATCCGCCCTTGTTTGCCAGACGCGATCATGTCCTTGATCAGATCGATGCCGTACAACTTGCCCATGATGCCCTTGTGAGGATACCATGGGATTTCTTCACATCCATTGTCTTTGATCATTTGGCGCCTCCGAGCACCAGTGGTCATTTCATAGTAGATCCGCTGGATGGCGAAGAGAGCAACAATGGCGATCAAGATGACCGGGATGGGCACATGAGGAATAGACATGGCTGCCATGACTGACGTTGTAGCAGTGTTTGACACTGTCTGATTGAGAAAACCGAGGATAATCAATCGAGCAGCAGCCGGGCAATGTCTGGTTTCTAAACGTCGACAATACTACAAGTCGTTGTTCGGGTGCCGGTGTCAGAGGACTCGCATGAAGTTGAGTTACTATTGGAAGCGTGACGGTGTGGCGTAATAAATGATTAAGCAGACCGTTTTCAGCACAGGTCCAACGGTGACAATAGGCAGTGGCAAGCGAGATGCTGTCTCAGCCGCACCGAAGAAAGGGATCGAATAAATAGTTCAGTGCGCAAGAAGCTGAGATGACTCGACCTGGAGCGTGTGGCGAGGGCTCTACTATGTACAAGAAGTGCAGCCCGTGTTCTGTCACTGAATCCGAGGCGGCCAACAAAGGAAGCTGACGCTGCGCTGCTGTAGGATGCCCAGGTCCTGAAACTCAACCCGGAATAGGCTCGAATCCGAGCTTGTTCTTTTGTCATCTGCCTGAACTTCCAAACAGTGGAGGCGGCGGGGAACAGACACACAAGGAGGATTCGGCGGCTGACAAGCCCAGCAACTCGCCCAATGGCAGCACCTTCAATGCGCTTTCACAATGTCCAAAGGCCAGATTGGGACGGACACCCCGACACGAATACCCTTGTGTGCCTGTGCGACGTGAAGATGCCGAGGCATTGTGTGTGCAGCATCGAGATTCGTATGTATGTTTTCCCCCAGACATGCGCTCAGTGAGAAAGCTACTCTCACTGGGTACAATGCGAGTACGGGGTACGCAGAATCACGACGATCCCTCGAGTCGAATCAAGGCGACAGGGTCGGGAGAAATGAGCACAAAAGGCAGGGCCTTATGCACGCACCCTCGCTTCGGCGTTGTGCTCATGGTCCAAGTACGAGGCACTGGGTACGTATCGCCTGCTCAACCCCCATCATATAGCGGACCATCCACACCATCCTCCATTGGCAGCAATCCAACATGGTTTCCGCCTGCTCCTTTGGCACTTGCTGACCAGCCAGTGACGGGTTAGGTAAATCCCCCGACGGGCTCTTGGTTGTTCCTTCTCACCGATGCTGAGCGTCACCCTCAATCCTGCCCCCCCTCCTATCCAGACATTTTTGATTTCGCTTCTTCAACCAACACACTTCGCTACCCGCATTGCCGAGGGAACTCATGTTCCAAGCCGCCGGCTGATTGACCGAAAAGGGAGGGAGAGGGCGATCTGACTGAAAATTCATACCTCGCTTGGGGCAGCAGCAGCAGCAGCGTGCTCCGTACTTGTACACTTGTAGGGTTCGCCAGGGTCCAAAGCCGTGCGGGGCGTAACGGTCTGCCGGAGATTCGCAACGGGAGCGAGCTTCTTGCAAGGGGGCCAAACCAAGATTTAGGCGGCTTCGATCTGAATCCTCTTGCCATCCTTTCAAACTTGCTGGTTCCTTTCAACGGTCAGACTGCATCACGTCTAGCATCGAGGTGTCGAACATTGCCGAATACATCCTGAGCCTTTTCCCAAGGTCTCACAGTCTGCTCACCAGGAGGATCCTCACTGCCTCGAGGAGGTGGTATGAAGCCCAGATACTGGGCATCATTTCCTCTGGAGGACTGCAGCGACGATAGGGAAAGAAGGTGTCAGCGGCACCGACTCTGCGGCGCCAACAGTCTACCACAGTAGTGGCCGCCGACATCATCAAGCAATATTCTAATACATTCCAGATGTCTACCCTAAATGCGCGTCTGTGCCATACTCCGAGCGCTTAATGCCAGTTTCCATTGGCCACTGCGTGACCAGCGACTTTGTCCATGATACCCTGCCGACCATATCCACGACCTCGATTGCCTTTCCTCTGTCCTCGATATGCCCCTCTTGCACCAAAGCTACCTCCACCTCGCCCTCGTCCGCTCTCGCCTCCGTCTGGAAGATTCCCTTTGCTACTTCCTCCATACCGACCACCTCCGCCACCGTGTCTTGCCCATCCCCCGACTTTGAAGTCGATCCTCTTCAACGGATGGTCTACCGTCTCGCGGTCCGCAAGCCCCAAGTCGGCTCTGCGTTCTGTGCTGACCTTCCATGGCTGGAAAATTTCCTGCGGGTCATCAAGGCCACGCAGCTCCTCGACCCAGGCCTTGCAGTATTCGCCCTGTGGATCATAGTCACAGGCTTGCTTGATAGGGTTGAACACTCTGGCCTCCCCCCTCGGGTCGTTACCCACCCCGGCGACATATTGCCAGTTGCCCCAATTTGAACTGACGTCGTAGTCAATCAACATACATTCGTACCATTCGGCCCCTAGTTTCCAGTTCATGCCCAGATGCTTGGCCAGGTAGCTGGCTACGTTCTGTCGTGCTCTGTTGCTGGTGTAGCCTGTGAGGAAGAGTTCGCGCTGACTCGCGTCGATGAGCGATGTCCCTGTCGTGCCCCGGAGGAATCTGTCGAGCATCTTGGCGACCTCGGGACCGCTTCCTGGCGCCTTCCACGGGTACGACGTGTCGTTCCGGAACCCCCCAAGCCGAAACAGGCGAGGACCGAATTTCCGCGTACACAGCCTCATATAGTCTCGCCACAAGAGCTCAAAGCGAACAGCAGCGGTACCTTTGTTCTCACCTTTGCCGTACCCTTCGGTGTTTTTGTACTGGTCATCCCGGCCGTCCTCAAAGTCAAGAAGTTGAAAATGTATCTGGCGGGCGGTGATGCAGCCCAGTGCGAGCCAAGCCGAGAGCTTCGTGGAGAAGTCTGTCCCAAGCAAGCCGTTGCGGGTATCTTTGTATCTGGTCATGGCGCCGGATCCGATAAGCGACTGTACGCGTTTCAGTCCGCGCGACGTACCTCCTTGGTAGGGATGAGCAGTTTTGACTCCTGAGGATGGGAATGATGGCGGCTTCGGAAGCGGAGGATTTTCCTTGAGAGGCCTCATCAGTGCCGACTCCAACCCCTCGTAAGTATCAGGTATCGAGAACGGGTGTGTCTTTGACGGAAGCGGAGATGGCATTGGCGGCAATGATGATGGTGTTGGCACAGTTTTCCGTGGTGCATCCCTCAATGGTTCCACTGATTTTCGGTAACTCGTGAAAACATCTGGGAGATCTATAGGTTTATCAAAGGGTAGGTCTCGGCTGTAAACTCGTTAGCCTCACAATCCGCAGGTCTGGTCGCTGCCGACGCATACTCATCAATGAAATATTTCTCGTCCAGCCATAACCTGAAGTCGACTCCGAAATTCTCAGCTGCCTTTCTCACATCGCGTTCCTCCCTCTTTTCCTCAACACCCTCCTCCTCGGTCATCCAAATTGCTGCCACAGAGATTCCTTCCTCTGGCTGTTGCAATTGCCTGAAGAGGTCTTCTATGACGCGACCGAGCAGACCCACTCGGATGAGGAGGCCACTTCCTGCCTTCTCAAGCTGGGTCTTCATCTCCCAAACCGACTCTGCGAGGAACTTCGCTCTGTGCGGCCCACATCTCCAGAATCTGCCAATCTCTGAACGGGCCTCCGAATATGGTGACTCTGAATCCGGGCTGGCGAGGAACCCTGACACCTCTATCTGCTGAGCAGGAAAGA
This sequence comes from Phialophora chinensis, assembly GCA_016109575.1. NCBI lineage: Eukaryota > Fungi > Ascomycota > Eurotiomycetes > Chaetothyriales > Herpotrichiellaceae > Phialophora > Phialophora chinensis. The sequence continues at coordinate 881,831 of JADWPU010000010.1, read as the reverse complement.
TGTACAGTGGCAAGACATGGGTGAATGATTTTTTGGGCTGTTGCGACAACTTGTGGATTTCATGAAAGACTGGGTTGTCGGGGAGTCGTAGGTCTCGCCGTAACAAGTAGATGAGCACACGTTGGCCTGTCATCGCACCGGCGTCCAGATTGAAGAGTCTTTCCGACCACGGAAGCGAATCTCCGGTAAGTACTGGCCAAAGAGCAGTGGGATATTCCAGAACTGGCCAGATGACCCTTGGTTATGGGTTGTACTGCTCCAGTAATGTAGATCTTGTTGAGGAGGTTGAGCTTTCCGCCTTTGAGAGAGACCCCCTGGGGTCTTTGCCATGTCCTTTAAACGAAAGATTGTCACAAAACTTGGGGTGCACTTCAAAAGCCAAAGTGTCAAAATGTTTACCAGGTGACAGGAGGGGATGGTCGGCGACCAGTCACTCGATCATGGATAGCTACATCCCGGAAGCATTAGCATCGAAGTATCTCTCACCCAGATGGATCTGACGGCTGATAGTGTTGCAGATGCAACAAAAAAGCAATTCGCGTCCCCGACTGCATCACGATCAACATTGAGCCAATGAGTGACGAAGATGATGGTCCCGGTGGTACTTATGCTTTGCACAGCATCACTGAAATCTGGACGAGATCGTGTAAGATCTGGAATAAACTTTGACTAGATAGAGTTGACTGTAGTGATACGATAGACTTGATCCGGTTGGTGGTTGGTGGCTGGCGAGCGAAGCGATGGGTTGGTCAAAGATCCGGATCAGTCGCTGAGCATGATTGCATGGTGATGCAGGCATCGTCGCGGTGACGGAGAGGCATGGAAACGGACCTTTGTGACTGGAGAGATCTGGGTATGACGATCGATCTGGAAGACTCCATGTGGACATGGATGTGGCGATCGGTCAATGAGAGATGAGAGAAAGTGCCATGTCCACCTGCTTGCATGGTTGTCGCTTGCAGTAGTGGATACTCAACCTGCTTCACTCTGCAAACGTGGCGGCAGTACCGAGTACTCGTACGTACATGCGACATGCGGTACAGGAAATGCGCGGTGTTTGAAAACCGCCAAAGCACATAAAGCAAAGTCACCCCCGCAAGCAGCCACGACGAGCAGCACAATTTCAAGTGATACGAGATGCGACTTGCCCTCTTTATCGATTGGCCCAGAATGGGCACGGTCATCCGGAACCACTTCTTGCCTCGATTCGCTCGTCTAGTATGACTGGCTCCTAGGATGCAGGTGCTGCGATTTGGCTCAATATGTACTACGTACTGCACGGAGTGACCGACTCTGGTCACCTTCGTGGCAGCAACGCTCTCTGACCTGCATCATTTGGGTAACAGCAATGGTTTGCTAAGGGTACAGAAAAACAAAAGAGAGAAGCACAGATCGATCTGGGTGTGGCAAATGCTGTTTGAGCCTTGTTAGACACGATACGAGTACCTCGTACGGGAAGCTTCCAAAAGCACTGCTCCCGCCAACAGAGTGTGGAGAGAACACAGAAGCGGAGGCGTAGCGCCTGGGAAGCATGACTCGAAAGCAAGCGAGATTGGAAAGACGCAAGGCTTCTACCTGACTGGCGGGGGATTCAATGGATTGGTTGTGTCAACGTGGAAGCGCTTGCCTGCAGGTAAGTCCTTTCCAGCATTCCCACGTGACCATTTACCCCGCCTTGATTTTCGCGGGTGCCGAGGCTGAAAAGGCTGGAAGATCCGTGCGCCTCATCCGCAAGCGAGGCTGACGCCATGATCAAGCCCATTCAAGCCACCGTCGCATGGCTGCAGGGATCATTCGTGGAGGTAAACTTCCTTCGGACTTCATGCTAATCGCCCTCCTCTGAAGCACATTTGGCGTAGTAATCGATTTCCGCATGCCCACCGAACTCAAAAACACATTGCTTCTCTAAGGGTCGCTTTGTTGACTGCGGCGGGCTCTCCGCCGACATAGTAGTAAACCCAAGAGTTGAAGAGCACGCAACATCTTCATTAAGGCTGTATAATCCATCGGAAACTGTCGCGAACGCTCATCCTGGCCTCCGATTTGCCATCTCAGTACCAAGCGCCCAGTCATAACCACTATCAACATAGTCCTGTGATGCCGTGCCCTTCCCGTGGGTATCTGAACAAAGTGGTATCTCAGAAATGCACATTCCTAGCAATAGAATCCGTCAAAGTTATCCGTCTCATTTCGCCTGTCGCTGGAGGCTGCCATCCATCAAGTCATAAGCCGAGTAAAAGAGAATTCTGTAAGGCCAGTGCCCCGCCGCAGTATTGTACAATCGCTGATTAAAAAAAGGGGGGGAAACAGGGGCTGATTAAAGAAGTACAATGCTTTTGGATCACGCTGCTGTTGCAGCCGTTGGACTGTCATTGATGCCGTCACTCCCGGATTCGGATTTGACGTTTTCGTCTCTCGTTGATTCCGCAGGGTTCCCATTACCGCATCCTTTGACAAGGATGTGTCGCTGGGCACGAAAGTCAGTACACTTGCGAACAAAGCCGACTGACCCAACTTACCTTGAGTGCGTCCTTGCGAGAAAAGCTCTTATCGCAATGATTGCAAGGGAATGGCTTCACAGCAAGGTGAATTCTTTTGTGCCGCTTCAGATCATGGTTGCGGTTGAAGCTCTGCGGACATTGATCACACTTGAACGGACGATCATGCGTGGGCTGCTGTTGAGGAGTATTTGTCCGTGGCTGGCCGTACATAGCTTGCGGATTTGCGGCATAACCACTGTTGAATGACATAGGCAACATGTTGGCTTGCATGTTACCCAACATCGTCATTTGGGCGCCAGGGCTATGCACATTTGACATGACCGGTCCAGGCATCCCCGGCAACGAGTACGAGGGTGGCGGAGGACGGATGAATGGAGGCTGAGCTGGCCCGTGCCCGTGATGCAGAGTCGGGGAGGCACGGGGTGCGGATAGAGAATGCGGATGAGGGCTCTGTGACACTGGAGTTGATGTTGAATAATGGTAGCCGGAGTGGTGTGGATGCGCCGTCGTCGGTATGGTCGTGTAAAGAGTAGGATTAGAGGCCGGCCTGCTTACGTCGCCTGGCGTTATGGGTGATTGCTGACTGGAGGGTCGAATCCCGTGTTGCAATGGTGGTATCATATTATGCTGGCCGTTTGGGTGGGTGGCACTGGTAGGAGGAGAAAGCTGCAAGGGGCCACCATAGGGCTGAACTGCGTGCATGTCATAGGGGGGCGGGGGCAACGCTGAGGCTTCCCCAGCGGTGGGAGAGCTTGTGCTGGTCCTGAGCGGTGCACCTGTCATCGGTGAGTACATTGATCGTGCCGGCATGAGCGAGCCATTTTGCCATGAAGGGGGCGTAAAGCCCGTATGATACCCAGTCGGTGTGGTACCTGTTCCGAATAACGTTGGTGTGTAGGGCAAGACTGGCACTGCTGCGCTGTTGGGGGTGGTTCCAGTAGGGATTGAAGATGAGGCCGTGCCAGACTCGGACGCTGAATGGGACGGAGGGGTCAGAAGCTGGCCCACACTGACCGGCGGAGGCCCAGCATGAGATGTGTTGATGCCGGAAAGAGGAAGATATTTCTGGCTTGAAATCAACGGATTGAACTGGAGAGCTGCCGGTGGTGGGAGTTCAAGATTGAACGTCGCTTGCCTGCGCTGGCTCAGGCCGGAAGGAGCATTGAGGCCATCGAGGGATGTCCCCATTGGAAGGGGAATTGCTACCGACGCCAGAGTGACTGGATGAGAGTGTTCCGTGCGCGATCGCTTGTAGTGGTTGAATGAGAATGGGCAACCGCAGAATGCGAGGTTCCAGAGAGGAATTCAAACAGTGCTCGTGTCAAGAATCCTCGTTGTTGTGGTTGTGGTCCGCCGAGTATTTCAGCCGCGTCGGTTCCGGCGGTTTTTTCACTCTTGCTGTTGGATATACCCGCGTGTAGTCTGGAGGGAATATTGCTACTCAAGAAGGATGGACGCCTGTCGACATGTATCCCCAAGAGTGTCTGTTCCGCAGCAAGATCTGGTGCGATACAGGTCCGTGTTTGAGGTGGACCGATACTGAATGAAGATCAGTTTCTGGCTGGGACTGGGTGGCTTTCGGGCCTTTTCAGTGGTCGTGGGGCTACTGTCTCAATCGGCCTTCGTCCTGTCGATGATCGGGCAAGAGATCTGCGCCGACTCAGATTGCTATGTCCGTGTAGGTCGATAATGGTCAAGCGGGATAAAGTGCAGAGCACGTCGTCTCCGGTCTCGTCACAGGCTCCTTGAGGTTGAGGTTGCTCGCGCAGACGGAGAGATTGGGCGAGGATTTCACATCAGGCTGCGAAATGAGCGGTTGCGAGACGATTTCAAAGATTCAAAGAGTACCAGAGTCGCGATCCTTTTGGTCGGGGCAGCACATGGCGCTCTTAGCGGGCAGCTGGCGGACGGCTGGCTGGACGGGCCTGTCGCCTGCTTCGCCTAAAAAGACGAGAGCTGGTCGAAAATGGACACCGGAGACAGGAGGTGCTAGGATGTGATGGGCATGGGCGCGATAGCACTGGGTTGCGGGCTGCAGGCTTGACGGGCTTTGGGATGGGGTGGATGCGAGGCAGTAAACTCTGAAAGGGATAGGCTTGACTTCGACCAACATTGGCACCAGCTGATTGCTGATTGCTAGGATGCGCTGGTGTGGGTGGTGGAGTCTCCCATCTGGACATGCAGCGATGGGGAAGTTCCAAGGCAGGGAGGTGGGCGGCCACGGAAAAGGCTAAGAGCGCGGGCAGGGGGACGTGTGAACTCCCTCAGACGAGTTTTTCACCATGACCAAATAGTACAGAGTAGACATGGGGCCCAGTCGGCAGGTCTCAGTTCCCGTCGTTGAAGAAAGCAGTCTGGACCGAGCGCTGCGGCTAAAGTTCGACGCCGAAAAGGGACTTCAAGAAATTGGATGCTGAGGCACGACTACGCTGGAACAAGCTTGGACCCATTTGTGACGGGAACAAGATACACTACCGGCACTGACTACTGAGAGCGCAGCTGGTGGGGTTTGTCAAGCGCTGGGAGTTTGCAAGTTCCGTAGACACTGGCAGCCGGCCCACGACGATGATTATTTTGAAGCTGACCAGAGAATAGGGAGAAACTTTGCCAGTTGCCTTCCTCGGTACGAATTGTCTTTCTGGGACTTGTCAGGTACTACACCGTACATGCTGTAACCGAGGAACAAGAGAGATAGAAGGAGAAGGGAAGTACACAGAAAGCGACGGACAAAAAGAAAAGATCGGATTCGCGGTTCCGATTGCTATAATCCCACACTCCCTGGTACTGTCATGTGGTTGTGTCCCTCTACTTGAAGTCATCCTTTCCAGCGTGAACAACAGCTCACTACACCTCACCTCCATGATGACTGCTACTATAACTGGGTATGCAAGGTGGGCGACTACCCACATATACCACAGTAGTATGAGCATACAGCGATTCAGACAAATCACGGTCCCGATCATGGTCAAGGTCATTCATCATTCGGTGTACCTGGAGATCGGGCGTATCTCTGGTGTCTCGATCTGCGTGCATTCTGTTTTGCTTCCCGTTGATTGGGCGGCCAGTCATGTTCAATCACGAATACTTTGCCGATGTTCTCATTCTCCAGACCCCGACTTCCCCTGTAATATTGACTCGTGTTCGGCGTTCATTTGGTGCCCACCATCCTCAAATGGTGTCGAATGACCATTTCTGTTCACCCGCAGTGTTTCAGACACCCTGGCCCTGGTCTCATGCTATAGTCTGGTTGTGCGGATCATCCAACATACACAAAGCGCGGTGTACAAAGTACACTTCACGCGGTCCTGAGTCCGGGCGGTAACTGACCATCAAGGCCTCCATGGAATCACCCTAGTTCACACCAGGACCACTTAGTCTCGAATATAGGCGAGAGGCCAGGGAGCTAGTCTATTTACCGATCTCATGCCCCCTCAGTGTATATCTGACTAAACTTAGTCTGGAGGGGAACAGACGAGACAGGAAAAAGGAATAAGTCTTGATCGCATAGCATTGATCAGAGCGTTGCGAGTGGACCCGTCGGCCACGAGCAAAGGCAAAGAACATGAGCCATCACGCCGGATCCTTTCCGGCATTGTGACCAACAAAGGGCTACGTATCCATCAGCTTTGTCTTCATCCGAGGTCTGGTCTGATAGACTGATACAGATACTGACGCTTATCCCGCTACATACCCACAATGGGTTTCCCCCACCACGAGATATCACTCTGCCTTCCTGGTTACGCAGTAGAGAGGTTGTGCTGCGCGAAATTTCCCATGCCACGCTCTTCCCTCAGAGCTTCCACGGTGATCAATGGGCGGCCAGAACAGAGGATTGCGCACCGCACACGACAGAGAAATAACGGGCTCGACAACTCCGGGGCAAACCACTCTTGCTACTGTGTCAGGCAGGCAGGTCAGTTCAGTTCAAGCGCGGCGACCTTTCTCAACCCCACTCCGGCCTCCAGTATTACTCGTACCCAGTACTCGTATATCCCGGCGAGAAAGAACCATCAGTTAGCTTCGGGCTAAGTCTTGCCACACACATTCTTAGCGGAATCTCCCATTTGGTCGTTCTCCTTTAAGCGACGTGACCCCGATCAAAGCAATCTCCAGTGCCATGTGGCTGCCACCTCATTTGTTCGAACGGCCGTCTTTTGCTCACAAGCCTGTAGACGCTTCGGGTGGAGTCTCCCACACCTGTTGGGCGTTTGCTTGTTGCTCCAATGCTCACATGCCTCGACACACGCAGGATCCAATCCACTCTGTCCCAACCCAATTGTGACTAGCATGGCGCTCTTCCTGGGGGTTCAGCCAGCCATGATGTGCTGCAGAACCCGCCACCATGAATCGATATCCTTCCTCATGGCTTAGGTAGATCGGTTCAGTAACTTGAGGCTGCCACGCTGAAGCATGGATGAGTCGACGCGAAAGCACGGCAGCCTCCTACGAAACAAGGCCATGCTTCGGCCATCTCGATGAGTAGCTACGTAATGTCTGCGCCCGCACCTGGCAGATTGATAGTTAGGCATTGCAGTGTACACAGGAACTCGCGTGATGATCCTAGGCCGCGTCAGGCTCATTGACTTCACCAACTCTATTTTCCCCTGATGATCGCCGTTGCTCTTCCCGGCACTCATCTGCGCCGTTTGTCGAAGAGAGCGAGTGCGGCACGTAGGTACCTGAGGAACGTCACGCTCATTTGTTTCGGGGGTGTCTTGATAGTCGCGTGGCCTCACATCCCATGCGATTCGCCTTTTCGATTTGAACTCAGTAAGCACTTTACGTCAAACTTGAGGCCTCACAGTACTGGGTACCAGAGCAATTTCGGACGGGGGGTTGTCACGCGGCAAGAACAATGCCCAGGCTCTGTCGACGCTAACTGGGAGGGGAGGGGCAGGCAGAGAAGAATGCTCTAGGGGGTGGCCAATGGCCGGCGTCCCTAGGCGAGGCACCATGCTGGTTAAAGCACCGCCCAAGGTGCCCCTGCAGATCGCGTTCCCAGGCCTTGGGCTGACAGCCACTTGCCGGGGCTTATGGGGCTGCTCCGCTCCGGAAGGCTCATTGGGCTGGGAGTGCGCTATTGGTGGCACCGGGGGTGGTTCTTCCTGCAGCATCCGAATGCACGAGTCTCCTTGGTATTATCATTGTTCTCCATCTTACCCAGCCTTATTGACGTTTCGCGCTCAACAATCTCATGTCCTACCGTTCTCATGTCGACCTGAAACGCTGCACACTTTCAGCCTCCTCGAAGCTGAGCCCAGACCCGGACCTCGTATCAAACCTTGTGTCGGAAATTGTGACAGCCGATCTGCGGCCTCTTTCCACCCGCGAGCCAGCTTCAAAACATGCCAACGAGCAAATTCGCGCGCTGACTTCGTATTATGCACGGTTGACAAAGGGGAGTGGCCTGACCCTGCCTTGTCTGTTTCTTCTCCTGTCTCCATCTGGACCACGAAATCAATAGTGATCCCAGGGCCATAGTGACCACGTTGTAAACACCCCCTTTTGTCTCGATACGCGACGAGGCCCAGGGTTGACGTGAAAGTCATCCTCTTCTGGATACCTGTAATCTCGGCTTTCCCGGTCAGGCTGGATGGCTGTCCCTCAACATATGTTTCGGGTATTTGCATGCGGACTGACGAACATCAGATCGCCAGGCATCGGAGGGCCTTCAACGTCGCACACGGGAGTGTCAAAGCGCCCGTCCCCTGTTTCTGACATAGCGCATCGCGGAGTTTTCTTTGTCACCCCTGTCATGCGATCGGTTTGGGTAACTCCATGTTTTCCCAACCTGTAAACTCAGGAGCCGGGCAGACGGCCATGTTCTTACGCCGACCTCGCTACGTATGTATCTCTGGCGGACAGGCACCGATCATCAATCAGCACCCGTCGACAGACCAGTTGATCCCTACTGCCGCAAAGGCATGAAGTTGGAACTGGAACTCAACAACATCCAAAGCATGAAGTCGCAAGTGTGCGCAGCCCTAAACTTTATGGGCCCGTGGCTTGGAGGCTAAATCGAACACTCCTCTTGGGCTGAAGCGCCCCTTTTTCTCAATCCTCACCTGATTCCACATCCCCGATCTCATCCCGAAATGCTAAAGGTGCCGACGAGGCGAGAAATGCTGGTCATCCAGGCGCCACCTCCGGCCTTGTTTAGACATCTCACCAAGTCCCAGCCCAAAGCCTTCGTCCCATGAGAATTGGTGTCTTGCCTGTTCAAACCCTTGGTATACGGTAACAGTGGTGTTGTGCCTTCTTCAGTCCAGCTCATACACCGATATTCTTGTATTTCTCTCTCGGACTGACTACTGACACCTGGTCTTATCCGAGATCGGTGGAGACTGAAGACTCTCGCGATACTTTCGCTTCGAAATGCAACGCAGTCTTTGGCCTTTGATAGTGTCTTCAAAAAATGACAGTGCCATCATGATGGCTGAATGAAATCTTGATCGTGCATGGATCCAAAACCCGTTCCAAGTGCAATAGACCTCACCAAAACGACACCCTCCCCTCCTCAACTTGGTATTGCCGACGAAGCTGCATCGTTATCACCCACGGTATCTGATCATATTCAGCTACTGCACCATGACACACCGGCAGTCTCATTTTGTCCCCATCTCTACACGGTGTACAAATCATAGCCATTTTGCCAGAGTTGTTCTGCGTGGAAGAGCTACAGAATTTGATGCTGGATTCTCAGCTCAATAGGTGCTCCTCGTCTCTAGCGCTCGTTCACCAAGGCACTCGTCTCGCGCCAGACGAAGCAGTGGCGCTTTCCTCGACCTCCAAAGACGTCTCTAGCGACTGGTGGAATATCATCACATTTGACAAAGAACAGGTCAGTGGCTTCCTCCAAAGTCTCGTCCAACGCCAGGAACGCGCCGGGCCCCGTGTCCAGAACAAATCTAATCTCCTTGACGTGCCTTGGCAGTCGCATCACGTATGTATAGTGTGTTCGTGACGAATTCTCTTGCTTGTCTCCCATGTTCTCCTGCAGATCTTGCCGAGCTGATTGATATTCGCGGTCTGGAAAGTCAAATGAAAAATGCCTGTCGAACACGGCGAGATCCAAGATCAGCCTCGGTTTGGCCTGGTGAGCAGGAATTAACGCCATGAAGTCCTTCAAATAGGGTATTGCGCTTAGGAGGACATGCGACGCCGCCTCGACGATCAGACACTCGAGACCCGAGCAGGACTGATTGATCGTCCGCCAAAATACCGTAGCGTAGGAACTGTTTAACCAAGCGTTCTTGTAGACGCGAAGAGTCTTGATCGACGCGAGCGCAATGGGCCCGAGCTTGGAGAAGGTCTCGATGTCCTTGTCGAACCTGAACGAGTTGGCCGAGTATGCGTACTGCAGCGCATCGCGCGAGATGGCCTTGTTCACGCGGAACAGCGCCGTGTGGAAGGTCGGCTCCTGCGACTCATCGAACGGTGAAAACGATGCCCATCTGGTGAAGAAGTCTTGAATGCCCAGCGTGATGGGCGACGGCTTATGGCAGAACAGTTGCCTGTAAATCTCGTAGCGTACTTCTGGTGGCAGGTCAAGCAGACCTAGCCGCTTCGGTTTGGCATGGCTGCAGCTTGAAACAGAGGCCATGATCCGAGATGGCTTGACATCGACAATTAGGATGTCATTTCCACAACCGGGTGGTCAGTGAACCTACCACGGCAGTAATGATTCCCGATGTCACGAACAGAGTTCAGACAGGACGTTTCTCTCTCATATAAGGTTAAGAGCAGTCATCCATGCAAGGTACTAACGTCGCTCACACCACGTGGCAGTCCCGCCCTGGCAACAAGAAAGACGCAAGCCGCCCCAGCGTTGCATTCGTGGACAGAGGCACCAGCTGTGAGCATGGACATTATTTGACAGAGCGTGGAGCGGTGACAGCACTCGTGAGAGAAAACGACCATGCCCGTCCCGGCTCAGGCACAGGCACAGGCGAGCGTAGGCTGGCAAATCCAGTACGACGACAGTTCTCGTTGGAGTTGCGAAGAAACGTGGCACGCTCCGGCAAATCGCGAGACTCTCTTAGGGGTCGTCTTCACCGTCAAAGTACGTACCATATTACACTCGTCCAATATCCAACGCTCGCTCCTTGAGGTGGGCAGGGGTCCCAGAGCGCTTTCTGTCGATACATGTCAACCTCCCCAGCCTCGGTCGTCTCAACAAGTCGCTGAAACGGTGGCACCAGTCGGAAACTCAACTGACGCTCCTTCTAGATCTGCAACTTACCCCGTACACACGATCCGGTGCCAACTCCAGATTATATTTCATGGGTGTTCAATCATTCCCCATCGCTACCAATTTTGTTGAATGGATCTAGATTCTCGACACAGGGTGAGCGAGAGCTGGACCCGAACAAATCCTGTGCCTGCTGTTTCTCGTCCAACGCTGTTGCTTGTCGCTGTTAAACCTGCTACACTATCACCACAACTAGCAGGAGTCTTTGCTCCTTACGGACGTGGCTTACCCGCTCTTTACACGAACAATATGAACAACATGCATATCAACTTACGCGCAAAAGTGACAGCTTCAGGCCAAAAAGCTGCCGACACAGCTCTGGTCGCAGAGCGCCGATGGTGGAATCACAGTCGTGGCATTGGATTTCTCGCGGTGGGGCCATGGCTGTCTGGTCGCTACGAGACCACCACCTGCGACCAAGACTTTCTGGTCTAATGCCCAATTCGCGAAGTGGCGGCATAAAGGAATATCAGAAATCAGGAGCAGAAGGGAAGCAACAACGGTACGATACAGGCTCCGAATCTAAATGGGTACGCCGGAAACTCCAAGCAGATCGCGCATCGATGTCTATGCTGCAGGCATAATCAATCTGAGCACGCACGCAGGTTTGCCCGGATTGGCTACATAGGTGAGTTTCCTCCAGACACACTGATATTGGAGCGGGACAATGCAACCAATGCGATCTGGATCTCTTGAGCGATATCTTGACTTCGTAGATAACCAAGTCGTCGGCAAGCTGCTTCACCGGGTATGTAGTGTGGGTGAGACTTTTGTCCCCTCCCTCACATTTCCCCCCAGTGGACAGAGGATATAGTGTGGCTCTTTGGAATATCATACAAGGCTCCTCAGTCTCAAATGAACAAGTCCTGTAGGATAAGGCCGCGCCTTGAGAACCCTCGGTGAAGGGAAAAACTCATCAACACATCACACGCATCATAAGAACGGTGACACGCGTGGTGATTGATCGACACAGTCACACCGCTACAGGACTCATAGGAGATGGGTCCTCAACGCGTTTCTTCCCTTCCCTTCGTCCAGGGCCAATATTTGAACCCACGCCCAGGAAGAAGGAACAAGCTGAACGAATTGGATTGTTTCGCACCAAAGCGGAGAACGTAGCGGCCAATGACGTAGTTGGAGACTCCGCGATTCGATCGTCGCAAGCTTCAAAGCGATCGACGTCGTGCAGCAAGTTACGTGCAAGCTGTGGACGTACTCAGCACTCCTACTCGTACGAGTTGGATAACTTTATATCAACCTTTGGGAGCTCTCCCCTTTCCTCCGGCTTTCGATACTTTGCACCCCGCCTCCCTTCTGAATGTGGCAGCCCAAGCCTATGAAAGGTTTCATCTCCAACATGTTCCGCGCAGTAAGGAAGCCTTCTGCCACCCTCTACTCCCCGTTTTATGCACGTCCCGAACAGAACTAACCGACCTGCTGCAGGGCAAAACCCTCGACGTGATTACCCTCTTCCACAGACCGTCCGTCCAAGCCAGCATCCGGGCCCAAACGCTCCTGAAGCAGGCGTCCGCGCAGGCCTCCCAGAGTGCCACGGAAGACCAGGCGTCCGACCACTCCCACCAGAACCAGACCGTCACGCGCACGGATCCGTTCGAGCTGGAAGTCACCGAGGCGGCACCGACGCCCGATCAGCTCAGGACCATCTTCGAGTACGTGGGCAGCGGGAGGGCCGGGGAGCTGGTCCAAGGGGCGGCCAGCGAGAGTGATGCGTTGAGGAAGGTCAAAGAGGATGGAGGGCTGTTTATTCGGCCCGTCACGGTCGACTGGAATGAGGGCCGTGCCGTCATCGGGGATAACGATAGTGAGATTTTGAAGCTGTTGAAGATGAATAAGAAGGGCGAGGCTGGACCATGAAGCAGAAAGAGAGGTTAGGAGTGTCCAATTCGATGGACGCGCTCTGATGACTACTGCGTCGGCTTATGCGGTGGTGGTGGTGGCGGCGGCGGCGCCAGTGCGGCACAATGGCTTTACAGGGAGAACTGGTATGAACGTGGAGAGACATCTCAGGAAGGCTCCATGCTTTGGATTGCAAATCTACGCTCTGGTGGGTGGCCACTATGGCGAGGTCAAGAAGATTGCTGGCCGTAGCGAAGTCAATCCGCAGAGCAAGCCGTGCAGCTGTGCTACGGCTTTTTTCCCTGCACTTTCAGAATGGATTCTTCATTCCATCGCCATTATGCACCTCTTCACTGGCTTGTCATGCTTTGCAGACAGCCTGCATTACTTCCGATGGGGTGAAGCCCGTTCCTTTCGACGTGATGTCGCTGACATTCCGAGCGCAAGGGTGCTACACATGGGAGGCTTGCCACTCCGAAGATCGTCTGACTTGCCCTCAAAGGATCGAACCATGTCATTCTTCCGCGCCGTCTTGACATGGTTTCAACTCGGTTTGCCTTGGACTCGACCTCTTTTCCGCTACTAAGGTGGAAGGAGGGGGAGAGATCGTTGAACATTGAGTCATCTCATGTAGCTGCCATACGTGTGGTTGCCGTAATCTTCCTGTCAAAACCACTCACTCCTTCCTCTGCTGGGTGCGGTCGCGAAGATCGAGGTTACTTTTCGTATGGGATCCGTGGGGGACAGGGCAAAAAGATGTGGGACAACAGCTACTTAGCAGCGAAGTGATGTTGGTCGATGTCAGGCTTCCGGTAGAGCCGGTCGCAATGTGTTATGAGCCGGCTAGTGTTCAGAAGAAAAGCTGAAGATGCATGTCTGAGGTCGGTGTCGGTCTCCTTGCTCAATTTGCTGTCGTGCTCCCCTGCGTGACGAATAGTTACACAAGATCCGAAACGGCGTCACCACGGCGTGCAGGCGCACGCTAAGCTTTGGAATCAGGCTCACCTCGCTGGTCAGAATACCAAGCGATCTCCACGCAATCTTCAAGGCCACAATACCAAACCATCCAGCGCAGACAGCATGGCTCTTAGGAGGCTGTTCTGAGGAAGAAGATTTAAGTCGAGTCCAGGGATGAAACCGTCGCCCAGAGGAGGTTGATTAGGCTTGCGGTTTGGCCTGTCGCCTTGAAAAGCCTCTGGTTTGTGTCATCCTGACTGCTTGCCGCCGGGTACGGAACGGACAACAGATGATTGCAAGCTTGGCCATGCTATATTCGGGCTGTTGTGAGACTATAGGAGTTATGAGACGTAGCCGACGTCGGGATCCTGTCAGGTGCGAAGCAAGGGACCGACGCTGGCAGGTAAAATCGTCGCAAGGGAAGGAAACATAGCTTAATGCTGTCATCCACCCACTTGACTTGAAAACTGAACACCTAATTACTGGACTTTCCACCTCCTCACAGGAGCGGTAGGTGAGCGGTCGTGTGAAGAAGTGGTGACGAGAGTGCGCAGTTAAGAAAGTGGATGACGCGGACATCGGGGTGACCTTCTGGGCACGTGGCTGGGCTGTTGGACATGACCTTGGCGGCATGGCATGGTTGATAAAGCCAGCTCTCGAGAAAGAGAACCCCCAGCTCGCTTCTAGGGAAGCACCAGTAGAGGCCTAGTGCCACCACTTGCCTATCGAGTGCACACGTCTAGCTTCATAAGCAAACGCCCGGCTAGCTAATCGTTTGTTCCTTATCAAAAAAAAGGGAACAGGTGAGTGACATGCCGCCTCCATGCATTCCGTAGCGCTTGGGCAGAGACAAGTTTGGAATTCCCTCTGCAAGCCTAGGCGTCATACCGCCAATTGCCATCCCCACTCCTGCAGGCTAGACTGTGAGGTCTTCCGCCACATCCCGTCACAGCCGTGGCGTTTGTGCTTGCGTTGCGCAGTGCCTTGCATTCCCGGACTTGCATGAGACCTTTCGAGACAGAACAAGGACACAAGAATCAAAGAAAATCCACTCCGCCTTAGTGACTGCGTCGCCTTCACCCTGTCCTCCGTTCACGTCGTTGTCGTCGGATCTTCATCTTTCAAGTTATCGTGCAGAACCTGCCACTCGTTATTTTCCATTTAACTGCCTGTCACTCCACCTATCGACGCCCGCACGTCATCGCGGATACGAGATCTGGGGCTGGGTTTAAGATCGCCCCCACGTTAACCGAACCAATCCTAACCAGAGCTCATCACCATCCCAGCCATCCCAAGACCGTTGCGAGCACGAGTACTACGAGAATCCCCGTGGTTATTGACGAGACAAACGGCGACTCGAGCAGGCTCGTTGTCCGTGGAAGCTCCCACCATCGCTGCCTATCCCACCGCATGAAGAACAATGAGACCCTACCGAAGAAGACCTCTCCTGCACCTCGTCCTGTCGGCTCTACTCTTTACTCAAAATGCGCTAGCAATAGATCTCGACCTCTCGAGTCCCGACTCGATAAAGAGCGCCGCAAGGATAATCGCAGATGAGATGGTGACATACTACACCGGCTACCGCCCTGGAGATGTTCCTGGAAATCTCCCTGCACCGTACTATTGGTGGGAAGCCGGTGCCATGTTCGGAGCCTTGATCGACTATTGGTACTTTACCGGTGATGACTCCTTCAACGAGATCACGACCCAGGCCATGCTTCACCAAGTTGGTCCGGACAATGATTTCATGCCTCCGAACCAAACCAAGACCGAAGGGAACGACGATCAAGCCTTCTGGGGAATGGCCGCGCTCTCCGCCGCGGAGAATGTCTTCCCAAATCCACCCGAGGACCAACCACAGTGGCTCGCTTTGGCACAGGCTGTTTTCAACACCCAGGCAGCTCGCTGGGATACGGCATCCTGCGGAGGTGGACTGAAGTGGCAGATCTTCGCCTTCAATAATGGGTACAACTATAAGAACACCATCTCGAATGGCTGCTTCTTCAACATGGGGGCTCGACTGGCTGTTTATACCGGTAACCAGACATATGCCGACTGGGCTGAGCGCATGTGGGACTGGGTCACAGCTATTGGATTGCGAGATGATCAGTACAACTTCTTTGACGGAAGTGACGATAACCTCAATTGCACCGAGCTCGACCATATCCAGTGGACTTACAACGCTGGCACCTTTCTCGTCGGGGCTGCCAATATGTACAATTATGTAAGTGGTCCCACTCTTCGATATGCAAACACGGGAGGACTGACCTTTCCAAACAGACCAATGGTGCTCAGGTCTGGGCAGACCACCTCAATGGAATCATCGCCAGACTCAGCGTTTTTCTTGAGGGGAACATCATGAAGGAGGCGGCATGTGAAGCTGTCAATCCTGATGGCTCTGATACCTGCAACGTGGATCAACGCTCGTTCAAGGCATACCTTGCTCGGTGGATAGCGGCGACTATCGTCAGAGCCCCTTTCACCTACCCCCTACTAAAACCCATCATGGAGCAATCGGCCGCCGCAGCGGCAGCGACCTGCACTGGTGGTGTAAATGGTACGTCCTGTGGATCAAAGTGGTGGAAAGGTGCCATATTCGACGGCAACACCGGAGTTGGTCAACAAATGTGTGCCCTGGAGGTCATTCAGTCGAATCTGATTACCGAGGTCTCTGGGCCTGTCACGGAAGGGTCAGGAGGAACGAGTCAGGGCAACCCCAACGCTGGTACATCAAGTGCGATTGGTCCTGAGGATCTGCACAAGCACAAGGTGACTGCGACCGATAAAGCGGGAGCAGGAATCTTGACTGTTCTGCTCATTTTCTTCATTGTTGGAGGCGCATGGTGGCTCATACTTTAGAGTTGAGTTTCTGCATCCCAAAGAACTCAACATGGCTCGAGACCTTAAACAGGCTCGCAACTCATGGATCGATGATTGGCATCAGCAAGGCGTCGGGGTGCTCCAGGCCAAAGGCTGATTGGCTTGTAGAGTTGTTTGGCGACATATCATCGAAAGGGCTGGCGTTTGGGGTCATTGCAGACATTGCTGGTGAAGGCTTTTGGAGGTGGGAACCGGCATTTCCCATGTAAGATATTCTTTCTGCTTGACTGTGCCAAACAAATGGCTTTCAGGCGGCAGACCAGGTATTGAACACCCAATGTGATCAATACCCATCACTCCTTCCGTGCGACTCAGTCGGCCATGGCGCTCGGGGCTGAAGCAAACCCCTGCTTCAGCGCGACTCGGCCGTTTGGGTTTTGTCATAACCGCCTGCTTCCTCAGCAGTGTCCATCACATCATCTTCCCTCCACCTGAGCCCTCCTCATCTCCTCTCTAATCCTCTCCCTATTCGCCAGCTCGTCCGCCGCCTTTTTCACCCTCTCAGCCTTCTCCCTTTTCTCCTCCTCCGCTGCAACGACCCATATCGGTTTATCCGACTTCGAGTACTCGATCAGCTTGGAGACGAATTCCTCGTTGTTCTTGAGGCGTTGTTCGCGGAGCTCGAGATTCCGTTTCTGCAAGTCCGGATTGAAGCGTTTGAAGACTTCGCCTTCAGCGGGAGTTACGTAGTACATTAGCGCGGGTCCGCCGATGCAGCATATCGTGAAGCTACGAGGGGTTAGTCCAGAGGTCAAAGATGAATGAGAAGAGAAATCGTACATGCCAGCCATCTTCGTGTACATCCACCCCCGGGAACCCATCTTGTGCTTCGATCAGTCCAGTGCTCGTAACCAGCTAGGAGCAGATCCGTTGCGGTCCCTCACGGTGTGTTGCTAACGGCCGTGTCAAGTGGACATTGCGCAACAGATGAATCGGAGTCAAATGGCCTCTCGCAATGGCAGGGAAATTCGTCGAGGATTGGACGGCAGGTGCATTAGGGGACGCGAATCTACAAAGGACATCAATGATGCACGACATTTCCATCTACATGTAAGATGTGCTTGGCAGGCCCTGATTGGCCAACGCGTCTCATCTTGCAACTCGGACTGAATCCTGCTTTTGAGCGCATTCTTCTGCTGCAGGGTAATGACAAGTCAATGGATCAACAAGATGCGAAGGATGGGACTGGTTTGAGTGTCGGCCGTATGTCTCCTCTCCGATGTTGAGACGATCGATGACTTGCGAAGGGAGCGCCGGGCGAGGACAACGAAGCATGACATGACCCGAGCAATGTGCAGCGAGTGCGCCATTAATGCACACATGGAGGAACCGAAAAGCCGAGCAGCTGCGACCATTTCCGTTCTAAGCATCAACGCTGAATGGTTGCCATGTTACGTCGCTTGCCCAGAGCACAGCCTCTTTAAATATGCTGAGGCCTAGAGATGGAGATGCGAAGATCTGTCAGCGATTCTTAGGAAGCGTCGGCCTTATCTAGACACGGGGACCGAAGGTGGATCGCGTCTCCAGGGTCGTTGATGGAAGAAGATTAATATGGGCATCCATCCTGTTCGACCTGAAGAAAGAGATCAGATCATACATAATACTCCCTACTTAATATTTAATTATAGATCATCGAGTGACAGCAAAGTGACAGCAGAGTGAGCGCTGATCGTGGTGTCTCACGTGATCTGAAACCGATTCGCATTTTGGTGGCGCTGCTGCTCGTCTCAGAACCAGCCGCGGTGGCCTGTCGTCCTCAGACCGGGGCTCGTTGCAGGTCAAAGCGCCAACTTACCAGCCGTCGTCAGCACCTCTTCCAACCTCCATCTCAACCTATCTTTCCCATCAACTCTTCTCGCCCAATCCAACACGTAACCACACAACACACGCTCTCCAACCATCAGTCCCCGATTTCAGCAACATTACTGCCTCCGAGATAGTCCATCCGCAGCTCAATCGCTGAATCGCCTCCTTTTCCGGACCCTTCCACCCAGCCTTCGCTTACACCTATCTCAACATGTCGGACCGAGAAGCGCCCTATGATCCCTACATCCCTCAAAATGGCCAGGGAGGTGGTGCGCAACAAGCTGGAAACCAAAGAACAGCTGCTCTACAAGCGGTAGGTCAACCCGCTGTTTCTTACAAGCACAATGGGAGGAAGCCGGGACCAGCGGCGGACGATTCTGCAGCTTGAACGGTCGCGGATGGTCTTCCTCCTCGGAAGAGCATGAGTGGCACTGCAATGTATCCGCCTTGGATTGCCAATGGCTACCTCAAAGTCAAAATCGCAGGGGGATGACTTTGTGTCCCTCCGCGCGACCATACCGTCCTTGCCTCCGCATTGAGAGCGACAGCTAACCTGAAGTCTCCTACAGCAAATCGATGATACGGTTGGGGTTATGCGTGAAAATATCAACAAAGTGTCACAGAGAGGCGAGCGACTAGACTCCCTTCAAGACAAGACCGACAACCTCGCTGTCTCAGCCCAGGGATTCCGGAGGGGCGCAAACCGAGTCCGGAAACAGATGTGGTGGAAGGACATGAAGATGCGCATGTGTATCATTGTCGGTATCATCGTGCTTCTCATTGTCATTATCGTCCCAGCTGGTAGGCTATACCCATGTCTTTGAACGATGATGCGGAGTGCTGACTTGATCGTAGTCGTGGCTACCCGATAAGCACTCGACGTCCGCCTTGGAAATCGATTGCTCTATACTTGGAATGTTACGATCAGCACAGTCTTCCCAGCAGTGGAGGAACGATTGGCAACGACAACGACAGCAAAAGCGAGAGCGGAGCGAGAGAAGCTCTTCAAGTCTTGGAACACAACAGTTGAACAACACCAATTCAAGCGTGCTTTGCTGATGGATGATGGATCGGATGGGCTATTCCTGTTACAATAATGCGCCTTCGGCCTTTTTTGCTCTATCACCGGGCGTTCAATCAATGCAATGGATCATGCTTCAACCACTTCCTCGGGTTATCAACGTGTCTCCTTCTACTGCGCGCTACTGACGACACTTCTGAGGCTACGGATCCAGCCCTTCAGCCATAGAACTGCTGCAGGCGATCATTACAAGGAATTGGCAACGGTAGTGGGCAGCTTGTGGGTGATTCGTGCCGTAGCTCTCTATGTGTGCCCTGTGTCGATTGCGCATCCCTTTTACATCAGCCATATGCCTTCTTGACATCTTGACGTTGCACATACAGCAACCCTTATCGTCGAAGCTCTCGAATCGAGATCAGATAGTCACGGCAGGGGATGGCCAGTAACATGCGTTCATCGTGCATGAAGACTAGGTACACTCACTGGAGAATTTTCAACTATTTTTTTTCTTCTCACGTCAACGCCTAGGCCGAAAATCGGTGGAGCACTGATAGGAAGTAGAGGCACGCCACCGCCCATCGGAGGATCACCGCAGAGGCTGCTTTCTGGCTGGTGGACTCCAAAGTTTGGGGTTGTGGTTGGTTCTTCCACTGACTGCTTCACCTAACCCCGCAAAACAATTTTGCTATCTGCTCACATAGACGAGCAGAAAATTTTGAGTCGAGAAGCACGCTGTGCAGATTTTTGTTTTGTTCCTTCTGGGCATATTATTCCTGGCGTTCTGACGATAGAACTGTGGTTGGGACTGTCCGTTTGCTTCCCGCTCCCATCTCCCCTCCGAATCCGAATTCCTTGAGCACGACTTTGGTGCCAACGACGAACGTCATCGTCTCCTACTCGACCCCGTAGTCCTCATCAGCTGCCGCATGTGCTGAGGGAGCAATGTCGGCATTGGGAGCTGCTACTGCACGTGCAGTAACCCGACGAGCGGCTTCCTCGTCCTTGCGTTGTCGAGCTCTTCGGGTCGCCAGACCTTCATACACCCCTCTTGCTCTCCAGCAGACCTCTGCTCGACGACCATATTCCTCTCCCTCACAAGGCTATGCTTCCACGCGGTCTACGGTCGTGCAGCTATTGAGCAACATCGGCTCCAAAAGAGAAGTGCAGCAATATCTGTCCCACTTCAGCTCGGTCTCCTCGCAGCAGTTCGCAGTCATCAAGGTTGGCGGTGCTATTTTGACCGAGCATCTCCAAACCTTGTCCTCTGCTCTGGCATTCTTGAATCATGTCGGTCTATATCCTGTCGTCGTCCACGGTGCGGGGCCGCAGCTGAACAAGATTCTCGAAGACTCGGGAGTCGAACCGCACTTTGAGGAGGGCATCCGAGTCACGGACCCGAAGACACTGGGTATCGCACGCGCGCTGTTTCTGGAAGAGAATCTCCGGTTGGTCGAAGAACTGGAGCGCTTAGGAGTCCGAGCAAGACCGATCACTTCTGGCGTCTTCACCGCAGACTACCTTGACAAGGAGAAATACAACCTCGTGGGTAAGATTACTCATGTCGACAAGAAGCCTATCGAGGCGGCCATTCAGGCAGGATGCCTTCCGATCCTAACATCTATGGCTGAATCATCAGAGGGCCAAGTCCTCAACGTCAACGCGGACGTAGCTGCCGGCGAGCTGGCTCGGGCACTTCAACCTTTGAAGATTGTCTATCTTTCCGAAAAAGGTGGTTTGTTCAATGGTGACACCAAGCAGAAGATTTCTGCCATCAACTTGGATGAAGAGTATGATCATCTCATGCAGCAATGGTGGGTTCGACACGGCACCAGACTGAAGATCAAGGAGATGAAGGAACTTCTCATGGATCTTCCCCGGAGCTCCAGCGTTGCTATCATCCATCCGGCAGATCTACAGAAAGAGTTGTTTACGGACTCGGGCGCCGGCACTCTGATCCGGCGCGGAAACAAGGTCCATGTCAACACTTCAATTGACCAATTCAAGGACATTGACCAGCTTAAGGAAGTTCTCATCCGTGACCGTGCTGGGCTCGACGCCAAAGCAGTTGTGGATCGATACATCAGCCACCTCCAAGACCGCGAATTCAAGGCCTACTTTGATGAGCCCATGAAGGCTTTTGCTCTTGTCTTGCCACCCAGCCGGGAGACAACCCTGGCTCAGCTTGCTACACTGACCATCACCAGAGACGGTTGGCTGGGTAACGTCGCCGACAATATTTTCTCCGCGATCAAGAAAGATTTCCCCAAATTGATGTGGACTGTCAAAGAGGATGACGAGAACTTGACATGGTTCTTCGACAAGGCCGACGGTAGCTTGTCCAAGGATGGCGAAGTACTCTTCTGGTACGGCCTTGAGACAAGCGATGAGGTTAGGGACCTGATGGTGGAATTCACCAAACACGGACGGCAGCTGTTCGGTGACATCAACCTCGAGTCCCGGCTGCAACGTGCCGCGCGAGCCGCCTCTGAGGTGGCGGACGCTGCTAGGAAAGGCGCCTCAAACATTACACGTGCCGCTTCCAAGGGAATGGCTCAGACACGATCATATTCGAATTCAGCCAATCCACTACGAGCCGCACGCCAGGCAAGGTATGTCACCAAGCCAGCTCTTGCCATCCGCACATATGCCACTACGACGAACCCCAACCCACCGCTTGGTGCCAAAAATAGCTCGAACAGTAAGCCTTCGAGGGTAGCACTGATCGGAGCTCGGGGCTACACTGGTAAAGCTCTGGTCGATCTGCTCAACCGTCATCCGAATATGGATCTGCGACACGTCTCGTCACGAGAGCTTGCAGGCAAGAAACTTGAGGGCTATAACAAGCGCGAGATCATCTACGAGAATTTGAGCGTGGAAGATGTCCGACAGATGGAGGAAAACGGAGCTGTCGACTGCTGGGTCATGGCTCTCCCAAATGGCGTGTGCAAGCCATTTGTAGATGCTATTGACCAAGTGGGCAAGAACAGCGTCGTGATTGATCTGAGCGCCGACTACAGATTCGATCCTAACTGGACATATGGTCTCCCAGAACTTGTTGATCGCTCAGCAATTGCCAAAGCCACCAGAATCTCCAATCCTGGATGCTATGCAACCGCTGCTCAGCTGGGCATTGCTCCACTGGTCCCCTATCTCGGTGGCGAACCCACCGTCTTCGGTGTTTCTGGATATTCCGGGGCAGGCACAAAGCCGTCACCCAAGAACGATGTCAACAACCTCAGAGATAACATTGTGGCGTACAGCTTGACAGACCACATCCATGAACGTGAAATTTCCACACAACTGGGGACTTCCGTGGCATTCATCCCGCACGTCGCCGTTTGGTTCCAGGGTATTCACCACACCATTAACATTCCTCTCAAGCAAGAGATGAAATCTCGCGACATCCGGAATCTATATCAAGATCGATATGCAGGAGAGAAGCTGCTGAAGATCATTGGCGAGGCACCTTCCGTGAAGAACATTGCGAACAGACACGGCGTCGAGGTCGGTGGATTTGCTGTGCACAGCAGTGGAAAGAGAGTGGTGGTTTGTGCGACTATCGATAACCTATTGAAGGGCGCAGCCACACAATGTCTTCGTAAGTTACTTCGTCTCTCACCTCGAGGCTTCTGCTGACATCTAGCGTAGAAAACATGAACTTGGCGCTGGGATATGGAGAATTTGAGGGTATTCCGCTTGATTGAGCTGGTGTCAAGGTTGGCGATAAATGGTTTCAATAGACGCTAGAACGTCTGAAGTCCATGAAGCCGCAGGGCCTGGACCATGAAGGAAAAGTACACTTTACAACATTAATGAGACCAGTTCCTCGAATGGATTACCTTATTCCCATCGCGGTGTCACTGTACGCAGCCAGCGAAGACACCTCCGTGGCAGATCCTGTCCCGTCTGACATGTTCTTTTCACTCCACAGTGAGTCTATGCTGAGGCGAAGCCGAAAAAAACAAAGGTTATGTGGCGCTTGCTAGGACAGGCAGGCTCGCATGGTTAAGGTGAGGTATGCTGTGTCGAGGGAATCATCCTAATAGTATGAGTTGAAACGCATCGAGCGAGCAGCGGTGGGAAGAAAAGTCGAAAAATCCGGTTCATACCCAGGCCTTTGCATCTATGCCCATCGAGTTCTTCCATTCCGCTGCAAAAGCGACTGCGACAGAATTCTTCCTCGCCTCTGAATCAATGGAAGGTTCAGGTTGCCACTTCATTTCACTCACCCTTGCGCACACGCACGCGTTCCTGCCACACCCCCATAGTCCTTGTGCCTTCACTATCGTTACCTCCATTCGCGCCACTGGAACCTGCTAAATCTGTTCTCACTCTTGTTTCACGCTCGGGATCTGACTTGATATTCTGAACACCGGTCGGGGGTCGACTGTCGCGAGCCTGTGTTGCTCCTCCGAGCAGAATGTTCTACAGCCACGAGAGTGAGTAAATTCTGCCCGCCGTGCTGTGTGAACGTTGGCTACTACCGTACTTACAAGTTGTCCGCTGCAGTTCTAACCAACCGTCAATATGGTGTCGCGACGATCTGGTCAGTCTGCCTTTACCTCAGCCTCCGAATTTGCTTTGCACTCACCTACGTACCTACACGTTGCACGTTCGGGTTTTCTTTCTTGTCTTATCCGCTCTTCACCTCTCCTCAGTCTACCGCTCGTGGCAACCAACTAACCATGTACGCGTCGAAATATTCGCAGGCTGGTGGCAACACTGGGCTCCAAATCAAACTTGAAGAAGATCACGCGCCGCGCCATTCTCGACGTCGACCTCCTCAAAGCATGCAAAACCATCACAGAGCCGGAGGTGCCTCTGGCGTTAAGACTGCAAGGCAGCTTGTTGTTCGGTGTCTCTCGTGTCTTCCAGCAACAGTGCGGGTACGTCTTGACGGACGTGACGAATCTGAGGGACAATATGAGGAGCAGGATTATCCTCCAGGAGATGGAGCTGGATCCCGATGTGGGTAAGACGAGGTCAGTGATCGTTATCAGCCAGGCCTTCTGGACACAAGCTCACTGAAATACCAGACCGGAACAACTCAACCTCGCCGAAGATCCGTACTTTATGCCAGACATTGACATCAACTTCGACCTCGCCGCATTTGGGCTCTCCTCTGAGGGCTCCAGCCCGTCGAGAACCGGATCATCCATGCTTAGTTTGCCCTCAAGCCAGAGTAGCTTGCATGCCGATGAAGAGGCGGACGAGCTGAGTCTTCACATCCCCTCCTTCAGCACCCCAGCCGCTGGTATCGCTGGCTGCAACATCCTATCGGGCGTAGGGACGAGCTCCATAGCGAAGACAGGCAGCCGAGCCGATCGCCTTCCTTCCATCTTCGGGGACGAACCCGCCATTATCGATGATCCTGTGTTCGAGGTCGACGATGATGGCTTCCTCCGTCCAGCTATGTCGGGCGATCTTATTGACGAGCATGAAGTGTCATCTATCGAAAGGCAACAACTACCGGGGAGCGAACCTAGAATTAGCGGCCAGGCCGGCACAGAGCATCCACCTGCAGCCGAAGAGGATGAGCCAATGTTCAACTTGGACGACGACATGGCGATATTTGGTGACGACGAACCCTCGCTCCTGCCAGCAGCTCCACAGATCCCTCTGACTCCAGAGCCTGACGCCGAGGAAGCGCAACAAGGCATACAGACCAGCTCCTCTGTCCATCTGACTCAAGAGTCCTCTGAGACGGCAGAGGCGCCGCAGCGACCAAGAAGAACCACCAAAGCAATCCAGCCAGATCGAGAGACGGAGTTAACCAACCGAGCCCTCAATGAGTGGAACAAGAACTACCTCGCAAACATGGCCTTGGCTTTGCGTACCAGGCAACGACAGTTCTCAGCTTCCAAAGCGAAGAAGAACGCAGAGTTCTGGGTTTCCCTACAAGGCCTTGGCAATGTAGCATCTACGTTCGGGGCAGAGAAAGACTCCCATCCACTCGCCATCTTCAGTGGTCAGTCGTTGTGGGACATGTTGAGAGGCCCTCAACGGGGGACAAAAAGATCACGCACTGGTTCAGTGACCAACGAGCAAGAACAGGAGGAAAGACGGGTCAGAGCAAGGACAACATCGCGGGAAGACGTCGTACGCGGCGCGGATGGCGACGTGCACCAGTTTGTCGATGAAGACGGGCTGATGATCCTCGGCGATGACTTTGAGATTGAAGCTGAAGTTGGTCGACATGCGCCTCCTTCTCCACCGGATCATTCGTCTGGTGTGCCGTGGAACTTGTCTGCAGGCGGGTCTCGACAAAGCTCAATCCGCCCACCAGGCAGCGGCCTTGTACCAAGATTGAGTTCTAGTGTCGGAGGTCTCCCAGGGGCGATGGAGTTCGGATCTCTGCCGGCTCTTAGCAGACGAGGATCGCGCCTCACCTCTGCAAGTCCACTCTTCGGAAGAGGTAGGCCGTCTCTACCGAGACACAGCAGCCAAGGCGCCGCAGAGCCCTCTGGTCTCATGAGCAACGAGGATGAATTTGCAGATCTGGACGCCCAGCTCGGTGCAGGTCTAGACCCGGACTTCGAATTGTACGGACCTTGCGCAACCGTTGATACGCAAACGGCCGCGCAAAGTCAATGGGTCGCCGCAACTTTGGAGAATGAAGCGTACAATTTCCTGGCTTTCGTGAACACGAAGATCCAGGAGAAAACAGGACTTGCACAGGAACAGCTTGCAGCAGAAGACATGCTAGACGCACAGGAAGAAAACATCATGTTCGATGAGTTGCTTCCGCCAACGCAGAACTCAGCTATTGTCGGTGCTCAGGCGTTGGTTCATGTGCTAGCATTGACCACGAAGGGCTTGTTGAAGGTGTACCAGGCTGAACATTTCGGGAACATCCAGATCTCTGTGGTTAGCCATTAAGGCGATCGGTTAGGTGCGGACGCCGAGAGTTGTTGTGTCGAGCTGTAACGGTCTCGAACGTCGGTTTGAAAGAGGGTCAAGAGTGTCAAATGTGTGATCCAAGTCGATGGGCAGCGAAAATTGTAGAAATGAGAGAAATTGAGCTGTGCGAGTATGGAATGTCACATGAGTTGTCTTCTGCGACCGGAAAGTCGTGAGCCGGATGAGCATTCGTTGTATCAACGTAGAACGAGGTTCAGCCTTGCTCATCTCAAACGTCACAAGACCACTCTGTGGAATTCGACCAGGATCACCACTGGAAGCGTGAGACCATCGCTGTTTGATCGACCTAGGAAATTTCGATGAGCGTTGATGAGATGTGGCGCAGGAGTCCATCTTCCACCCAAATCGCTTTCCAGCCACATTCACTCGTAACCTGACACGCACTTCGTTTTAGTTTATGGCTGGGTGATGCGCACAACCATCGAGGCCACTGTGTTTGCTGTTAGGACGCGCCCAGACCGCGCGGAAAGACGAAGGCGCGGGGGCCACAGGTATTCGCCCTGTCGTATCATGATTGCGCAGCCCTCCAGCCAAGCAAGTTTGAGGCCGTCCTTCCAGAAGTTCCTGTGGCCGGGAGCCTGGACCAGTACGCGCAGAGCAGCAGTTTACGCGGAGACGTGTGGCTTTGCAGGCTCTACTGGCGCAGCAAATTGGCTCGGCCACCACGCGTCAAGCTTGGAAGCTTCGTCTTAGCGGTTGATCCTAAAAACCAGCGGACCACAAAGGGCTCTGGTTGCGGCGAATCAAGGGCCTGTGCCTGACATGGCGCGGTTCTCTTTGTCTTCATCTCAACGACGAACTGGCAGGGACCGACGAGACGTGGAAAGTCACTCCTGTTGCCAGATCTCGCTAACTCTATGACTGGTACAGAGGAATCACTTATCACTTTAGTTCATTGCGCTGAATCCGCGATTTTATCTCTGGCAAAAATATCTTGAAGATTACGTTAGATTGCCCAAGAGGAAGCCTGCTTTTGAACGGTTTAGGCGAGGCGGGCAGGACGGGCCATCAGCGCCACCCTGGTAACCCTAACTAGCCCCCCCTCCCGCGTTTTAAGCAAGCCCGATGCCGTTCCCAGCAATGCCCAATTAAACCCCCCAATCGGAGGAGGTCGATGCCGGCCTAGAGCACAGCACTCGGTCACTTCTCAGAATTGACACTGCTCACTTGACATTGACTTGTATTTCTCTTGTCAACCAGCAGCGCACGGAGCCGCGAAGGTCTTTAGTCACCGTCTCAAGTACCGAATCTTCTACCAGCGAGCCGACGAGACGGTCGAGCCCTGGTCGTGACTGCAGTTCTCCGGTGTACGTCTTATTTCCCAATCGGTCACCTTGCGAAACGGGCCATGGATGGCATTGCCTTTCTTGCTTGCATCGCAACCTGACTGAGCTCTCGTTGCGGCTTCTTTGTTCGTACCACCTAGTCGGCGACGAAACCCACAACCTCCCACGCAGGCGCGCGAACGACCGGCGGCCCCGGCGGTCTGATCAAGTCGCACCACACATTGAAATTCACGATGATGGCGGGCAATCAATATGGCCAGCAGTGGCCGCAGAACCAAGGACCTCATTACCAACACGACGGCAGAGATTACCAGACTCAACGACAAGAGATTGGCCGAGGACAAGGCTCATACAACCAGGGTTTCCAGGGCTATCATGACTACCCGCAGGGCGGCAATGCTTATGGGCCAAGTTCCGCACCGGCACCGCCACGAAACGAGGGAAATGCACAATGGCAAGGACAAGATCAGTACGCTCCGCAGGGAGGTTATGGAGAACCACACTACGAGATAGGGAACGGTTCTGGTCGACCTCGGCGGGATCGTTACGATCAAGGCCCACCCACACAGGATCGCCAATATCAGTATGATGAGCGATACCGCACCAACGGGCAAGGCAGGCCGCCACCAACTGGTCACGCTTATTCTGAGGGCTCAAAGCCTCCAAGGGATCAGTGGTCACAACCTTCGACGCCGCAGAAGCGACCCAAACGTAAGAGTCCTGCCTCAAGTAGATTTGAAGCCTACTGCTGACAACCCTTAGCTCGCGATCGAATCCTGACTGAACCGGCTTCCCCAAAGAACCTTGCCTGGGACAATCCCTTTGGTGCCTTTACCGAGCTTGGCAAAAAGAAGCCGGCGGAGAGGGAGCACCGACACGAGAGACACGCCAGCCTCGATCATGCAATGGCGAACCTGAATATGAACGAGCGTCGTGATAGCGGTGGGCCCCCACCAAGGCTACAGACTCCCAAGATCAATAGAAAAGAGGTTGGGCGACCAAGTACTTCACATGATCGTCGCCCAGATATGGGCCGGCCTCCGCCGCCTCAGGGTTACCCAATGCCACCTGGAAGAGCCTCGCCGGACATGCATTTCCAGCAACAGCCAATACCTCGACCTCAGGAGAGGATAGACAGTCCACGTATGCGGCCGTCGGGGCCAGAAGGTCCTTCGCGTGGTCCTCCGCCACCGAGTCAGCAGCCACATGTGAGACAAGATCGGCCTCAACTTGGTCCAGCTCCAGCTCCAGCTCCAAACAGGGCACGGGAGGACTATAGCTCCCAAGGCAGTTACAGGGGTCATGAGAATTACCAGGCTCAAGAACGGCAACGCCACAACCGCACCTTCGACGAAGGATATGCCTCTGACTATATTCCCCAATCGAGAGCACATATCTCACCCGTAGACCGTATGGCTGCGGGAGACCAATATCAGCAAGCACCCCAGCAGGACTATCGCGCCGATTCGTATCGCAGTCAACCGCCTGCCAACTCCACAGGCTACAATCAAAGAGAGAGCAACGGTCTGCCGAACTTCGACGCCATCCCGACCAATGTCACCGAGAAGTCGGAGGCGAGCTTGATTGCGGGCCAGAAGCCCTCTTTTGACCAAAACGTCTATCGGAGGCCAACCTATCAAGCGCCCGCTGCTTTTCCAGGAAAGCCGGAGCAAATTGATACCAGAGGATTGCAACAGTCACCACCGAACCAAACCACTTCTCCTCTGGCTGAATTCTCCTTTGATTTGCCGGCTAGTACTCGGCCCACGAATGCTACTTGGAATGGAAATCCTGCACAAGCGGCTATATATCAAGGAGGCCGTCATGAGTATATTCCCGGCTCACGGGCAGCCCCGAGTGGGTACGTGGAGAGTCAGGCTCAAGAAATACCCGGATCGCATTATCCACCCCGTGCTGCCAGCCGGAATGGGATGAAGCAGTCGATGGAAAATGACGCGTCGCGGCCACCACTGCCCAACAACGGTCAGCCGTATCGTTCGTTCAGCCAGGATAACTATCCCCAGCGGCCGCATACAAGCAATGCACAACGGCCACCGCCGCAAAGCTACGAGGTGATGAATCCATATGATCAAGATTACACGACCCGAGCTCCCTCGGCGCCTGCTGTACCCGTACCGTTTGAGCAAGGCTTTGGTCCACCAGGGCAGAACAACCAATACCAGCAGCCGTATGGGCAAGGACCACCTATGCGCAAGGTCTCCCAAGATAGTTACAACCAGAATCCGCAGCTTCGCCAGCCTTATGGACAAGATCCACTCATTCGACAGACTCCCCAAGGCCCCTACGACCAGGGACTTCCTAAACCCAATGGAATCAACTCTGCACATCCAGTTCCGGTTCGACATTATGGGCCGACGCCGAATGCCGAGACTAATCCTGATGCTCTTCCAGCTCATCCGACACCGGTCAGAAGTGGATTGAGCAACGGTAATAGTTATCAGTCTGCTCAATCCGCACCTGCACAGATTCCTCAGGGGCGTGATGTGTCGAAGCCTCCTCCGGTTACCCTTCAAGAGCTGAACAGCCTCCGGCAGATGTACAGCAGTACTCCAGGCGATCACGCTCTTGGTCTCAAGCTCGCAAAGAAGATGGTCGAAGCCGCGAAAGTGCTCTCAGACGAGAATGGAACAGCGGACGCGAAAACAGCTCAGAAGAACCGCGAGAAGTACATCTTCGACGCGCACAAGTTGATCAAGAAACTGGTGGCTTCCAGCTACCCAGACGCAATGTTCTATTTGGCAGACTGTTACGGACAGGGAATGTTGGGACTTGCGGTGGATGCTAAGGAAGCGTTCACCCTATATCAGTCGGCGGCCAAGCTGAACCATCCTCAGAGCGCCTATCGAGTGGCCGTGTGCTGTGAATTGGGATCGGAAGAGGGCGGTGGAACTCGACGTGATCCACTAAAAGCGATGCAATGGTACAAACGAGCTGCAACATTAGGTGACACACCAGCCATGTACAAAATGGGCATGATCCTCCTGAAAGGACTACTCAGTCAGCAGAAGAATCCACGCGAAGCAGTCTCGTGGTTGAAGAGAGCGGCGGAACGTGCAGACAAGGACAATCCGCACGCGCTACACGAGCTCGGTCTGCTGTACGAATCGGCGACGCCGCCGGACAATATCCTCCGCGACGAAAGATACGCGCTCCAATTATTCCAGCAAGCCGCGGAATTAGGCTACAAATACTCGCAGTTCCGCCTGGGATCGGCCTACGAGTACGGACTCATCGGGTGTCCGATCGATGCAAGACAAAGCATTGCCTGGTACACTCGCGCCGCAGCCCAAGGAGAACATCAATCTGAGCTGGCACTGAGTGGGTGGTACTTGACTGGCTCGGAGCCATTGCTTACGCAAAGTGATACCGAGGCATTCCTTTGGGCGAGGAAAGCCGCGAGCTCGGGCCTGGCGAAGGCGGAGTATGCGATGGGGTATTTTAATGAGGTGGGTATCGGCACGGCGGTGGACGTTGAGGAGGCCAAGCGGTGGTATTATAGGGCAGCTTGTGAGTCTATGCCGCCTTGCCTCCAAATGAAGAAAGGGCTAACAAATTCCTGCAGCACAAAATTTCGCCAAAGCACGAGAAAGGCTTGAAGAGCTGAAAAAGGGCGGTCCGAAGCAGCAAAAGACTCGCATGTCGCGATCGAACGTCAACAGGCAGAGTGACGGGGAGTGCGTGGTAATGTAGAAGTAGGATACCCAGTTCCTACCACCCTTCTTCCCCAGCTTCGGCATATCGAGCACGAGGATCTAGCGGAGCCGGCTTGAGGAACAAGCTGATTTTGTGGGCGAAGATCCTTCCGGCGGCAGCCTGGTTTTGCGGGTTGGTTTTCAAATATGCCCTGGAGTCAAGGAAGCGGTTCATGGACGAAAAGGGTATCATTTTCCAACACGTGGAAGACCGATGCTTATGTATCGACGACGCACTTAATGAACTGTTATCATCGACGGACTTGAATATATCCTTGACGCATGTAGCGTGGGGACTGATTGAAGAAACACCCCTTCCAAGCTCTGCGAACATGCCATGTATTTAGAGCATAGGCTCCGTGTCCGTGCCACTTGATTCTGGCGGCAATTATACTGTACAAGAGTGACAAGGTAGATATGTACTTGACTCGAGAGATACAACTCCGTCCGGAGCATCAATTGAAACATTTGATGTGCGCGCGTTCTGCAACTCCGAGGCTTCACTCCTGTCCTCCTCGATGTCTTCTCTCTAACCTCTCCACAACCCAAACCCCCACAGAACCATTCCTTCATTCTTCAGGATAGGACGGTATGTACAATGTCCCACCCTTTTGGAAAGACTCAACAACAATCAAAAAAAAGTGCTGGCGCCGCGAGATCGAGAGGGGAGAAGGGCCGAGCTGGCAATACCCGACCGACCACATAACTCACGTCGGGTCATAATGTAGGGGAAGAGTCTATGCCCGGGATGTGTGTCCGTGATAGAAGATAGAACAGCGGTTGGCTATTCATGATATACATACATACATACATTGGTCGATACCGCCACGCAACCCCGTTGGTGTTCCATGAATGGGGTAGGTAAAGTGAGCAAGGGGAAGGGGGAGTGGCGGCATGTTCTCATGTACTTGTACTCTAAGCACACTGAGTAGTCTCATATACTGTTCTCTTGGGAAGCAACGTGCGCATAACCCCGTTACACACGTGGCAGCGCCGTTGATGGACTTGGGATGGTGATGTGTGAAATGCCATGGTTGCGCATTAATGGGATTCGTAAAAGCTTTCTTATGACGACAGTAATTAGATGGTATGTCTTCTTATCCTTCTTGTCCTTCTTGTCTGGCGTCTTGATCTTGATCTTGGTATTTCTTATTTCCCCGTGTCCTCATAAGTAACCTGGTCTCGGCGCGCAGCCCGTCGTGCCGCGTCGTGTCAGAGCAGAGCAGGCCCGAACAGATTCGCACCACAGATTTCTCCTCGCCTGATCCTGATGTTGATCAAATGGTATGTCAGCACCTGACGTTCGCGTTCGCATTCGCATTCGCCCCTGCACGTAGCAATAAGGTGGTAGTATATATGGAGGAAGGATGGAGTAGAGGTCCGTCTGAAGAAAGAGGAGTGGGTCAGTAACACACGCCCGTTCCTTCAGTCTTCTCTTCGCGTGCAGTTGCGGCGTTGACAGGGCCTGTGAGGTTTCGGGTTGAGCTAGGATCTAGGGTCCAGGAGCTGGCTCGGTATGCTCTCACGGTCCCAAGATCGTGCACAGTATGGCGTTGTTCGTCGTGAAGAGACTTGAGTTGATTTGAATCGTCGATATGCATCGTCGTCGAGCTGTTATGGCCTGGTGTTGATTTACTAGGTGGGCTCGACAAGCTGGAGGTAGTACGGCCAGTGAGTTCTGAACTGCTTTTCAACCTCCACTGGGCCTTGTGGAAGAAGAGGCCACTCGCTTGAACCTTTGAGCCCTGAAGCGCGCTGAATGTATGTCTGCCTCAAGTCTACCTCTCCGGCTCTTCGCTACCGACCGGTGAAGAAGTTGAAATTCCACTTCTCCTCGTGGCTGGTCGACGAGGACGTACTACTCCTCGGACTCGAGATTGAGGTCGACCATCGCGAACTCGTCCCGGTAGATGTTGTCGAGATGGAAGTGGTCCTAGCCTTCTTCTCGTCGTGGTGCAGAGGGCTGACGGGTTCGGGTCGTGCGCGAGATGGCGACGATGACGGTGTAGTCACTGAAGAACCCGCAGAAGCTTTTCTGAGGATTTCGCGCAGAGATTCTTGCGCCGTGGGCTTGTCGTCGGCCGTATGGGTGGACCGAAATGTTGGGAAACGAATCATGCCTGAGTTCATTGTGGGTGATACGAGAGGGGTGACTGATCTGATCTGTCCGGTAATAGCACTCTGATGGGTGCCGAGTCTGGCCAAATGCCGGGCCCGATGTCTCTAAGATTGTCCCTCTTGGTTGTTGCAGGGTGAACGTAGATAGCTTGACAAGGTAGGAGCACAGAAGTCTGGGGTACAGCACTTTGATGTATGATATGCAGAGAAGTGGAGACTACGTCACAGACACTCGGTCCCGGGGAACCAACTCACTCAATAAGTACAGGTCATATGTACGAGCCGAGGATCAACTGTTGCAGAAATGAGCCGGGAAAAGGGTCCGTACGCATAGAGAATGCGCTTCTTGAAAAGGAGGGTGGCCACCAGGGAGAAGAACAAAGAAAGTGGTGGACGTGGCTCAACACGGATTTGTCCTCCAGTCGCCATCGTACCACAGTAACCCCATCTTCATTTTTGACATGGTCTTTGATCGCCACTAACAAGCTGTACGATGTCAAATCTCCGATCGACGCATGACGATGAGCCAAGACGAAGCCTTATCGTAGATTTATCTCTGTCTGGGTGTTGGACCCAAATGCCCGTAGCGACAAGGCGAGCATCCCGCTTCGTCAGCCCAGAGGCCTCGGGCTTTTTGTCCTGCATGGCCGGAAAAGCGTGGGACGTCTTTCCGTCCACACAGATCTCATCCGGGGACTGCACAGGACCAAATCAGGTTCTTCATGACGATCCGGGATGGTCACTTGACGTGGCAGCCCAGCACGAGTTAGCGCGGATCGCGAACAAAGGCGAACAGCAAGCACACCATGCGAATACCACATGACTTCTGAGGATATGAACAAAATGGAGGCCGAGATAGCAATCAGGCGCTGGTGGCGCAAGATTGTCGAAACCCTAAGCGCATGACCTGCAGAAGATTCGACACTTACAGTATCATGACCTCATTTTCGGTATTATTGCCGCACGCCAATCACCTTCAGCAAGGCTGAATTTGCGAACTGTGCTGCATCGGTGGCATCCGCCGTTCGAGCTTCAACTACAAGTCCAGTAGATCAATTGCTTCCGAGGCCGTGACCGACCGACTACGACCCCTTATCACAAACACTGAGAGCCCTGGTCCGAACGAGTCTGGTGCAAGTTTCGGCTCATGATTTAATGTGAGGATCTGCTGTGAATCACGCTCCATTGAATGCTGTATGTGCGGTCAGCCGAATACCTGGCCGAAATTCCCAATGGTCACAGATGAAACGAACTTGGTGCCGTGATGCCCAACAGGTCAATGTTTGCCTCGAATGTTACCCTTCAAGATATGGCACCTGACTTGCTCGCGAAAGCGAGATGCCACAGCCTCCAAACAAGAGGTTGCCCCAGAGAAAGCCAGCAACATCCATCACAAAAATGCTTGCGAGCAATGGGCCGTGTTTTGAAAGTCTAAAGGGTAATAGTCTCTGCCTGCACAGCAGTCTGCCCAGAGACAACTCATGATTGAGTTCGCACAGACAAGCTTTGGTCCCAGATTCCAGGTCCCGCTCCTCTTCATTTCACTCGTCGCTTTACAACTTTGCCTCGACCTTCTTCTCGACGCTCTTCGCCGAGTCAACAATATCCTTCTCCATCGACTTCAATGCTTCGGTCTCGCTGCCCTTCTGCGATGCCTGGTACATGAAGATACGCGAACATTGGATGGTACCGACGAGGAAGAGACAGAAGTTCACTGCGGCGAGGCTATAATTGACGTATCATCAGCGTGAATTCATGGCAGATCACCTTATTTGCTGAGTCCTAGCAACATAGCTCCAGGTACCTCACGACAAGGTGCAGATGAGAATGGTATAGGACTCACAGCATATTCTTCGGTCGAATGACGAAGCACCACCTCGTCCAGATAGAACCAGTGGCCATGAGAGCGGCGTTTTGCGTCAGCGACAGCTTCTCGGCAGGACGCAGGAAGTCCGAAGCACCAGCCAGGACAACACCCCATTTCATGATAGGAGCCCTAGTCAAATCAAACATGTCAACTCTTGACAATTCCGCAGTGAATGTGAACATTTTGCAGCTCGTTGCGTCGTGACAACCCAAAATCCCGAATATTGACATAGCCAGTATCCTTACCAGAAATGCACAGTTTTTATCCCGACCTCACTAGTCCACAGACGCTGGAACAAGCTCTGCTGCTGTGCCGGGGCGCCCTCGACAGCCGGGTTGGCGGCCGTTCCCTGCCATCGTTTAAACGCTTGTCGGAACTGGAAGGGTGTCCGTGAGGTGAATGGCTGGCGGCCAGTTTGCTGCGCGAAGCGCAGACCGAATCGAGCGGACATGATCGCGAACTCCCAATTGATATGAGTCAGTCGGATGCGAGGGCGAGCGCGCGACTGAACAGGATAACGCAGCGACGAGAGAGCGTAGAAGGAGTGGAGAGTGTCGCTCGCAGATGACAACGGCGATGCGGAGTATCTGAGTCGATGGTGGAAAGTGAGTCAAGGTCGTTGAGGTTGATTTGAATTGGCGATGAGGAGTTCAGGCCAAAATCCGGGGCCGTTTCCGGTAAATCGTTTTCACAATCTCCGTTGATTCACGCCGAGAGAGCCCGTAATTTTAGTCTGACGAGGCAGATACGGAGATTTAGTGCTCTGTCATACCCAGATTGGTTTGCCTGCGTTTGAAAATTAGGCCTGAGTGACGTTGGTATTTCAGCCGCTGACAGTGTTGATACCGTCAGGCTTGATCGGGCTTGATGCGTCCGCATTTGCTGCTCCAATAACCGTAGCTGCATTAACATCAAAGCCGTTCACAACTCTTTCGTAACGAAGTGGTGCGCAGTGACATTCTGAGTACACGCTGTTCCGTTCTTTTCTGACAGGCCGCCATGGCGACCAAGTATGCTTTCACTCAAGGCCTGAGAGAGCTCCGATTCCACCTCAGCAATTCAGGTCAGGGAAGTGATGCTTGCAGGTGTGTATACCAGTCCCATGAGCATCAGGCGGTGCGAGCTGCTGACGGTCGACTAAGGTCATTCCTGAGACGAGCCTACCCTACTATGAAGCACCACAACCCTAACATCCCCATCTTAATACGAGAAGCTACGGGAATTGAGCCAAAAGTTTGGGCGAGATATGGTACGGATTTTTCGTCGACTTATGACGGTGGCCCCGGAATGCTGATGAGTCGGTGAAACAGGATTTGGCAAGGAGAAGTCAGAGTCATTAGCAGGTAAGCTTGGCTGTGCTAGGAGATCTCGAGTCTGTCCTCACAAACTACCACAGGCCTCTCAGACAAGGAAATTGAAGACAAGGTCACGACCCTAGTTAAGAGTGACGAAGGCGCTTCATGAGCTTGTTCTCCGAGAAACCCTGTGTACGATACTCAACCTGCTTGAAAAGGGGACAAAAGATTGCAGCAGAAGGGCTATGCTGTTGTACCTAAACAAGCAGCGGGCGAAGATGAATACCATTGTACATACGACTGCATGCTAAAAGGACGACAACCGACAGTTTTTCATATTTGCCAGGTTGCCTTATGCCGCAAGATCTCCGAACCGATATTGCGCCCATCCCATACTGGCCTCCGCAAGCGTCCACAACTGCTTGCCCTGATCGCTACCGGCCGCCCCGACCGCGATATGGATGGGCAACAGATGCTCAAAAGTCGGATGAGCTTGTCTCGCATCTGGCCTCTCCAGCAGTTCAATCATATTCTCGTCCCTCTGCTCGCCCGGCTTTGTCTCCGCCGCGACTTTGAGGGCTTCGTCAAACGTCACGGCGTACGGCATTGTTCGGTCTGTTCCTCTGCCTAGCATCATGAAATGACGGAGGTTGTGCACGCTCATTCCGGAGCAGATTATGAGGATATTCTCCTCCCTGAGTTTCTCTACCGCGCGACCGAGTTTGATATGTGCTGCTGCGTCTGTCTCGTCGTCAAATAAGCTGACTTGCACGATGGGGACCGTCACGGGATTCTTTTCCGGGTCGAACATGACTTTGAAGGGCACGAAGACTCCATGGTCAAGCCCTCTTTCGGTCTTCTCCGTGCGGATCCCATTTTCAGCCAGGACATCAATGACTCGTTGAGCGACTTTCGTGGAGCCCTTGCTCGGAAATTTCTCCATGTAATAGTGGCGTGGGAAGCCATAATAGTCGTAGAGCAAAGGCTCTTCTTCCGCGACATTGATTTCGATTGTGTTGGGGCGTTCGGCTTGCCAGTGGGCGGAAAACACTACGATCGCTGAGGGCTTGACTTTGGTGGTGATTTCTTTGCCGATGCCTTGGAGCTGGGGGTACACTGGGTGGTTGATCTCGTACATGGTGTTGGGGCCCTATCCACGTATGTCAGTCTTGTACTAGAAGGAGCAGCGCGCGCGTGTGGCCCAGACTTACGCCATGAGAAACGAAATACACCGGCGTTCTCTTAGCCATGGTTGAGTTTGTTGAAGAGGGCTTGATCAGGCTTGAGAGCAGTCTCAGGGGGTTGGATAGTCCGGAAGGAGCCAGGTCGTCGAAATCCTGTTGTTGAAATGGGGAGCTTGGATGTAGTCTGACTGCCAGGAGAAGTATGGCAAGTGCTGATATGAATGCTATAGTCGCTGTTGTCGCTCTTATATTTCGAAGCATTTACCGCCTTGTTGCATTCGGGACAATTCTTCGCCCTCGCTTGCTTCGTTTGCTCTCACACTGTCGAAGAGTGGTTTACGAATACTTCGCTTATGCAGTACACTGTCCCTTTCTGATTTGTATGGTGTTTAGCAGAACAGACGTGCTCGGATCGAAGACGACGCCGGCAATGCTAATAGGCTCTTTGTACCTGAAGGCAGGTAAGCATTCCTTAGCTAAGCGGCGTTCGGCAGAGCGGAACGTCCCCGTTATTCCATGCTTAAGGAAAGCCGAGCACATGCAGCTTGATGCCTGTCGGCCGACAAGTGACATACCAAGTTTGATCCGGCCTGATGGAGGTCTCCGTTTGGCAATGTCATCAAGGGTTGACTGAACTCAGGAAAGACATATGGAGAGGAGTACTGTGTACGCTCCTGGAGACGCTAAATGCTCAATTGATGCTTTCCATAATGCGAGCCTCGAATTGCTTGGATTGGCAAATGTTTGGCAATTCGAAGCTTTTCTCATGGTCTCGCTTCGCATCCTAACGCGGAGGTCGAATCACCGCCCCCGGGGTTGAAGGCTTTGTATACCTGCAATGCCCCCTCGACACAACCGATCAATGTCAGCGCGAAGACGATGATGGCAATCCAAAAGGTCCACCATTGTACTGGCTTCCGGTCGTCGCGCCAAAACTGCCGAATACCACGGGGTTCATGCTCCTCGAAAACTTCTTTCAAGATGATCAGGCGTTCTCGGTAATAGTCAAAGCAACGGATGTTCCTTTCTGACGCTCGGAGATATGGGCAGGCAAGGACTGATCCATCAAGCCCGAGCTGTATTTTCTCTCTCAGAAGCCACTTTCGTAGCGGCGTTTCTGACTTTGGTAGCAGCAACGACATCGTCTTGTGAGTCTCGGACAGGAATCCGTCCGGGAAGATGTTCGAATGCTTCGATCGCTGATAGAGCTCAAGCACTGTCCCGCAATGGAACACCGCGACGTCGCAGTCGTTACCAGATACCTCCAGGTGAGAGGTCAGCCGCGTTGTCCATTGAACGTTGATTCCAGCAACCTTTGCGATCGTCCGCGCGTTGAATGATCTTGGTAGTCGGAAGGAGTCGTCCTGCACAGATCTTACAGCGACCGATCGATCAATCATATCCCGAAGTGTCTCGTTGGGAAGCCAATTCGATAAGTCCATAAAGAGCAGTGAGTCTGCAACGAACGACATCCATTTGTCCACGGCTAAGGTCTTGTTGACAGTGCCTGGCGGGACAAATGTCAGAAGCTCATCCACGCAAGATTCGCGGCGCTGGGTCAGCATTCTTTGGACGGCGCCGACAGCATCGCTGTGTCTGAGCCAGCAAAGCGACTCTTGGATGGCTGAGCAGTAATGTTCATAATGCTCGAAGTAGAAATCGAAAGCAGACAGGTCATCAGCCGATAATTTGATGCCCCAGACTTCGTCTAACATCCATGAGCGGCACACAGTGGTCACTGACGTTGTTCGAAGCAGTTCAGCCTTCTGAAAATTCTCAATCTCCTGTTTTTCAGTCGGAGTGGCCATCTCTAACGTGCGTTATTGAGACGATGGGGTTAGAGAAACGGGCCTCAACTTCTGCATCATTTTCGAAATTCCAGTCCGCTACTTACCAGCAATTAGAAGCAGACGCAGTCAGTGTTGCCTGGAGGCGACTGCTGCGCCCTCCCAGAGCTCGCATTGGAGGCTGAAGCTTCTTCTGAACTGCAGCAACAGATGCAGCTAGTTGTGGCGCAGCCCAACCATCGAGCCGAATTCATTTCGAGAAGTCAAGGGTCGTCGTACTCCACCTCCATTCTACGGACATTCGATCTCTCACGCATTGTGATCTTCCAGTTATGCTCCGAGTCATGCACTTGTCGACAGTGGATGACTCGCTCCAAACCCTCTGGAAAACAGAGTGACCGCCCTTTATCATTATGTCCAGGGTCAAGGTCATTGCTCCACAGCACATCATGGTCTCGAGTTTGCCGCTACGAAAGCAACACTGGCCAAACCCGGAAGAATCCATGGATGCCGCTCGCTGCTTTCACGTCCTCAACGACCGACTTCAGGATAGGATTGCACCATATAAGTGGTGGGGCGTCAAAGGACCTGCGTTAGCTGCCTATCAAGAGATTGACGAGACGCTTCATCATTTTCTCAGCTCGCGCGACGACTTTTTTGAAGGAGAGCGAAAGGCGCATTTAGTCCACTCTGTCGGCTGCTATATGGTGGGGCGAAAGGCGTCAGCTGCCAGGCCATGTATAGCGATTAGCTGCGAAAGCAAAGTCTACTGCCAGCGGGCGATAGTGGCGCTGCAGCATGAACAGTGGTGGTTGAGATTCACTTCGAAATACCCAGGCTTTCGACTGGTCGAGGTTCGCAATTCTCCCCGGCCGAGGAGGTTAGGCATGGAAACCCGAAACCTGGAGAGGGCCGAGACCTTGAAACCGCTCGAAGTCTACACCTCGCAAGGGACCGACTCGCTCTATGGGGCACCAATTTATGCAGTGGATGAAGAGACCCAAACCCTGATGCGGAGGGCTGTCATTGGTGGTGTAGTATTCCTGAATGGGTATCCCTACGGCCTCACCGTTGCGCATGCTGTGCAGAAGAAGGCCGCCCCCAACGATGAAGAGGCGGAAATTGATGAAGAAAACGGACGAACCTATTTCACCTTTTTAGACGACGATGATCCCGACGAAGGGTCAGACGACTCCTTCGACGGTGATGCAATGTCCGTGGAAAGCATCGGTGAGTCGGATGTCTAGAACTTTTGTGCTGGCAAAGCTCACTCAGCAAGATTCACCTCGAGAATCTATAACAATTAGATCGACTCAGGTACTCGCCGCGAAGCCAGCACGACGCTTGGGTTATGTGAAATTCGAATCTTCTGGAACTGCAGATGACAGTCTCGATTGGGCTCTTATCAGCCTCGACAAAGGGTCGACGCTGGTCGAACAACTTTCCTCTCCACCCGCGACGGAAAACAAGGATTGTGCGGCCAGGTTGATCAGGGACGTGAGGCACCAGCCCTTAGAGTCGACTGAGGCCAGCGCTGTCAGAGGTGTTGGTGGAAGCCTTGAGGAAGCGTATGTCAGCGGAGCCCCGGAGTACATCCGCCTGCCCGACTCAAAGCAATTCGCCAGGGTGTATGCTGTCCGACTTGGCTCTGAAATTGGTGAGTGACCTTTGAAAATACTAGGATTGAAGCATGCTCAGATCATGATCAGACTATGGTGATTGCGGTCTGTGGATAATCGACCCGTCGCGTCGGGAGCTGCTCGGCCATGTTGTTGCTGGCCATCCAGGTACTAAGCAAGCATTTATGGTCTCTGCGGCGTCGCTGAAGGAATCAATTGAGGAAGCCACAAGGCTGCCTCTCCTTCTACCGGCACAACGGTATCCAAACTTCGAGGAAGTGACACACAAGCGGGCGGAGGCCGACTCCCAACCCCTGTCTAATGCCGCACATGACTTGGCGGATCATCCGCGTGCTATCAGCCCATCCGGATCAAGGGAAAATGCAATTTATCCCGCACCCTTTAGGTCGACAGTGCCGACTGCGATACCATTTGGACACCAAGGCTGCAGAGATGACTTCACAGTTGCCCAGGTCCTACCTTTGGGACGCCAATCGACCATGTGGTCCGGAAGCCGAGACCCTGAGTCTACAGGGACTCCTAGGCAACAGCATAACCCTGATTGCTGGTGTGGGTGCAGCGGCGGCACCTGCCATTGTAGGGAAGTTCATCCTCGCAGCGAATACAATCGGGAGGCATATCAAGGGCAAACTATTGGGCAATATTCATCCTCCACGGGTAAAGACGAACCATTCCCGAAGAGAGAAGCAACTGACAATTCATATAGATCTACCGCGCTCGAGTCGTGGTCGTATCCTCGACACTGAGGCAGACTGGCGTCCGTGGTCTAATTTCGTCTCTCTGTCCGACTTGGACAGGGCCGATCCGTTGGAAGGAAATTCTTTAGCTATGATGATGAGTGGGGAAGTCGATTACAGCATGATAGCCGACTTCGACGTGCAAGAGACGACTATTCTCACAAGCGCGTATGAATCTTCTTTCTCACCCGGTGGTGTAAGTACTTCGCAGGTGCTCACAGGTGCCGGTGCCGCGTTCGAT
Organism: Phialophora chinensis; assembly: GCA_016109575.1. Lineage (NCBI taxonomy): Eukaryota > Fungi > Ascomycota > Eurotiomycetes > Chaetothyriales > Herpotrichiellaceae > Phialophora > Phialophora chinensis. Next base: position 839,769 of record JADWPU010000010.1, on the reverse strand, counting down.
GGCATTCGTCACCCGGCCTCTGAGGCTCACCCCAGAATGCCCTCACCCTCCCAACGTCATATGTGAGCGCTGTATGCGCTTGTAACCAGCACGAATGCAGTGAAGAGACACATTGGAAGCGGATAGGACACTGCCTAAGGTCAAGTGCGTTTTGATCATCCGGATGCGGGGACCAGGTCGACCACTAATCTACTGGTCAATCTCGATGCGACAGCAAGCTGAGAACAGAATTGGGAGAATAGGCCTCTTCACTGCACGAACGTGTTCCACACTCTTCTGGATGCTGTCGAAGGTCGACGGCACACTGTCGGCGATGTCAGCGCAGGGACACCTTGAGCCTTGAAGCAGGTAAAATCTTATTACTATGTCAGATGCAGAGCCACCTTAGGGGTACACATCTCAGCTTCGGAAGAAGACTTGGACGAGAGACACGACAACATGGCGAATGCGCCAGATCATCCCCAGACGAAAAGTCTCGATACATCAAGCGGTGCGTGGGACTTGGCTGGAAAGAAACTGCTTGTTTCACGTCCCCTCGACCTGCAGTCGTTCACGATTCTGCATCCAGATGGACCATGCTCTCGTCGAAGAAACGAAACCGTATCTAGCGGGAAGTGTTTGCTGAGCGCTTTCGCCTTCAATACCTGCGTAACCACTGCTTCCACAACATTTCCCGGTCCCAACATGTATTATTTTGAATACATCTGCTTGGTGATGGGTTGAGAAAGTGGTGATCGCACCGTCACAAGCTGGATAACGTTGTGCACTACAATCAGCAGACGAAGCCAGCGTAGAGGATCAGAGACAGTTTTATTCAGCTTCCTACGTCGTCCGCACTTTATTGGCCTTACACCTGGCCCTCAGTTCCTGTGCCAGCCTTTAAGGAGTAAGCTGACTGTTTCGGGCTGGATGCCACCATCGGGAAACAGGTAGACATCTCTGAAGACGCCCTGGGGATATCTGAAGCTAGCTAGGAGCATAACTGTGGGAACTGGAGTCTGCAAGAGAATATGAGGACAGGTCTGAAGAATATTCAAGGCTGGTGCCCTTTCTGCAAGAGAATATGGGGACAGGTCTGAAGAATATTCGAGGACAGTGCCCTTACTTGGCAGTTGCAATGTCGATATAGTGGATGAGAGAATGATCGAAGAGTCTAGCCCGCGTCCTATGCAAGTCCTACCTGTCGCTTGTTGTCATAGAAGTCTGAGTGCATATGGCTGTGGGACTGAAGCGCCTGAAGGCTGTCCGTAGCAGTTTCTGCATCATGAGCAGTCGGTCAATTGTAAGTGAGGTGGGAGTGAGCTGAAGCTGATTGCTGATGGCCTGAGACCTGTAAACTTACTAGCGCGGTTCTTAGTGGATCCGCAGTCATGACTCGTCAGAGGCGCCTCCCTGAACCACCCTGACAAACCCAAACGCACCCGCGCACACCCACCTTCTGGTAAGGAGGCTCTTCTTCAGCAGACCACCCGCGACGCGCACGGTCAGAATTGCACTCGTACTCTCCGGTCACAACACGCTGTCACTAGTACTGGCTGGCATTCCGTGACCATGGGCCGTACTGTCGATCAGGATGTCCACGCGGCTTTTGTCGAGTTCAAGGCCAAAGGTATGTCGGTATCGTCACTTCCAGTATTGACTGTACTGTACACTGTACACGCGTATCGAGATACAACATACTGTACTGTGACGAGCCGCTGACTGACTCGGTCTCCACACAGAGGACGACAAGTGCATGTCGGTGCAGTGCATCTACTGCCAACAGATCCGCGCAAAGAACACTTCTCGCCAGAAGCAGCATCTCCTCGAGTGCCCTGGCCTCCAGAACAACCCCAACGCCCCTCGTCCAGACTCCTCTGGTGATGATCGCATCGGCCCTCCCAATGGATTCCGCACGCCATCCATCTCCCATACATCCAACGCCCCCTTGAGCAATGGCATACCCTCCGGCGGCACGCCCATTCCAGTTCCAGTGTTGACAAATGGTACCTCGATACCCCCGCAAGGTGCCAACACAACTCCGACTCAGCGACAGACACCGAAGCCATCCAAGACACCCAAGACCACCACCCCGGGTTCCAGCCTCCCTGCACCACCTCTCGACGATGTACATGCTGCATTCGTCGAATTCCGGGCCAAAGAGGAGGACAAATGCTTGTCTGTGCAATGCATCTATTGCAACCAGATCAGAGCCAAGAACACATCGAGGCAACGCCAGCATCTGCTCGAGTGTGCGACCTATCAGAATGTCATGAAGGAGTCCATACCTGCGAATAACCTGCTTCACAGATTTGATGAAGGGGATGTTGCGCGATCACTGGCATTGCCGACTCCCACTCTTGAGCTTGATTTTCGTATGAGCATCAAGGTCAATCCCAAGATTGGCGTGGGTTCAGCACTCTTCGGCCACCGCGACTGGGTTAGTATCGTAGGTGGGCAGTGGGCCGGACGATGGGGAAAGGGCATTGTCATCGTGAGTTCACCTCCATCCTACCCAGCTGAAGTATTTTAACCAGCGAGTCTGCAGCCTGGCGGGCAGGACAGCCAACTCGTCGTGAAAGACCTCGCAACACACAGCAATGCCAGCTACCTTCTCCAGACCAATGATGATCCTCCCGCGTACATCACAGCAAAGCACAAAGGCTGGCGTACTGGTCCGAAAGACGTCCTCGAACGACTTAGTGACCCTACAGTGGCGGACACGGTGCCAGCTAGTCAGTACAAGTTTCGCATGACGGTCGAATTTGAGACTGGTGATGAGAGGTATGCCTTTCTGAACACCTGTCTCTGGACGGCCAGCGGGAGTCGAAGATTCGGTGAAAGTAAGTTTGCCTCGAGTGAACCACGTGAATGGAACCCGTGATTGACTAACGCATGATAGTCATCTACGACGCATATCGAGTCGGCTAGGGGTCTGAATCGGTCGATGGCATTCAGGCGGGCGCTGTCGGCGATGACATCGCTGAAACGGACGACTTAGCCTTGAGAAAGACCTTCGTGAATGACGTGCAAGGCCTTTTCGACCCAGATGTGACATCTACGTATGAGCAATTGTTGACGCCGAGCTACTGGTTCGTCTGACAGACAGACCACCCGGTGGCACAACGTGTTTATTGTCGTGCGCGCTGTGCCAGAGTTATCTCTTTATCTATGGTACGCTAGGCTCCGGGGTAGCCAGGGCAGAAAGAGGAGCGGGCGTCGATCGCGGCAACGATATCTCGATTGCAGGCGCATTTTACCGTTCTCGACGAGCGCGTGGCTTAAGAGCATCCAGGAGCATCGTCACTGCTTTGATCAAAGTGTTGGGGGAGGGTAATGAGGGTTCTAATGATTTGTATGAACACATCACGGGGATGAACAACGGCCCAAGTTGGGTGTATAGCATCGCATAGCGTACCGGCGGGATTGACTCGTTTCGATCTCGCAGGATCCAGGCAGTAGGCAAGTCAAGTCAAGTTACAGCAGAGACTACGTCCCGCAGGATCGTGACCAATCTATCCATCCATCCAATCTATATTTGGGTCTGGATCTCCAGGTTCCACAATCATCTTGAAGGCGTACCTACGCGTCTCGCCGTCGGATAGTCTGTGAGAATACACATTGTACATTGTTAATACAGTATATCAAGTACTTCCCACTCCGTACAAGTGATGTCACGTAGGGGAGGGAAGCGTAGGTATGGTACGGTATCGCATTACTGTGTACAATCATGGATGGCGACAAGGCCACATGTCATCAAGTCGAGGACGCGGCGTCAAATGCTCTCTGCGCTGCCGCTATGGGATTTTCACCAACCTCATCGTCCCAGTGGGGTCCCGGACCTAATTTTTTTTCCTAGTTCATTTCTCGACCTAGGCCTCGGCGTCGACATCGTGGCCCTCAAAGAACGACACGTCCATGTTCTGGCCGCCTAAATACAGCCAGAGGCGCCACACTTCTTCGATCACCGTCTTGGCGGGACCTTGGAGTGAGCGGACGAACAGCAGGTTGTCGCCTTCGCGGTTGGGGTCCCCGTATCTAGCGTGCGTGGGCTGGAAGATCGGGCGGGTGAGGAGCTCTTTCAACTCGTCGATCTGCCGCAACCTTGGGTCCACGGGGTGGTGAGAGAACAGACGGTCGAGGGAGAAGACGGGGAAGCGGTGGGTGTCCATTACGGGGAGCATTGGTGGGAGGAGAGGGTTGTCTGTCGGTAGGGTGGGGAGTGATGAGGCCGACGAGGGGGGCGAGAGAAGCAACGAAATGTCGCGGGCGCCGTTGTGCAGGAATATACTTCCTGGGAGCCATTCGGGGTGGCCTAGCCGGTGGTATGTCGGTCCTGTGGGCGCAGCGGCAGCAGCAAAAGATGGAGATGACGGTTGAGGTGCCGGGACGTGCTCGTCGTGAGACGGGCTGGTCGAGGAGGCCGCTTCGCTTGGTGTGGTCACTTCTGCTCCTTGGGTCTTGCTTCCAACTCTTCGGATCTTTGACACGGTGTTAGCCGTTCCCGTGGTGAGCGAGGAGTTCACTTCAGCTGTGGACCAGTGGGGACGTAGCTCGTCGCCGTTCAGGGTGCCGTTCTTCGGGAAGAGGAGCGGGATGACGCCCGACGGTTTCTCGGGCGCGTCTCGACTCTTTGCGGCAGACTCGGACTTCGCAAGCGCGCTCAAGGCGACCAAGATACGTTGTCGCATGATGTGCACGATGCGCGACGGCAACTTAACTTGCCATTGCAACTTGTTCAGGTTGAAGGTGTTCTTTTCCTCGTCGGGCAAGGGAGTACCACGCGTGCCGGAGTGGCCGCGGACGAAACGGCGTTTGTTCTGTAGGTAATGCTGCGCCGTTGAGAAGGCCTCGCGGGCTTCGAAGTGGACGAGTTTGCCGACCTCGCCAGGCAAACTCTCGCGACCGGTGGGCGAGGGGAACTTGGATGTCTTCTTCACCGGTTGGGTTACTGCATCTGTTATGTACGTGAGAAAGGTGTGGTTGGAGAACAAGCGACTCTGTGGTGGGGGAGGTTTTCGCCTTTCCGAGGGAGCATTGTCCCGGGGAGTTGGTTCTCCTGGGCTGTTCCTCGCCGTCTCTTCAATGTCCTTGCTGGGTTGCTCTACCTGGGGTGCGATCACTGGGGGTAGTCGTTGGCTTGCCCTTAACTCGCTTGCCATTTTCGCGTCCAGAGCGTCCACATCGGCAAGCCTCGTCGGTAAAAGGTATATTTTATCATCTCTGGGGTTTTTGACATATCTAAAATCGAGCAACAAATCCACAGGGAGTCTTGCACCGCTGCCTTGACATGCCCGAATGGGGCTCGCCAGGATCTCTGCCCAGGGGTTATTCTTCAGTCCTCGAATGTGGTGATATGAAGGGTGGATTTTCTCTTCCATCCGTCGGCTCTCTGCATTTTCCACCCACCGTACGACAGGCGATTTGGAGGTTGGTGGCCTGCGTTTCGCCGACGTGTCGAGCGCAATTCTCTTGTACGTCTTCCTTTTCGTTCCTGGCTCTGCTGGAGGGTCAATAACGACCGGCTTGAAGTCTGTCCCACAATTCTTGTCTGCGTCGCCGTGATGAACTTTCTTGCTCACGGCTTGGAGCTCCGCGAGCAAGTCCTTGACCCCTTGAAGTCCGGCGACGCTGTAGGGGTTGAAAGGCGGCGTTGCTCCTGCATTCTCCCTACTCTTCTCGCCTGCTGTTGATGATTCTGTGTGCGTCTCATTTCGGACGTCAAGGACATGGGTTCTTTGAGGAGGAGTCTGTGAATCGCTGTAGTTGCGTCGGCAGACTGGACGGTTCCGCCGTCCAGTATTGACGTAGGTTCTGCGACGAGCCTTCTCGGGGATTTGGAACAGGGTCCGGAGCACATCCAGACGCCATGCGGAGTATGGAATGTGCCTGTACGGACATTGGAGGCTCATACCTCGAGCATTGATTCGTGGGCAAAGGTATGTCTTCTGGCCGGAAGGGATTGAGATTGGGTACAGAAATCCAACACGCAAGGCTGGCCTGCAGCCTCGTCTAGTCCACAGCCTCGCCCCGACTAGCCACCGACCACAAACTCTGAGCTAACTCTCACTCCCACAACGCTGCCTATGGATTCAATTACCGTGCTAGGCACCAGGGCGCCGAAGCACTCTGTAGGGCAAATGAACGTCACCCGCTCAACAAGTGCATCTGTTCCCGAAGTTAAGTCGCGATCTGCGGACGCCTGACAAATAACCCCACGTATGCCTACAAAGCACGAAACATTGTCCAGCGTTCGAGATCTGTACCGACTCTTTTGCCTCGGGCTTGTCTGACTGTGCTGTGTTGTCGGCTGTCGCGCGGATATAGCGTCACCTCTCCTGGATGACTGACTCTCCTCGATTTCGGGCAGCGTCGTCAGCCCCATCTGCTTGGGTCCTGTACCCTGTTCGGAGGACCGTCCTTCAAAAACTTGAAGACACCAGCGATCTGCGCTGCAGTATCAGCCTAGCACTGGATGTTTCTACAATTACACAACCGGAATACCCTTCAACCTGACTACCGTGACCTCGAGAAGACTATCGAACGTATGCACGCAACTCATATATTCCTCGACATTCGGATGTGGCTGAATGCACCGGATTCTACGTTTGAGTACAATGCGGTTGAAATGCTGCACCCTGACACTGATAAATACAAAATGCCGGGGTGCATTTTCCCTGTGGGAGGAAGACTACTGAATTGGCGGGACCTGGTCAATAACCGCGCATTGGACGGGTTCTCGACGTTAACTTCAAGATCCAGCAACGACGGCTTCTGGTGAGAACTAACCACAGGTGACATGCACTGTCCACTTCCCTGTCGTGGCTACCACGGCAAGACGATGAAGTAACGATATCATCAACGCGGGTATCGTGGCTCTGGCGGCTCTCTACTGACTACTTCGCCAAAGGACAGCACCTCTACGTCCTGCCTGTCATGCTGGTACACTAGGATCCATGTATTATATTCTTTGTAAGCCCTCGGGAAAACATAACATCACATTGCGAACGCTTGCTTGCTTGCTTGCATTTAGCACTTCCCCAGCCTGGCCTCCATTCCCTCATTTCGCCGTATCGTCAAACACGAATCTCACCACCTCGTCGAACACGCCCTCGGGATTGTCTTCATGCATCAGATGGGCGGCATTGTCGATATAGGCGATCTTCTTCCTTGCGGCGCCGACAAGCCTGTACAGCTCGGCGGCCGTGTATCGCTGATGGGCCGTGCTCTCCTTCCCGGCCATGACCAGCGTCGGCACTGTTAGCTGCTGCGCATCTCCCGCCCCGTACTTCGGCATGGTGCTGTACCTGAAGAACTGGCATAGCCACTTGGCGTTATCCTCCACCTGGCGCTTGCGGTCCGGATTCCGCTGCAGCCGGGGCCAGTACTTGGCGTTGATAACGTCTCTGCAGAACTTCTCGGTCGCTTCGTCGTATTTGCCCTGCTTGCAGAGCCCGATGACCGGCCCGGTCGTCGTCATGCCAAAGTGCATGACAGGCCAGAACGTGATGGGATGCCAGACGAGGAAGGAGAGCAGCGACGCGAGAGACGGGGGCAGCGACGGCAGGAAGACGCCCACGAGAGGCGGCTCCTCGACCATCAGCGTCCGGAACAAGTGCGGCTTCGACTTCGCCGCGTACAGCGAGATGACGGCCCCCGAGGAGTTGGCCAGCAGGTGCACGGGGCCGATGCCCAATGTCTCAATCAAGCCCGCTAGGTCCAGGGCGTCCTGTTCCCAGGGACACCGTTCGTCGTCCTTGATCGGCTCGTTCGGCCACGCGAACCGTCGGCTGTAGTTGTATACGTGGAACCGAGTCGCGAGCTTGGGCTCGAGCTCATCCCAGGCGCGCTGGTCGCTAACGTGTCCGTGCACGAGGACGAGGGGTTCGCCGTGCCCGCTCTCGCGATACGAGAATTTATACCCGTTGACCTCGACGGTGTGGGCCGTGATCTTGGTCGTGGAATCGGACATTGTTGGCTGGGCCGGATTCAGGGTTTTGGTGATAGGTCAAGTCGGACCGAGGGTTCCTGAGAGGTGGTTTTAAGGCCGAGTGCACCTCAATCTACAGATGGATGTAGATATTTAATGTATAGGTAGGTGTAGGGAGTACACAGTAGAAATGATAATTGTGCAACCCCCTGACTGGTCAACCAACGGAGTCTGTCCGCGCCGCGTCAGCGATTAGGCCGAAAAGGTCACTGACAGTTATTACAGCAACCAGGTCGAGCCCAGACTGCGCATCTTCGCAATCGGCACAAATGACAGATACTCTTTAACCAGAGCATGCGGACGACGGCAAAGCACTACACTAGCTGCAGCAGGTGGTGGGGTCCGTGGAATAGAACCACATTGCCACAGCACGATGCGAGTATGAAGTGGCCCTGGCGGTACAAGCTACTCTACAGTACCATACCATACCGTATGAGCGAGCAGCCGACGAACACACATCGCAGGATTGAACGAGGATTGACATCCTTGGAAAGGCCCCTGATACCACCCCGTATTCAGCGCACAGCGCACAGCTCTGGCGTTGGACGAATGCGTCGGACGGATTCTTCCGCCCCAAGGACGAGGAAATCAAATCTGGGGATAATTAAACATTCTCCCATTTTCCCTCAACTGCTTGGCTCGTGTTGGCTTCTCTCGTTAGGTAAGCCATCCATCTGAGATCCTGTTGTCCATCGTCTCCGTGGCGAAATGTGAGTCCTCCCGTCTACCAGCACCGTCAGCTGCCCAGGCGGGACCTCGCGGGACCATCAGGCCGAAAGAAAGGGCACGGCGTGGACCTACCTCTCTCTCTCTCTGTTCTCCGCAAGGATACATGCCTTACTCATACAGGAACAAGGACAAGTCCAGTCCTAACATACTCGCCATCGACTCGTATAGCGAGCGCCACGAGAAGAGCCAAGCAGTAGTGATTTATCTTAATAATGATCTCTACACCCTTGGGCGAGCTTACATCAGACTGGACACTAGACTGCACGACCCTTGAACGAGGACTTCCTCAAACGGGGGCGACCTGCCTGAAAGAGTGAATCTGGAATCCTCGTAGCGAATCTGAAAACACTCCTCCTCATGGCGAATCCGTCGAGCATCGTCAAGCCTCCCATAGCGAAGAAGGTAACTACGCTCCACATGCATGACACAGAACGCAGGATCTAGGACGCACGATGCCAGAGAAAAGAAAGATACAACGTCTATTATAATACAAGACAACTACAAATACAAATATAATACATGGTAATACATACATATCCATCGACACCACAGTCGTCACTCGGATCTATCATCCCGCTTCATTTTCAGATTCCCACTGCAACGTCAAGGGTCAACTTCAGCGCCTCTTTCCGCCTTTCTTGGCTGCCCTATCCTTACCTCTACTCTTACCCGCGGACCTCACATGCACATCCCGCCCCTCTGTGGCCGCCTTGGTAGTGCTTGCCCCTTTCTTGGCGACCGTTCTCGGCCTCTTGCTCTTCCGCTTCAACTTCTGCCGTTCTTCATCTTCGTCTTCCCCTCCGTTGCCGCCACTTTCACTCTCGGCGTGCTCTTCATTTCCATCCCGCGCCCTTTTCCGACTGTTCGCTCGTTGTCGACCGCCCACATTCTTGTACTTACACCGACGGTGGCCGCACCGACAACACAACGCCAGATGGTAGAAGTAGTTGGGCCCGTAGTCGGCCGTGATCTCCTCGCGGAACTTGATCTCCTTGACCGTGCGGACGACAATGGTCCACACCTGGCCCAGGTTGACCGTCTCGAACCGCACGTTCGGACTACAGTGGTGGTTCATGAACCGCGTCCAGTTGCCCAGGTGTGCCGAGTCGACGGTGAAGTGGGGACGGCGGTCCGGGGTGCGTGGCGGAGGCGGCGCCCCCAATGGCACGCTGAAGTGGTAGACGTTGCCCTCGGGCCCACCGTACCGGAACAATTCCGACCTGGTGTCCAGGTCCCGCTCCGGGTAGGTCTCGCCGATGTACTGGCCGATGAAGGTCCCCTTGGGGATGCGTTGGAGGGAGCGAATGCCCCGGCCTTTGTCCTTCGTTGTGAAGAGTTCGACGAGGAGGGAGTCGGCGTGCGTGAAGATGGTCTTTTTGTCGTTCTTCGCCGCCATCAGCTCCTTGAGCGTACAATGGCAGGGGTAGGTTTGTCCTGGAGACGGCGTGCGCTCGGGCTCTGGGTCGGGTTGTCTCGCCATGGAGGACTCCTCTGCACTGTCTCCGTCTTCCGCGTTCGCGTTGGGCGGGTCGACTGACTCGGGCGCCGCCACACCGCAGGCGATGCATTTGTGACCGGGGGCGCCACAGAAGTCCGGCCTCCCGAGGACGTTGGAAGCCGCCCCCGGGGGCCAGGGATGGTTACCCAGATCGAGGATAACAGACTTGGTAATGTCCAACTGTTTCAGCGTTTGGTTGGAGCCGACTGGGAGCGTGACCGGTATTTTCGCTTTCTTGCCTTTTCTCCGGATCCTGGGACGGTCGACGACGGCGTAAAAGTCGTTCACGAACGGCGTCCTCCACACGTCGCGCGCCACCGTGTACTTGATCGTTGGCCGGACTGCAGGGTGCTTGTCTTCCGAGGGCAAGGCCCAATGGTGATGGACGTAGCTTTCCTCTTCGTCCGGAATTTGGTGGATCTCGGCGAGATCTCCATCGTCAATCCCAAAATTCGTTTGATCTATGCCTTCGAGACCTCCGAGGCCTCCAAGTTTACGATGGCGTCTTCTCTGCTCATCGCAATATACATACTTCAGGATCGTGTCAAAATGCTTTTCAAATGCCCGCAGATTCTTTTCCCAGTCGAAATCAAACGAACGCGCAAACAGCTCGAGGCTCGAGGCGCAAGACTTGAGCACGGGATAGATGTCACTCCAGGCGGGCGCTCCTTTTGCTCTGCTTTCGGCATCGCTGCGCCGTATGGTCTCTCTGAAGCTCGCAGAATGTGCACAGAAGGTCAAAAGAAGGAGTTTTGGATCATCGAAAAACTCGGTCAGTCTCTCCGGTTCTGGGAAACGAAGGGCCCTCCTTGCATCATCGGCGACCGAGCCACCCCGGGGATGGTGTACATCGTATTCTTCGAGACTTACTAGTAGAACTTCTCGTTTGCTTTCTGGCTGAAGATCGAAGAAGCGACGCAACCGAGCTTGAAAAAGAAACTCTCTTACAGCATAGATCTCATCGTTGCGCGAAGACAGCTTTTCAATAGCCGCACGGCGAATTTCCTCGTAGATCTTTATCATCAACCCGTCAATCTTGGCCTTTAAAATTGTAGTCCGCTTGGTTGATTGGCCCTGAGTGGTGCCGTTGGAGGCAGTGTTGTTCTGCCCTTGTGTTTTGTTGGCAACATTGGTTGGGGCGGGCAGTCTAGCTTGGTTTCTTGTTTGGGATCTGGTGATACGACGGTCTGTTTGCGCTTGAGCAGGGACCTGCGATTGAGTAATGCCCCGGGCAGGGACTTGAGCCTGAGTAGTGCCTTGGGCTGCAGCACCGTGTGCAGCGCCTCCAGTTGACAGTGTATTTGCATATGCCTGCCCCTTGGCTGTTGGCTTCTTCTTCCTCATTCCCCTTCCTAGATTGCCGTCATTCTGTGCTTGTGAACTCATCAGGAAGCCAGTCAGGTGGATTCCCGGTTAGAGAAGGTGTAATCGAATGCAAAACTTTCAGTGTAAAGGATGGAAACAAGACACAAGAACAACAGGACACAATTGGAACATGAAAAACATTTGTGCAACCGAAGCACACACCAGGAGCGACAGGAATAGCAGCATTCGCACTGAGAATTGGTCATTGTAATGGACGGTCCCAATTCTGGATACAATAGACACAATGGGTGTGAACACAAAGACAATAGGTCTCGAAGGTGCAATGGGTGGTGAGCGTCGACAGGTCCGGCACAAAGAAACCAAACGTGGCTATTCTGGAGCAGCTCATTGTTCCAAAGCAGAGTGTTGACCACCACTTATTCGGCTTTGGCTGTCGAAATAATCCTGGCGAACAAAGATGAAATCGAGTCCTATTGTTAGAAACATCATCTCGTGGCTGAAGTCGACAGGAGGATACCAGCAAGTTTCCGCGTCGGGGCTGGTTCACTGCAGTATCATCCCTTTTCATCCATGCTGTCGCCCTGGCAGCTGCTGTTTGTGGCATGAAGTGATCGGCGTCTCATCGATTTGGTGCTTTGGGACTTGGTCAGCGAGCGCCGCGGCGACATCGAGCGCTGTTCTGTCTGCTCTGAAAGACACGTTTCCCTCCGACATGTCTCGGTACTTGATGTCGGGCAATCACCGATTGAAATGTCAGGACACATAACCTGCGAATGAGGTTCTGTTGGTGCTCATTATGCCGACCAGCCTGGCTCTTGTCGCCGCTGGCCCCGGTGGTGTGGACATCGTCGCACAATGTACTCGCAGTGTATTTTGACACGGCTCTCATATCAGCGGTTCTCAATGCTCACTCATGAATGGGTATCATCTCATACGGTCTCAATGTACCTCCTTACCTCCCAATCCGTAACTGCCTCGTCCCATAGTCGTAACTCGTGCTCTCGTGTACCGCCATAATGTTCAACAAACTCGTCTCCAAAGATTTCCCGTGCAACGCTATCTTCGGCCATGAACCGTGCCGTGCTGTCTTTGAGATTCTTGGGCAGTCGCTCGCCTTTGTCAGCGAGACCTCCGACTTCTTCGCCCTTTCCCAGTGGCGGTAGCTTGATCTCCAGCTTCTTCTCGATACCTCTCCAGCCAAGGCCAACAATGGTTGCCAGGACCAAGGATGCATTGGCGTCCGCACCGCAGACCCTGATTTCAAACCTTGTCGCTTTGGCCGAAGCCACCGGAGGAGCGATTAAGCGGATCGATGCAGCGCGATGTTCCAGGCCCCAAGACACTGTGACAGGGGCCCAGAAATTCTCAACCAGGCGCTTGTAAGAATTGATCGTGGGTGCGATAATGGGCATAACGTCTGCAAGGCCATCTAAAAGCCCGGCGAGGAAATGTCGGCCTAGATCTGACACATACTCCAGGTCCTTGTATGGTGGGTTGGGGTCTTTCTCGCCTCGGTAGAATAAGTTCTTTCCCGACGTGTCAACGATCGAGCAATGCATGTGCCCGCTGTTGCCGGGCAGGCCTTGCTTCGGCTTTGCCATGAATGTGGGCGTAATGCCGTGCTTGCTGCCCATCGCTTTCACCACGTACTTGAACAGACTTGCTCGGTCCGCCATTTGCGTGACCTCTCCAAACTCCAGAGCTGCTTCAAAGACACCGGGGCCCGATTCCGTGTGCCAGCCTTCGACGTTACATCTGAATTTCTCGCAGGTCTCAAAGACGCTATAGAACCAATCTTGGTTGTGTATGGGGTCGGTCAAGGAGTAGCCGAACATACCCTGAGTCAGATGCTGCAAGGCGTCGACTGGGTTGTTTTGGAGGAAGGAAGCTGTTGTGGAAGAGGTGTGGTGAGTGGTCTGTATTGTTTCGTCTTTTGGAGCCCGGTATGTGAAGAACTCGTACTCGGCACCGGCCATGGCTCCATAGCCTGCCTCGTGTAACTTCCCGACGACGGTACGCAGAACACTCCTTGGACACGCGGAGATTGGCTTGTCTGTATCTGGATCGTAGAAGCTGACCAGAAAGAACGGGACATCGCCCTCCCAGGGTATGCGGCGGTAGCTGGAGAGATCTATCTTTGCAACCAGGTCCTTGTATCCATTCTCTTTGTTGCTGATCTTGAGTTCGCGGAAGTAGGTCAGGTCGTGCATATCCCAGCCGAACACCACGCTACAGAAGCCAAAGCCATCTTTGGCCACGGAAAGGAACTTCTTCTTGGAGACCAATTTGCCCCGAAGGATGCCTGCGCGAGTTAGCAGCGGCCAGTAGAAAGGTTGGATGAGCGCGTGCCATCAATATCAATGCCTGCGAGCTTGACCTTGTTATCGGTCGCCAACTCGGTTTCCAGGTCGTCAAGGGTGAGAATCTCCTTGTTGGCCATGGCTGGAGCGATGAGACAAAGGATGGCAGAGTATGGAGCGAAGGCTAGGACCGAAGAACTCAAGAACAAAGAGCTCTGCAAGGAGCAAGCTGCGCACCCTCTTACACAAAGCGGGGAAATGATTGGTGTTGCAAGGCGCTTTCACTCGGAGCTTGAATGTGCACGCGGAGGCTGAGCTGATAAGCTCCCTCTTAAAGCGATAGGCTTAAAGCATCTCGGTGTAGAGGAACCGAAGACAAAATGGGACGATCTACTCCGTGCCGTGTAATCGTCCAAGTTTCGAAACAATGCAAGGCTGGTAGCTGCATCCTTGGAGCGGATCAATGACGCTTGTACCTGCCCGCTGTCGGCAACGGGGCGGATACTTGCAACCGACTCGAGCTTCTCACAGGGCAGAAGCTCATGTGCTACGATCGACAAGAAGACGCAGCTCAAAGCCTAGAAAATCGCCCATTGGACAGGCGGCATCCAAGATTTGGTATGAATGGGCCATGGCGGGTTGCTTCGGAGAAGGCCATGTTTGATTAGATAAGGGCCAGGCTCTGATTTCCACATGATCTTCGAGTGACTCGATTCATATCATTTCATGTTGCGTTGTGTGACCTTATGACACTGCCCAACACCAGTTGACTTCAAAATCAGTGAAGCAGCGTTCATTCCCCAACCATCGCTTTCTTGCCTCTAACTCTCACCTCTCTCTCACCGCTCACACACTCACACGTCAGGTCGGCTCAGGAAGGTCACCCCCAAGATGGCCACAGAGTTACGACCAGGTCGCCTGGCGGGCAAAACCGCCATCATTACCGGAGCAGCAGGCGGCATCGGCCTCGAGACCACGGTGCTATTCGCCAAAGAAGGAGCATCCGTGCTTATGACCGACATCTCAGAACCGGCCCTGGAAAAGGCCCTGGCAAAGGTCAAGGAACTAGTGCCCTACCACGCGCGCTTAGAAACGATCAGATGCGATGTCTCGAAGGAGTCCGATGTCCAAGCGGCGATCGAGTCTCAAGACAAGCATGGTGGAATCGATATCATGTTCAACAACGCCGGGATTATGCACGCCAAGGACGACGATGCCATCAACACCCCCGAAGACATCTGGGACCTGACGCATAAGATCAACGTCAAGGGCGTGTGGTATGGAAGCAAGCATGCTGTACTGTCTATGCGAAGGAATAAGAAGACTAAAGGATCTGTCATCAACGTGGCCAGCTTCGTGGCGTTGGTAGGCGCCGCGACACCTCAATTGGCGTACACGGCATCGAAAGGTGCAGTCTTGGCCATGACGCGAGAATTAGCCATCGTGCATGCCAGAGAGAACATCAGGTTCAACTCGCTGTGCCCTGGTCCGTTGAACACTCCCTTGCTACAGGACTGGCTTGGCGACGATCTGCAGAAGAGGCATAGGCGCGAGGTGCACTTCCCCATGGGACGGTTTGGTGAAGCTATTGAGCAGGCTCAAGCAGTGCTCTTCTTGGCGAGTGATGAGAGCAGCTTCGTCAATGCGACCGAGTTCGTGGTTGATGGTGGCTTGAGCAAGGCTTATGTGACAAGTGAGGCACCGCCGGCTGCTGCACCGGAAAATAATGTGCATTGGTGAGAGTTCGAGGGCATGAAGACGCCAGGCAGAACGTGCACCGGGGCACAGCAGGTTGATGACTCTGGGGCGGATTTTATGGATTGCGACTGAGACGCTTGTTCGCATTTCTGTGGCGCTCAGGGATAGACCATTGATAGGCATGGCTTTAAGATCATATACGGCCAATCGTGGAGACAGCGTGCAATACCATGTTTCTACAGCTTCTCTCAAGCTACAATTCCCTTGATACGAACAACCTTTCACCGAGCATTGAATTTCAATGAGTCCCGCAAAATCCCGATGTATGTGAAGTGTTAACGCTTTGGTGGTGATACATGGCGCTTCTAGAGGTATCTGATGGCGAGCGACTCAGAACTGCGCAGCGCTCTGCTCCAACCTCCTTTCTATCAGGTGTGTTGAGGTGGGATCGCATTCGCTTCGGTCGACTACTTTGGGAGAATTCCCTGAGTTTGTGCCGAGAGGCATTTCCTTGGATTTATTGTTCGGTTCAAATGAAATTGGTTGAGCCCTTCTCTTTACTTTTTGCGTCGACAATGCGCCAAATTGAGCGCGGCAGCCAACGATTACCGTTGAATTGTTCCCATTTCAATAAGATCTTTTGCACCATTCGAAAATAATCCCTGGGTGTCCAGCTTCATCTTGCCGTTGACTCCCTCAAAACTGACCCACATGAAACCCTCTAAGGTCATGAGTCTCCGCGTCGACGCAAACGGGTAATACACTGCTTGACTGATTGCCCGCCCTAACTTCGATAGAACTGATCGTGAAGGAGGTGAACTCGAGTCAGGCGTTCCTTCGTCGTCCCTCATAAACTCGGGATATTCCATCTGCGCCACGAACTTCTGATCCATCTGAAAGTGGTAGGGAGCGATAATGTATTCTTTCGGCCGCAGAAAAGGCAAAGGCCGGCGCACCTGCACTGCCATCTTAACCATACCATTCACAGAGACCAAATCAATGGACTTGATAATCCGTAGTGACCGCATGATGATAAGCCAGCCGATGGCTGAGAAGACAATGATGCCACAACGGTGGGCGGTCGGCACAATCCAGTGCAGACCCGTATCCCCCTCCCACGCCCACAAATTTGCATACGCAAGAAAGCCTGCTATGGTGACGGCGCTGCCCCCCATAAGCCATGACGCGGCGTATATTCCAAAGTGCGACGGAGGTCTGTATATTGCTGTTTGGCCAGAATCATACAGCTTCTGGGCATACCACTGCTTCCTGGCGAGTTCAGGAGGAAGCTCATTCAACCGCACCCCCGTTGCATTGAGTGCGGGAATGCTGGATCTCTGGGTCTTGGGAGGTTGCGTGTGTACCAGAGTGTTGGGTCTACTCGACCTTGACACGGGTGATTGAGGGACACTATTCGTTTGCTTGGAGCTGCTCCTGGCGGTCGCAGAGGTTGAGCTTGCGTAGCAGCGACAGATGAAGCATGATGGGGCAGCTCGCAGTCGAAGTAGAGGCCGGACCGAATTCGAGACCGCAGCCATGACTTTGGTAACGCGCGTTGACAGAGGCAAGACAATCCCTAGAACAATTGAAGAGAAGCACGAACACAACTACAGGACCTCAAACCCATCGCCATCTGCAGACTCGTGAAGATACGTGAAAGAACGAAGGACTCTTGCAATTGCACTGCATCACTGGGGCAGAAGCAAACTGCGTCGGATACGCGATAAAAGTTCATGGCCGCAATGCCCCACAGCGACCGTTTGGAGGAAGGTTGGGCGACAGCTCAGCACGTGCCAAAACACAGAACAGCCCCGAATAGCCATTGCGTGCCTCCTCTGCCCCTGAAAAGCAGCTTGTCCTCTCCTTGGTCGGGTCCTTTCAGCTCTTTCCTGTAGAGATTCTCAATCGAGTTTACTTTTCTCCCTGGTTAATTTGTTGTACACATCGATAGGCTCGTCTCAAGTCAAGTCCCATCACTTGTTTGCTATGAGTTACGCGAACATCGCTGTCCATACTCGAGTTTGGTCTTCTTTCGTCATGAACTGGTGCATTGTCCATCACCGGAGCCAATGGTAGCGATCAAGATGGCAATAGCCTTCAGATATGCAGGCCCACATCTCCGGTGTGTCTGGTCGTCTCAACGCCAGCACCCTCTTGAATTGCTTCGAGAAGTTTCGGAGACACGTTCTGACCGTTGCTTTCTTCGACCTCGCCGAGCAAGTTCTGGAAGAAATCTTGCCGCAACACCTTCATCAGGATGTCTTCCTTGTCGATCATGTTTGAGGATGCGTATAGAAGGATCCCTCCGATGGGCTCGTTCCCAACAGTTTGACTCATGAACTGGCTCTCGATCTGAGGCAGTGAAGATGTTGTTACAGCACTCCAGTCGTAGCGCGCGACCCTGACAATGAAGTCGAATAGTCTCGCCTGAGATATCGTGACCAGCTGTAGGCCTTCCTTTGTCTTCAAATCTCGCTTCGACTTCAAAAACGATGTCCATTCGTACAAAATCACATACACCTCAGGATCGTGAAACACCCTCCGCCATAGCAGGCCGTGACCTTGTGCCTCGGCCAAGCTGCGACCGGCGGACAGTACTGTTGTGCTGTTCGGACTGTCGACAGCCAGTAGAGCTTCAATGACATCCAACGAGCGCTCTGCCACCTCGGTATTTTCGGTAGACAGCCACGTTGTGAATTGACATTGGACGAGACTTGAATTGGTCGCGACGAATGATGCTCCGCTCGGTGAGTCTGCAGCTTTGCGAAGATAGGCCAAGCAGAGCAATTGTATGGGAACTGAGGGTGAGGTCAGGCCCTCTACGAGTTTTTCTGCCGAGATGGTTGTCTTGAGCTCGTCGAAGGGAAGAAGTGAAACGACCCGCTCCAGCAGCCGCGCAAGAGGTCGCGGGTCTTGTCGAAGTGTCTGTAGTAGATTCTCACCAGTGCTCAGGACTTTCCACAGAAGGTCTTTTGGTGAATTGAATGTAAGATTTCTGTCTGCTCGCCTTAGAAGTTCTTCGTCTAGTGGCGAGCCCTGAGCCTCGACAGCGGCGAGATGCGCGAAGACTTCAGAGAATAACGTGTCCGTATCGTCAACCAAGGCATCCATGTTGAGAGTGTGTATTCAAGTACTTTGTGACAACAGTCCCAAGGACATTGTAGAGTTTTTGACCCAGGGCTAAGTGAAGGCGAGGGTTACGAATGCTTTTGGTAGCCTTCTGTTCACCTCGCTATTTACCCCACTAAACGACAAGCTCGCTGGACTCGCGAATGTTTTCCCCAGCTTCTCTGAAGTTTATCATCTCCAACTGACAAGGCTCCGCAGCATTGGTCTTGAAACCCGTTTCATCTCTGCATCAACGACCTCGACCTCCTGTCTCTTTGCCTCTGCCTTGACCGACATGATGGCGGAGCCTTCGACCAACCCCCTCATATCATCCAGACCCTCTGAGAGCGGCCTCACCGTGTCTCTGCACCCTCTCGCCCTCCTCACAGTCTCCGATCAAGTCACCAGACACTCAGTGCGAAAGCAAAAAGGGCCTGTAGCTGGCGCACTTCTAGGGCAGCAGATAGGCAGAGAAATCACAGTAGAACATGCCTTCCCCGTAGCGTTGGCGGGGGGACCAGACGGTCGGTGGCAGTTCAACTACGAGTGGATGGGGACGAGAATACAACAATGTGAGTTTCGTCGGAACCCTGCCTGCCGACCGTTGTTCCTGACGTGTGCCAGACAAGGACGTCCACAAAGCACCGGCGCTCGAGTTCGTGGGCTGGTTTGCCCTCTGCCCGTCTGACGGCCCTCTCCCAGAATTCGTGTCTCTCCAGAAACAAGCCATCACCTTCTACAGCGACAATGCGATCCTGCTCGCCCTGCACCCCGAACTTATTAGCTTCGGGGCCGCTACAGGCAGCAAATTACCCATCACCGTCTATGAGAGTGTCACAGATGCTGAACCCAAAGATGAAGGGTCGATGCAAGTGGACGGCCACGAGACATCCGTCATCAAGTTCCGCTCATTACCCTACTCGATCGACACGGACGAGACGGAGATGATCGCGATTGACTACGTCGCCAAGGGAGCAGGCAGTGCAGCGGCCATCGACGACACACCCATTGCGGTCCAGCCAGCCGAGGCCTCTCCGGCGGACAAGAAGGGCAAGAAACGTGCAGACCCAAGCCCTGAGTCCGCAGAGACGAAGCCGACCAACGGCGTGGAGGAATCACTCAAGTCGCTCACACCGGAAGAAGAAGATCAGATTGCTGGGATAACGACCCGGCTCAACAGCGTCAAGATGCTTCAATCCCGCCTGGCCCTTATCCGAACATTCGTACAGTCCCTTCCCCCGTCACGCCTCTCAGGCCCGCCCTCCATGGAATCTGCGTTACCGGACCCAGCTCACCTCCCTCACCTCCGCAACATTCAAGCCCTCCTCACGCGCCTGTCCCTGCTCACGCCGCCCAGCGATGGCCCACCCCCCTCCACCAAGAACACGCTCGCTTCCGCCTCCCTCTCGCAATCAAACGACGTCTCCCTTGCCTCCATCCTCTCCCTCCTCAGTCAGGACGTCCAGTCTCTCAGTGAACTAGGCCGTAAATTCTCCACCGTGGAATCCAACAAAACCGGTTCAAAAGGCAAGCACTCACAGCAACCAGGCGCTGGTGCAAAAGGCGCCGCAGGTGCTGGAGGCGGAATGGGCAATGCAGGAGGTAGCTTCTCGGGCCTGGGTAACGGTGATGGCGGATTTGGCGGGGCTGGGTCCCAAGCCTTGAACATCGCCGACCCGCTGATTTAGTAGATCATTCGGCGTCGACGGATGATAACAAGACACTCTGAACTAGCTTGGTCAGCACGCTGTGGAAAGCAGACACGGAGTACATACTACGAGAGCAGCGCGAGTGACCGTGGATCTTCTCCCGCGCCCCTCCGAATCGTATTCCGACATGAGGGATCATCCGCGGAGAGGCCAGTCGTCTCGAACCGCCACTTCTCCCCCCTGCAGGCATTCCCAGGCCATCACACCCAGCGGACATATACCTTACGTTCCGGCTCGTTCTGTTGTCGCCGATATTGCTGGCTCCTAGAATGAATACTGATGGTCGATCTCGCGACCCACATAGGCGTGGACACATTGTTGCGGAACCATCACAATAACTAATATGGATCCCGGGCACCGGCGCGAGCACTGGCCGAGATGAGATGAGACGAGACGAGGAGTGATTACGCATGATGAACATGTTCATGAGAGCGGGCCCTCTTCACGACGCAGCAGCGGCATAGCGAGGGCGTTGGGAGGACCACACTGGCATGGCCCAGAATGGCCGCGAGCCCGGTGTCGGATTTGGACCTGGAACAGGCAGAAAATCATGTCACAGTCAGAGAAAAGACATTGAATGTTGCCCTTCTCTGCTACAGGACAACTAATGCTTACATTGAACTCTGTGAGGGACTTGGTGGAGTCCGCCTACGACGCAAGTTCACCGAGGCTTGAGAACAGCGAGGCCCCAGGTGTTTAGTTGGAGCATCAATCGACGGCGTGCATATCATTATTGCGCATATCTCTGCCTCGAGGGCAATGCTCGTGTATTTCGCGAAGACGTCGCATATTCTCGTCCTCAAGCACTAAGCTCTCAATACCCTCAGTCGTGTATGCCTCCTCACATGAGCCGACACCACGTCATACCGCATGTAAATTCAGAAAACCACCGACAGTAGTGACATGAATATCATTCCCCGAGAAAGGAGTGCGAGGCAGGTGCAACCTCAAGCTTTGCTAATTGTTATCATTAGAGAAAAGGTCGTGAAAATACAGCCCGGAACATTTTGCGAAAGGTAGATAGATGGTGAGTTACTTTTGTCGGGTATGTTGTCCTCCTCGACAACGAAGGAGCGATTGTTATATTCCTGTGCCCATGTCCTGAACGCCTACGCTGCTGGTGTCGTAAAGAGTGTGAAAATGAAAGAGCATCGCGTGAATTTGAGCGGAAGAGTGCTTTACGCTCGGCTCGGAGATTTAAGTCACCAGAACGTCTGCCGGTCGTTGCCTCCTGTGGAAAAGAGTCGGGATCCTGAATTTCTTTTTGGGGGGCTCCTGAGCCGCGATTTGATTTGTGGAATCATACGGATATGGTGTTTTGGGAGCCTCGATCGACGGCAGAGCGGGCATCGGAGGTGTCGAGCTGGTCGAAAAACTCCTGCCTTCAGCGGTCATGCTTTTCTTCTTGCGGATACTCTTCATCAGCCTACTGATGTGGGGCTGTTTCTGGTCTTCGACAGGCGCCGACTCCGGTGGAGGCGGAGGTAGACTTTTGTTCAGATCAGGAGCTGAAAATCTGACCGGCCGTGACTGCTCCATGGATTTGGTACTGCCACTCTGCGGTCGTGATAATCCGTCGGTGATGAGCCGGAGAGTCTTTTTGAGGGCTTCTGCTTCGGCTGAGTGCTTGTGTGCTTCAAGCGACCGCACGCCGGTTGAAGTCGTCCGGCTATTTGTCATGTTATTTGAGTCGTTGCGAAGGTTACTACCGGGTTTCTTGGCACCCGTGATGGACTTCCGTGCGGCGTCAGAGAAGCGTCGAGCTGTTTCGCCAGGCGTGATGCCAGCACTTGTCAGAGGCGTCGAATAGTCGGTGGCACTGATGGTGTCGCGATGGGAACCCTCTGAGGGTGTCGCCGAGTCACCTGGTGCGTCGAGGAATTGGTGTGTCACACTGGGCATGGTCTCGAAGTTCTGTGCTGGGTCTGGTTTCCGCTCTTGTTTCGCATTAGTTTGCTGTACTGCCTTCTTTCCTTCTTGAATCTGGGCAGCGATGTATTTGAGAGGGTCGTCCGACATGTCGTCTGAGTGTGGCACGTTTGCCAATACTAGAGCGCATACTCGCTTCAACTCCCCCTCCTCTTGTGCGCTAAGTTCTTGCCGGGTGATGATGGGTGAGCTCGGAATGAAGTGCGGGTCATCGTCGTCTCCTCTGTACTTTTTGGGGATTACAGACTGGGAAGAAGTCAGCTTGGACCACAATACGCAGCAGCAGCAGCAGCGATAATGGTCATACCGAAGGGTTCGTCTGCAACCCAAGTTTGTTGCTCATGGTGTGTAGAGCCTATATATCAAAAGATGGAGACTGTTGAAGCAGCAGTAAAAATGTGTATCGCGATTTGTTTGAATCGCTAGGCAGGCCGATGTGAGGTTCACATGAGCCTCGTCCGCAACATGTCGCAGGCAGGAAGTGAATCTTGAACTTGTATTGTCCTCCAGTGACTGGTCGTTCTATTGTCTTCCGGAAGATTTGATCGACCCGTGACAGAAATTTCCGTGAATGGTAGCACCAGGATAGACACCTGATGTATCGAGCCGAAAAGAAGATAGGTTAGGTACAGCAAGAATCAACTCAACGCGAACAGGAGACAGCGACGCCTCGAAGATTGTGATATTATTATTATGCCGGCCGATGTAGCCATTACGATCAGCAGCG
Organism: Phialophora chinensis; assembly: GCA_016109575.1. NCBI lineage: Eukaryota > Fungi > Ascomycota > Eurotiomycetes > Chaetothyriales > Herpotrichiellaceae > Phialophora > Phialophora chinensis. Next base: position 816,776 of record JADWPU010000010.1, on the reverse strand, counting down.
TGCTGGCAGTAGTCAGCGCGAGGTTTCAGCTTCGAGCTGACCTCGTAAAGGCGATATCTGTGAGTGGGCCGTTGGATATAACTCAGCAAGGGGTCCAAGGCCAGCCATCCTGCCATCCACGCAGTGGCTTGTCTGACCAGTGGGATGTGAGGTTAGCATCTGGCCTATCTGATCCCAGGCCCGGCACCAAGGACCGTGAAAGACCATAAGCGAGGATGCAACTTCGGGTGATATAAAAAAAGCGTCAAGTCGAGAGCCCAGCTAAAGGCAATGATTGGCGGCGCAAATTGACAGAGATTGGAAACAGAGAGAAAGAGGGAAAGAGCCATCGTGGAAAAGACCAAGCGAGGCCAGTGCCGGCAAGGGGGCCCCTAGCCGGGGCAAAAGGGGAAAGACCCAGGAACAAGGTCGGGGCCGGCGAATCACGGCGGCGCACCTACGGATTGGCTCCTTGGCTCCCATCGACCTCATTTGGGTCCGCCCGTCAACGCCGCACTCGGGACGTATCTGCCGCTCGTCCAACCTGTACGGAGTAGGTCTGCAACGGGCCTCGAAAGTCATCCTATCCAGCGCGTGCCCAGTCTCGAATCCTCCCCAAGTTCTTGCCATAGTAATACGACCCCGTTCAGGCTCGTGTTATCGAGCGAGATAGCGGAGTCCAATCAGTGATTCGATCGTGAAGGCTGACCACCTTGGAGCCTACAGACTCGAACGACGCCCACCCTGTGGTTATGACATGATGCAATATCCTTCCAAAGGACCGGTCGCTTCACGTTGAAGACATCACCAGGTTCCCATGCCGTACTCTCAACTCCGCTCCCGTGCCGCATGCCACTTAAAATCTCCGAACAACGTTAATCTAACAAGAGATGCCAGGTCTGCTGCCGGATGTCCAATTCCAGGCGAACATTTCTTGTCCTGCGGCCATTATCGTGCACCAAAGATACGTCTCCGATTAGCCCCAAAGTTCGTTCCAAGGTTTTCTGAACTTTGGTGAGGCCGATGTTGTCAGCAATCGTCTTTGTCAGATTCGCCATCCTGCCGCGGCGATCGCTGTAGTAAGATATTTGCCTGATGTGGACGCTTCGGACGAGACACTGCCGTTCACGGGTGCGTCTTGCCACCAACATATAATTCTTGGTCACTTCGATTGCCGGGCGTAGACTTCGACGTACGACTTGCAATTCGAACTGAGCCCCAGTCCGATGACGGAATTGCAGCATTACAGTACGCTGTGACTCTAGCAGAGTACAACAGGTTGAACCACGGACCAAGACAAGCTCTACTGACGTGGAGAGACTATTGGCGATTGCCAGCCCATGCCTCCACGAACACCTGCTAAGATGATTCTACGTATAGTCATAGCGATCGGGTCATCAACAAGACATCACGCAGCATCCTCCCCGGGAGCAGATCTCGTCCACTTACCTGAGACACCAGGGAGTTTTATCTGGCCAGTTCCAAAAGACATGAATGGCAGCATTTCAATCCACAACTTTATCAAAACCCCTCCACCTGAGCATGAGCACTCCCACTGTCTGTATTGAACATATGCCTAACGATAACAACCTAGGCTCATATTCTAGCTCGATGTTCCTCGAAACATCCTCGTCGGCGTGCCACAAGCCTGGACGCCGCACCAATCATTGCGTCAGTCGTTGCCGTGAGTGGGTGAAAGTCAGTTATTGCAATATGACCTTCTGTTAGTTGTCAAACGTGCTTGGTGTCCGCGCGTCGTGGCTCTTAGCCCGAGCCTTGGAGAGATCATTCCGCCTGATGAATGACTTTGATATGGTTTAGTTCTTGGCTCAAGACAAGCACTCTTGCCGCGAGTCGATACACCGTTGCCATCCTAGCTATTGCCTGACTCCTTTCTGGTTCAGATGCCTTACCGACCGGGACGCAGAGGGTGCCAATCCAGAAAAGTTGATCGCGCTCCACAATCCGACGGCCACTGCCTATGCTTCTCATTGCGCTTAGGGCTCAGGATCTCTACAAGGATCGCGAAGAATAGCTAGGACTGCACAAACACGGCAAGACCAGTGTTGGAGGCACCGGCATACTTGTGAGAGTTCTTCTTGTGGAAAGCTGTGTCGTGCAGGATGAAACCCTTTCGTTCAGGTATGATCCCCAGGAGGGCTGTAAATGTAGACGTCTGCATTGTCGTAAGTGAGACCTCAATTTGAGCCCTCGATGAACCCTGGGGCAGTGGAATATGATCCATCAACCACATATTTCTGAGCAAATGGTGAAGCGTAAGTGGAACGAAATGGTTCAAAGGGTTCTTAGCCCAGCCTTGCTGCGGAGACGAGGCTGACTTCCCCGCGAATTAAACCACAATAATTTTGGTCGTTTGACGCAGTCACTTTTTGCAGGTCATCTCCCGCTCAATCTAAAGCCGTCAAGCCCAATCCATGGACAATGGGCGACAGCTCGGAACAGGGTATTCCAGACACTCTGGAGACCCAACTTATTGCGCTCAACAGCAGCTCCACCAACCTCCGTATTGAGGCTTTGCGCAAACTGCAACACGGTATTCAAGCCGATGGTATGGCAACAACCGAATTGCGATCTACTAGGACAGCCTGACTGATTCCACAGGTGACACCGTCTCGCCAGAGCCCACAATCGTCTTGCCTGCCCTGCTTGCTACGTATCCGCGATATCCAGATCGAAAGTCCCGCCGCGCAGTGCAGTCATGCCTCCGAGCATATCTCACAACTTCAGACTCGGCCAGTGTTGTCTACTCTGCGATAACGAAATTCCTGGGGCAAGAAAGTCAAAAGGCGGCTATAGCACCTGGAAGCGCCTTCGTCTTGCTTGAATGGTGCTGCATTGTTCAGCAGGAAATCCGACACAATGAAAAGTCGTTTGAACAGTTCTTCGGCAAGTTATGTGTAGCCGCAGCTCGTCTATTGGATAAGTGTGAAGACAAGGTGGTCCGTGGTGGAGTCCAGGAGTCGGCTTTGACTATCGCTAGACGAGGCTTGCGCGATGTGTTCAAAACAGAACGAGGTGACAAGGCACTGCAGCTGGCCCTCCAGGATGTTGCGAGCTCTGGTGATTCGAATGCCAGCCATGGGCCGTACCTGGGTGTCATTGCCGGTGTCAGCGCCCGAATCCCGGAGAGGAAACAGCAGCTGCTCGGTTCCAAGAAGCACGTTCTGGATTTCTACCTCAAGTGCATCGTCGGGTCCAAGACTGCAGTGCCATTTCATGAGTCAATGGGTTTGAAGGATTTCTTCCTCGACTTTGTCACTGCGCAAGACGTGGGCGAGGTCGTGATGCCTGCAATTGAGAAGTCGATCTTGAGGTCGCCCGAGGCGATCCTGCAAGGAACCATCGAAGCCCTGTCACAGTGTCTACCTACAAGTGTTGACATCTCGGGAGTTGTCGGTGCAAAACTGATGAAACCACTCTTATCAGCCATGAACTCCACTAACGCTATTATCCGCGATGGTGCAGGAAGAGCTCTGTCTGCACTTGTCGGCAGAGGTGGCTCAGTAGACTCTCTACAAAAGATTGCGGGAGAACTCGGAGCGGCGATCAAGGCTTCCAAGGCAGGAAGCTTTGAACTGCGTGGCATCCTTGCTGATGTTCTGTTGAAGATAGCGCCAGAAACGAAGACGTCGGCGGCCATTGCGCAGTGCATCGTACCTGCTGGGTCTAAGGAAGCTAACGAGGGAGCTCTGAGAAAAGAGCTGGCTGCACTTGCTCCCCACCTGCAACTTCTTGTTGCATCGTCGGCCCTTGACAAATCTCTTTCGGACCCAGTACTGAAAGGCTGCGCAGACAAAAGACTACCTTTCCGCAAGCTGTGGGTTCTGTGTCTTGCAACTGTGCTCAAACACCTCAGCGCTGTTTCTGCCCAACCGTCATCACGGGACTTTGTCAAGGCAGCCTTAAAAGTGCTGAGTGATGTACATGACGAGGTTGCGTCTAACCCACTCCCAGCGACTCAGAATGGCTATGTTGCCGCGGGTTTCGGTCTTCCCGGTCTTCTTGACGCTCCGATCCTTACGGCAGAGGAGTACAAATCCAAATCTTACGACGATCTCAGAAACCAATCTCTTGCTACACAGCCTAGGCTATCATTCGTGCTCAATCCGAAGGTCTACACCAGGCTCACAGCAGCGGAAGATTGCCATTGGGCGCTCTACGCGTTGACGAACCTGGCTGCTAGTCTTGAGGGAGCGTCAAAGGAAGCGAAGACAGCGTGGGCAACGGCCGTCTTACACCTGATGCTCACTCCGGAGGTCGATTCTGCAGTGCGGAAGGAGACTGGAATTGCATTGTCACATGCCTATACGGAGCATCCCGCTTCGGTAGGCGAAAGTATAGTACTTGGTATCTGGGACGTGCTCCGAAGCCGTGCAAAGGAGCTTGCCGGAGATGCCGAGCACTCCTTGAATGATAACCGCCTGCTGCAGGCGGTGAAATGCATAAGCTACTCGAAGGATAAGCTAGGATCCATCCCTTCGGAGACGGCATTCGAGATTCTTAAGAAACAGGCGATCTCTACGATAGCGCTGTTACGCCCCGAGCTGATTGCTAATGCCGACTGGATCTCGACCTGTCTCGCGACAGGCGTTGATCCTGGGGAACTTGCAGCAGAGCGGCATGAATCGCTTTTCAAGGAGATCCTAGCACAATTCGAACCTGGCAAAATGGCGCCATTGGATATCTTCGAAGTTGCAGCTTGTAATGCTGCGGCTACGTTGGCCTTTGTGGCGCCAGAAACTTCGACACCAGCATTGATCCACCAGTTCCAGAGTGACTTGGACTCTGCCCAGCTGGATGGCGTGGGCCCAACCGAGGCCCTGATCGCTCGCGCCGCTGAAGGTACCCTGGTCGTGGATGTTCTCGGTTCGCAAACGAATGGCATTTTAGAGAATAAGAACCAGAAAGACTATGACACCCTCAAATGGGAGGAAGAAATGCGTGCGCAGTTGGCGAAGAAGAAGGGGGCCCCTCAGAAGAAGTTGACCCCGGACCAGCAAGTAAAAGTCGATGCTCAGCTTGCGCACGAAACTGAAACCCGAGCAAGAGTCAAATATCTATCAAGCAAGCTAAGAAGAGGTGCAAAATTCATCGAGGGGCTCGCTCGAGGCCCCCCAACAGACCCTGGGACATGGATGTCTCCAGCTATTACCGCATTGACGCAAGCTCTCAAAGAGGGGGCGGCACTGATCGTCGACGATGAGATTGTTTCGTCGTATCTGGCTTGCTCGGACAAGATCTCGGATCGGCTTGGCAACATGCGTCCTTTTGTCGGCGTTGCCGCTCTGAGGTCTCAGGGGAATGCAAACATTCCGGAACATCTTTCTGTAGAGCCTTTGGCGGAGCTCGGGACCAGAGTGCTCTACCGACTGAGGTTCGCTGCTGAGCAACGTCCTTTCGATACCGCAACTACCGCCTACGCTCTTCCTCTCATCTTCTCCGTCCTCGAGAACGGCAAAATCGGAGAAGTGACCGCGGACGATGCTGATGCCCAAATCCTTCTCGCCCTTGAGTTCTTGTCTTTTCAGATGGGCTCAGCTGCGGACGAGCACCTTCCACGAGCCGAGATCCTACGCCACCTGGTCAGTGCCATGCAAAAATATACTCAGCACTATCGGATCATTAGAGATTGCTTGTCTGATCTCTGTCGCTCGATTTCGGAGAATATTACCGCTGAAGAGAGGAATATCCTTCTTTCAGCTTCCGTTGTTCCCGAGTCCAGCGTCCGGTCTGCCGCTCTACAGTCAATTCACTCAGACATCGATCTGTCTGAGATTGACTATTCCGTTCATCTGTGGATCGCCTGTCAAGATGAGGAAGATGAAAACGCCGAAATCGCGCTAGCCATCTGGGAAGAAGAGGAATTCACTGTGACTGACGAATTGATTGATAGCATACCCGAGTTCCTATTTTCCGCTGCACGATCGACGAGGACGGCGGCATCCAAGGCACTCGCTCAAGCCCTCCTTCAGATACCTTCTAAGAGTGGTCCAATATTGGCAGCTCTTCAAGAGTCTTACCGTACCGAGAGTCAGCCACTCGTTCCAAAGCGGAATAAATTTGGCATTGTCCAGAGAGGAGACTTGGTCGATCAATGGGAGAAGCGGAGTGGACTTGCTCTTGCTTTTAAGGAGCTATCTGTAGTTCTGAACGCAGATGCTCTAGTCCCGTTTATGAACTTCCTAGTCTCAGACGGAGCCCTCTCGGATCGCAATGCTACTGTGCGCTCAGAAATGGTAGACGCTGGCACAACCATCGTCGCAGCTCGAGGGAAGGAATGTCTCGAACCTTTGATGGGTTTGTTTGAGACGGTCTTGCAAGGTCCAGATAAAGGGACCCAAGAAGCAGATTGGGTCAACGAAGCTGTGATCGTTCTGTATGGGTCTCTAGCGAGACATCTTCCCGACGGCGACAAGCGGACCGGCAATGTCATCCAAAAGCTGCTTGACACGTTGAGCACGCCATCTGAGTCCGTACAGTATGCCGTTGCGAATTGTCTCCCTCCACTGGTCCGTCCAGCCAGCGTTGAAGCCGGGCCCTATATCGCCGCGCTTCTCGATCAACTATTCCAGGGCAAGAAGTATGCCGTGCGCCGAGGTGCAGCATACGGTCTGGCAGGCATCGTCAAGGGTAAGGGCGTTGCAGCTCTCCGGCAACACAGGGTAATGACGGCTTTGCGGAGCGCAACCGAAGACAAAAAGAGCCCAGAGAAGCGGCAAGGCGCAATGATGGCCTACGAGCTGTTGTCATCGCTTCTCGGGCGGACGTTTGAGCCCTACGTGATTGAAGTGCTTCCACAGTTATTGACCTGCTTTGGTGATCCTGTGGCGTCGGTCCGTGAGGCTTGCTTGGACACAGCCAAGACATGCTTTGCAAGCCTGAGCTCGTTTGGTGTTTCGCAAGTGTTGCCTCAATTGCTTGAGGGACTAGACGAGACGCAGTGGCGAAGCAAGAAAGGAGCTTGTGATCTCCTGGGTGCCATGGCCTATCTTGACCCTCAGCAGCTGGCGACCAGTCTGCCGGAGATCATCCCGCCACTGACAGCTGTCCTTACAGACAGTCACAAGGAAGTCCGAGCCGCCGCCAACAGCAGTCTCAAGAGATTTGGCGAGGTCATTACCAACCCCGAAGTTAAGAGTCTCGTTGACGTCTTACTGAAAGCACTAAGCGACCCAACCAAATATACGGAAGAGGCTTTGGATGGATTGATCAAAGTCAACTTCATTCATTATCTTGATGCCCCATCACTGGCACTTGTTGTCAAGATCCTGGAGCGTGGCCTCAACGATCGCTCAGCCACCAAGCGAAAAGCTTCCCAGATCATTGGCAGTCTGGCACATTTGACAGAGAAGCGAGACATTGTCACTCATTTACCCATCCTCGTCACTGGTCTGCGGCTTGCCTCCATCGATCCAGTGCCCGCAACACGCGCAACTGGCTCTAAAGCCCTGGGCAGCTTGGTGGAGAAATTGGGTGAAGACGCATTCCCAGACCTGATACCAAGTTTGATGGCCTCGCTCCGCACAGATACTGGCGCAAGCGATCGCCTTGGTTCAGCTCAAGCCCTCAGCGAAGTCCTTGCTGGGCTTGGAACTGGTCGCCTGGAGGAAACTCTGCCATCAATCTTGCAAAATGTTGCCAGCCCCAGAGCGACGGTCAGAGAAGGATTCATGACTCTGTTCATCTTCTTGCCGGCCTGTTTTGGCAACAGTTTTGCCAACTACCTTGCACAAATCATCCCCGCGATCCTGAGCGGTTTGGCCGACGACGTCGAGGCCATCCGTGAGACCGCTCTCCGAGCAGGGAGATTGCTTGTCAAGAACTTCGCAACCAAGGCCATCGACCTGCTCTTACCTGAATTGCAACGCGGGCTGGCTGATGACAGCCACCGCATTCGCCTCAGTTCAGTCGAACTCGTCGGCGACCTCCTGTTCAACCTCACCGGCATCAATGCTCAAACAGAAGCTGATGAAGAAGGTGAACACGCAACTCAAGCAGGACAATCCCTCCTCGAAGTCTTGGGTGAAGAGAGACGCAACAAAGTCTTGTCCTCCCTCTATATCTGTCGTTGCGATACTTCTGGACAAGTCCGAGTGGCTGCCATCGCTGTTTGGAAGGCTCTTGTGGCAACTCCAAGGACTCTCCGCGAATTGGTGCCGACACTTTCTCAAATGATCATTGCACGCCTTGCATCCTCGAACATGGAGCACAAGGTCATTGCTGCCAATGCTCTTGGTGAAGTTATTCGCAAAGCTGGGGAAGGCATCTTTGCTACTTTGCTTCCGTCGCTTGAGGAAGGCCTGGAAACGTCGACCGACTCCGACAAGCGGCAAGGCATTTGTATCGCTCTTAGGGAGATTGTCAATGCTGCCTCGCCGGACTCACTGGAAGACCATGAGAAGCAGTTGATTTCCATTGTTCGCCTAGCACTGACAGATTCTGACCCAGAAGTCCGCGAGGCAGCTGCTGAATCCTTCGACTCACTTCAACACACGTTTGGTAAGAGAGCAGTCGACCAGGTATTACCACATCTGCTCAATTTGTTGCGGAGCGAAACAGAGGCCGAGAATGCCTTGTCAGCATTGCTTACCCTGCTCACTGAGGCAACCAGGGCCAATGTTATCCTGCCGAACCTCATACCGACGCTGCTCACAAACCCCATAACTGGTTTTAACGCTCGCGCCCTTGCATCCTTGGCTAAAGTTGGAGGAGCAAGCATGGCTCGCAGGCTACCGGCAGTTCTGAACAGTCTGGCAGATAACATCGTCATGTGCAAGGATGAAGAACTCCGAGGCGAGCTGAATGAGGCCTTCGACGCCGCTTTGTCCTCCGTCGATGAGTTCGACGGCCTCAACAGCGCCATGAGCGTCATGCTAGCTATGATTAAACACGATGACCATAGAAGACGAGCGCTGGCAGCACATCATCTGGCCACATTCTTTGCCAACCCGGTCGTGGACTATTCCCGCTACAACCAGGACCTCATCCGCGTCCTGCTCATTTCCTTTGGCGACCGCGATCAAGAAGTCGTCAAAGCAGCCTGGTCTGCGCTGAGCCAATTGCAGTCCCATCTGCGCAAAGAAGAAATGGAATCACTCGTCTCTTCGACCCGTCAAGTCCTCCAGCAAGCCGGCACGGCAGGATCAGTTCTCCCCGGCTTTGCTCTGCCCAAGGGTATCCTCCCCGTCCTTCAGATCTTCCTCCAAGGTTTGATGAACGGCACGACCGAGCAACGAGTCCAATCCACCATGGGCATATCCGACATCATCGAGCGCTCCAGCCCCGACGCCTTAAAGCCCTTTGTCACACAGATCACTGGTCCCCTCATCCGTGTTGTTGGCGAGCGATCCATGGACGTCAAATGCGCGATCCTCTCCACCCTCAACCTCTTACTCGAGAAGATCCCTACCTTCCTCCGCCCTTTCCTGCCACAACTACAACGTACTTTCACCAAGTCCATTGCCGACCCGACAAGCGATCTTCTGCGCACTCGCGCGACGAAGGCACTCAGTACATTGATCACGCTCACACCCCGTGTAGATCCTCTGATCGCCGAACTCGTCACGGGCGCGAAAACACCAGACGTCGGTGTCCGCAACGCCATGCTCAAAGCTCTCCAGGAAGTCGTCAGCAAAGTCGGATCGAACATGTCGGACGCCTCGCGTGAGTCGATCCTCGGGTTAATGGACACGCTGCAACACGATACACAAGATGATACCCTGATGTTTACTAATGCCAGACTTCTTGGCGCGATGATCAAGGTTCTTCCAGCGGAGAAAGCAAGCGGGCTGATCAGGACGCGGGTTCTCGCGCAACCGAGCAGCAACGCATCCATCCTGTCATTGAACGCTGTGCTACTGGAGAGTGCATCGACCCTTGCCGAAGACCCATCCTACGCAGAAGACACGCGCCACGTCTTAACCACTGGCCTTTCCGGCAAGGGTGGTACATTTGTCCAACAAAACGCGGTGCTTGCGCTAGGCAAATACATCCTCTCGCTCCCCGCCACGGTCTTCAATAGCACGCCAGACGTAGAGGAGGAATTTACACCACTCTTTGACTCCCTCGCGGCGGTCCTTCCTCCTGGAGGAGACATCGACTCGCGTCGCCTCGCGCTGGTTGTCATCCGCACGATCTTCCGACACCACGGGGATTCATTCCGGTCGAGCCCCGCACTGTTAAGCACCCTCGTGCCGCCCGTTTTCGCCAGCGTCCGTGATGCAGTTATCCCCGTGAAATTAGCCGCGGAAGCTGCCTTCCTCGAACTGTTCAACGTCGTTGACGACGAGAGCGCCATATTCGACCAATACATGCAATCCGAGAGCGGGGGCAAGAAACTCGGCGTTGGACCGACCAGAGCCATGAGCGATTACTTCAAGCGCGTGGCGTTGAGATTGGGCGCACAGGCGCGGGAGCGGAGAGAGGCCGAAGGAGGCGTCAAAGGAGGGCTAGGACTGAGTGGAGACGAGGAGGAAGACGAGCGGGAGGTGTGGAGTGTCGGCCGGGTGGATCTGGCAGATGAGCCCATGGGAGAGGAATAGTATTCAGCCTTGGGGAAGGGATATGCTTGGTTCGCTCCTGGGTGACAGAGTGAGTAAAACGTGGGGGGTTGTTTGTTGTAGGCCAAGGAAAGCAATAGCGTTTGAGAATGAGTACGAGCAGGGGCAGGGAGAGGGACAGGAAGCAGAGGACGAGAAAGGAAAATGGAAAGAGCACCTGGATTGAAGGGACTCGACGAGATAGAACAAACATGTCACGAAATTTCTTGCTAAAGCAAAGCATTCATTCGTTCGGCGGCAACAGCGGCAGCAGCATGGATGCATACAGTACTAGAGTGAACTAGTGAACGCTCGACTCAGAAACGACCGAACGATCGAACAAACGTGTGACTGCAGATTTGAAGAAGTAGCGATTCTTTTCATTCCTGCCCTCCATCCTTTTGGGCTTGCAAGCCGTCCTCAGTCAACATCCCCTGTCTGACTGCCTCACCCAGGCTGTGAGGGTTTTATGCGCCGTATGCGGGCATGTATGTAGGGATGTATGCATGTATGTACACAAAACAAAGCGGCCTCAATATATACAAGTCAGAAGCGAATGGCTCGCATCCCATCCCAACCAAGCTGTCTTCTCTCTTGCGGACGGTCGGGCGGTCGTCTGGAGTGTGTTTCCTCCTGTTCCTGTTCCCGTGCCGGAGGGTTGCTGATGACAAGAGCGTGGGTGAGAGCGAGAGTGAGAGCAAGAGCAATGCAATAGCCACGGCCGACCGACCGAGCAGGGAGTTTTCGTGGTTTCCTCGCATCGTACGCGACCCTCACTCCTTCCCTCTTTCAGATTGAGTAGCGGACCCAGGTATCGAGGACGAGTCGTAAAGTATCGAACGCTGTACGGTGCTCGACCCATGGGAAGCGAGAGGGTTTTCGTCTTGCGTCACACTTTCTCCCGATGCGGCCTTGTTCTTCCTTTCCTTCTTCTTTCGTCCTTGCATTCTTCACCTCCCAACCATGGAATATCAATGACACGAACATGACTCCGGCGCTATGCACCAATAACCGTGACAAGACTGAGGGGAAGAAGAGGAAAGATGGAGACGGAGGACCGGAGACTGGTTTCTAGGCCTCCGAACGAAGCCTCCAGAATCCCGTACAAAGAACGGGAGACTATGATTCGTGGCGCTTGAACGCCGGGGCCGGCTCCTCAGGTAGATCGCCCGACGGGGCCTGTTGTTCTGTCGGAGGCGGAGGTCTAGGTTAACACAGGCGTTAGTCACGTCCGAGGGCCTCCCCGAGAAACGATAGCAACCATAAAGCGGAACGGACGACTTACGGGGCGCTCTTCTGCCCGTGCTGGTTGTCAAAGTACTTTGCAAAATCGCCGGGGTCGCCAAACGGTCTGGGCCCCAGGATCCGCACGAGATCATCCCGGACGAGCATCTCCTTCTTCAACAACTCCTCTGCCACAGCCTGGAGTTGGGTTTTCTTCTCCAGCAGCAGGTCCTTGCACTGTTTGTACGCCTCGTCAACGATACGGCGCACCTCGACGTCGATGTTCCGCGCGGTTTCCTCGCTAAAGGGCTTGTGCAGACGTTGCTCGTCGTCGCGGTAATGCAGGTACCCGATCTTGGGGGACATACCCCACTCGGTGACCATCGCGGTCGCCATCCGTGTCACCTTGTTGAAGTCGTCGCTGGCGCCGGACGTGACCGTGTCGAACCAGATCTCCTCACTGACGCGGCCGCCCAAAGTCATAGCCATGCGGTCCATCAGCTGCTTGACGTTCATGAGATACACGTCACCGCCTCCAGCGGGGAGGTATTGTGCATATCCTAATGCGCCTTGACCGCGCGGAATGATGCTGACTTTCAAGAGGGGATCGGCGTCTTTGAAGAACCAGCCGCAGATAGCGTGGCCGGCTTCATGGTACGCAACCGTCTTCTTCTCCTCGGGTGTCAGCACGAGAGATTTCTTCTCGAGACCGCCGATGACACGCTCGATGGCTTGTTCGAAGTGGATCATCTCGACAGAGGTGGCGTTTGCGCGGGCGGCGATCAGGGCGGCTTCGTTGACGCAGTTGGCAATGTCGGCGCCGGAGAAGCCGGGCGTCAGCGCCGACAGTCGGCCGGTGAGGTACTCTAGATCGACCTTGGTGACGATCTTGCGGAGATGGACTTGGAATATCTGCCGTCGCCCATCCATGGTTGGTCGGTCGATGGCAATGTGTCGATCGAACCGACCGGGACGCATCAAGGCCTTGTCAAGAACATCGGGTCTGTTCGTGCCTGCGAGGACGACGACTTGCTCCGAGGTGTTGAAGCCGTCCATTTCGGTCAAGATCTGGTTGAGGGTTGATTCTCGCTCGTCGTTCCCGCCGCCAAAATTCTGCTTGGCCCTCGACTTGCCGATGGCGTCGATTTCATCGATGAAGATGATGCAGGGTGTGTTCTTCCTCGCGTTGGAAAACAAGTCTCGCACTCGAGAAGGACCAACACCGACGAACATTTCGACGAACTCGGAACCCGAGACCGAGTAGAAGGGAACGCCTGATTCACCGGCCGTAGCCTTAGCCAGCAATGTTTTACCCGTACCAGGAGGGCCGGAGAGGATGGCACCGCGAGGGATCTTTGCACCCAAGCTTTGGTACTTCGAAGGGTCCTTCAAGAAAGAGACGAACTCCATGATCTCAAGCTTGGCCTCATCCATACCAGCGACATCGGCGAATTTGGTCTTGACGTCGGTTTCATGATTGAATCTCTTCGCTCTTGACTTGCCGATGCCGAAGATGCCACTTTGACCACCCGCACCGGATGCCGCTCGTCGCGAGAGCCAGAACAGAGCACCGACGAAGAGGATGGTAGGGCCGAAGGAGAAGATGGCGGCGCTCAAGGGCACTTCGTCTGAGTAGGCGACTGGAATTCTCTCGTTTGTGGGGATGCCGAGCTCTTGCTGTGCCTCGTCCAAATGTCTCTCAAAGGCTTCGACGGAGCCTATGGAGAAGTAATAGTAGAAATTGGGTTGGGCCGCAGGAGATTCGGGGTATCTCTGGGCCACGGCGGATCGGTGTAGCTCGACTCGGACTCGGTTGCGGTTGATGACTGTGAGCTTGTTGACGAGCCCCTTGTCGAAGAAGGTCGTCCGGAACTCCTGCCATGTGATCTCCCGACTAGACTCGCCGGGGTACAAGCTGCGGTAGAGATAGTACGTGATGAAGGCGGTCATGATCATGGTACTGGCGTCGAGCTTCAGCTCATAGACCTTTGGCCCGCCGCTCTGCTGCTGCTGCTGCTGCTTCTCCTTGCGTTGCTTGCCGCCCTCCTCCTTCTTGTTCGATTGCTCAAACAGAGGCGTCTCCTCTTGGGTCTCGTCCTTGGGCGATGCTGTCCCCTGGGTGCCGTACTTTTCCCGAACTTCTTTGGCCGTCATGCGCGACATCTTGGTGAAGAGGCTGACTAGCCGGACCGTCGTCCCAAGATCGATCCGCTTCGTGGGATCCTTCTTCCTCGCTTCCAATACATCCCGCAGCTCCTGGGGCATTCCACCCTTCTTTATCACCTCGGCAGCCTCGTCGACGGCATCGGCCTGGGACTTGGGCAAGCCCGTCTTGATCATCTTCGCAATGTCGTCGATCTGCTGTCTCTCTTCCGCCGTCATGGGAGGGAATTCTGCCATGCTGGCCTGCTTCGCCTCCGACTCTTCATCTGGACTCTTCTCCGGCTCTTTGGCGGGTCCTTCTGATTTCTCTGCCTTGTCTGCCTTTCTTGCTTGCTGTTTCTTCTTGTCCGGCTCCTCTGGCGGCGATTTCGGGTCACCAGGATTTACTGTCGCATACGATCTAGACAGTGGGGCTCGTAATGATCTCGAGGCGCGGAATCTGGTGAACTGGGCCGAGCGGCGTGTGGCACAAAATGCGCACTCGAAAGCAGCTTTCGACGACCGCATCAATTGCGGCCGTAGGTAGCTTGCCGCCATTGCTGGCGGAGAGGTCTGGAAAGGACGTTTGAGGCGGATAGGATTTCGCGTAGAGGGACAGGAGGGAGGAAGAGTAGAGAAGGGGTAAGCCCAGATGGCGAACGACGAGTGCGGTGACGGTTAATGGGCAGACAACGGTTGACGCGGGCGGATTTGCCTGGCACGGTGGATTTTGGGTTCCGCACATGCACTCGTTCTGTCATAGATTTGCTCAGTTATCTACGCCACTAGCCGATTGCTCGTCCGTACACACACGAGGCTCACAGGGCATTAAGAGGCCGCCGCCGAGCGAAGATGCAGGAGGCATCTTGAAGAGCTCGCGCAGATCTGATCTTTTGTGATGCACATCCCACCCATATCCTAGCCTCAACCTGGTCTCGTCCACTTTATCTCTTGCCTGCTGGCCCTTCCTGCTTCGCGCTTACATGCGTCTCCTCCCGTACATGTCGGCCCGGAGTTTCCAGCCCTCGTCTGCCTTAACCTGAATCGCTTCCTTCCCGGCTGGTCGAAACCGAGGGTCTCGCGCAATCCGACTAGGAGCTGTGTAGAACCCACCAGCGTTGTCCTCAAAGAAGCTTGTGCTTCCACTGCTGCCCATCAACAACCGCCCTCGTTCAATCGCGTACTCCGGGGCAGGCTTGTACTTGGCAAAAAGACCATCAGTGTCTGTAATCGCTCCAGGAGATCCTCCATCGTCCATCAGGTTGGCCACGATTTCTCCAACGGCGCAGATAGCAGCACATTCGATTTCCGCCTGTGACAGTTGATTGCTCGTAGGACCATCTCTATTGACCCCAACAGCCCCTGTGGAAAGCCGTTCTCTCGCAGCTTCTTCAAACAGCTTGTGTATGGTCGTGACAGGTTTGTTGTCCTTGTTGGCGAGCTGCATCCAGCGCCAGAGATTTTCCCTCTTGTCATTGTCTGCCTTTGGCCCAAATTCTCGACATTGATCAGGAGCCTGTGCCCTCGCAAATGTATTCATTACCCTGTTCATCTTTGTTCGCTGTACCTTGGTGATGGGCTTCAACTCTAACCAGTCTCTTTTGTCGACATCAAACATCTGTCGCAGAGTTGCCTGATCGATGGGAGATGACTGCTTGTTGCTGCCTTCCTCCGGGGTCGGGCCATGGGTTGGTTGTGCTCCGAATCCTGGTGGCGGCTTCAGAATAGTGACAGATCGCGGGCTGAGCATCTGTCGACGAATGTCATGTTCTGGACTTGCTGTGCTGCCTGATCGAGCTGGAGAAGCTGCCTCACTGGTCCTCACCCGGTGCAGATCGGGGTTGTGCAGCACAGTCTTCCCTGTTTTGGCCAATGCCTGCTGTGCCGCCACGAAACTTTGCATCTTGGTCTTTCGGTCATATGGTTCCTCTCCAGAAGAGTGCAATGTTGGCGCACGGGCCGGCTGTGGCGCGGCTAGGCGTGTGGTTCGTTCGGCTAGTCGTGGTTGATCGAGAGGTGCGGCAACGGCATCTGGGTAAGAGTAGTGTCGGACTATGTTTGGTATATGACAAGATCCAGACCCGGAGAAGCTTCCTTCTATGCCCACGACGCTGTCTGAATTGACTTGCTGCAGGGGTGGCCGACGCGTTGGGTTCCCAAGAAACGCTCCTCCCGGGTAGAAGCTCGCCTCTTCACTACAAGGAATAGCAGACAGCGGAGGCAGGACCGAGTTTACAACTCCACCCGAGGCGTGAGTGAAGTGGCCGTGTTGAGCAACAAAGCTAGCTGGTGGGCCTGTGAATTTCTGGGACAAAGACGCTAGCTTTGTTTCCTGCTTTGTAGGGCTGATGTCGTCTGGCACCATGATGTTGCCATGATACTGAACTGCTAGGGGTTCGACGGTGGGCGCCATGGACACGGTAATGGGACCTACCACAGGGAATCCATGTGAGTCATAGTACCATTCAACCCAAGGATATGGACTCTGATTTGGGTACCCACCACCTCCGACGATGTTTCTTGGGGAGCTATGCACACTCGGAGTTGTGGCTTGCTGAACCTGCTTGATGATCGAGTGTGGTTGAACGCGTTTCGGGGTCGGGTTGACCAACGCGGACGGTGTTTGGGATGGCATGCTGAGCATCGCTCTGGGCGCTGTGGGCGCCCTGGGTGCGATCGAGCTAGGCGTACTGTCACTCTCACTGAGCCGGGCGGCTTTCGCAGAGACCAGGGGCACATCACTGTCTTCGCTCACAGAGTTGCTGTGCTCGGTCGACTTGAGACGAGTTGGCGTTGATGGTGTGCCCTGGATGTCCTCCTGGCTCTCGTCATCACTGATGCCTTCCGGTGTGTCTTCCAGAACCAATGGCTTCCATGCCTTGATCCCTTTGTTGCGATTGAGAGGAGCGTTCTTGGTGAAGGCACTCAGGGACACAGGTGCCGGTTTCTGCGGCAAGTTGTGCTCCTCGCTTGTTCGTCTCGCGGCAGCGTTTTTGGCGGCATCGTATTCAGCTGCTCTTGCTTTTGCACCCCACTGTGTCCACATGTTTGTATCCACGAGGGCAATTTGGCGAAGGCGAGATGCTGTCGGAACGGGATAATCCGGGGGAGCCCGTCGCGGCTCTCGACCTGACTCCCGCATTAGAAAGACGCTTTGGAGCTTTGATCTCTTTCTGCGAGAGAGGTTGTCTCACAATTGCAGCGCTTGTCTTTTTGAGGGGGGAGTCAAGTTGCCAACCACCTGTTGGATGCGTTAGCGATTGGTGACGCCAGGTGAGAAGTGCCTCCTGAGTTTTCCATGTACCTGACAAACTCCGAAGAGGCTCTGTTCCAGGGAGATGGCTCGGACAGCGCCAGGGAGACACTGTTTGTATTATCGGAGATGGAGAGAAGAAACCGAAGGCGAAAGGAAAATGGGAGAGGCGATCAAGAAGTGCCTCCTGAGTTTTCCATGTACCTGACAAACTCCGAAGAGGCTCTGTTCCAGGGAGATGGCTCGGACAGCG